>JAZGLN010000145.1:0-531301 GCA_038380765.1 Odontothrips loti
AAAGAACATGCATCAAGGAAATTTAATGTGCCTCAGAAAAAGATTCGTATTCTCGATGACAGTTCCCCAGATTATTCTGAAATTCAGTCAAAACTTTCAGCCCTGTCTTCGCCTACATTTGGCACAGAAGAAGATGATGATGATGACAGAGTACAATTAATGACCCAAGTTACTGCTAAATTTGGTAGTTTCGAGGAAAATGTTTTATTGGACACTGGAGCTGCTGTGAATTGCATTCATAATAATACTTTACGTAGAATTTTTCCAACAGCAGTTGTTGCAAAAACTGGAAAGCAACTGCAAGCAGCGAATGGCAATCCATTAAAAATGTTTGGAACGTGGAAAGGAGTGTTTGAAATAGCTGGTCTTCAATTTTCAACAAAATTTTATGTTGTAAAAGGCCTTTCTTCCAGTGTGATTTTGGGCAATCCTTTTTTGCTAAAATCTCGAGCCCAAATTGACTATGAGAGAATGACAGTCACTTTCAAAGACCGTGTGAGGAAGAAATCTGTACAGTTTGGCATGTTTTACAAAGTACCAATTAATGCTTTGACTGCAGAAAATAATGTTTTTCAAAATATGGAAGTTGAAAACCTGCATGATGGTGCATTATTTGTTCGGTCTGCATCGACAATTACTGTCCCAGCCAAGAAAATTAAGTGGGTAAAAGTACAAATCAATCCAGGAAAAATTGAGAAGGATACAGTTTTTATTGGAAATCCCCATTTGTTCAGACATTATAAACTTATGGTGTCCGATTTCCTTTTTACTCCAAATGGAAGAAAATTTGTTCAGGTGACAAATACAGGAACGCAACCAGTGCTTCTAACGCCTAGTTTAAATCTAGCTGTTGATGAAGACCATGAGGATGTGTTTTATCCTAAATCAAATGTCAACAATTTGCAATCTGAAAAATCCAAGAAGGATCTGAAATTTAATATTAACCCTTCTCTTTCTCCGGAACAACAAGCAAAAGCTAAAAAATTACTTTCAGAATTTGAAGATGTCTTTGTTTCTGATGTGTCAGAACTGACAAGTTGCAATTACCCTCCAATTCGATTTGGCTATGATCAAAACAAAGTGGTTAACCAGAGAAATTACAGAATGAGTGTAGATGAGAAGAAATTTGCTGAAGAGTACATTAAGAAACTTTTGGATTCAGACTTAATTGAGTAATGTACTTCTGTGTACTGCACACCTATTTTAGTGGTTCCTAAGCAGTCACACACGCCAGCAAATCCATCCTATCGGCTTGTACAAGATTATAGAAAATTGAACAAAGTGCTGACTGATATAAAATACCCAATTCCAGACCAACAAGACTTAATTGACAGTTTTCAAGGCAAATTTTGGCATTCTGTTACTGATAATTGCTCAGGATATACTCAATTGGCAATACATCCGGATTGCAGGGATGTTACTGCATTTGATTCGCCGTCAGGTTCCAGGTTTCGTTGGAAATCCTTACCACAGGGTTTGAGTATTGCGCCAGCATTGTATGCTTTAGCCATGGATCATCTCCTAATGAAAATGAAAAAAGAAGGGAAAATTGTAATTTATTTTGATGATACTCACATAGGAACAGAATCCTTTGATAAACATTTGGAAACCCTGAGAGAATATTTTGTGTTACTTAGAGAGCACAAAATTCAGTTGAACATCAAAAAGAGTACTTTTTTTCAAAGAAAAGTAACGTTTTTGGGATTTGATGTTGATGGAAAAGAGGTGTCCATCCCTAAAAAGAGAATTAACGCCATAACAGAAATGGTTCCTCCCAAAAATAAAGATGAGCTGAGAAGTACGCTCGGAATATTTGGATACAACAGGAAATTCATTCAAAACTTTTCTCAAAAAGCTTATCCCTTACTGAAACTTATGAAAAATGATGCTGAATTTCAATGGGAAGACGAGCAAAAGAATGCTTTTGATTTACTAAAATCTTCACTTTCTAATCCTCCTTCTTTGAGACTTTTTGATCCTAAAGCGAACAATCGTTTCACGGTTGACGCATCCTACAAAGGATTAGGTGTGGCTTACTATCAGCAAGACAGAGAGACAAAAAGGTTTCATCCAGTTGGATTTGTCAGTAGGAAACTGAAAGCTTCAGAAACTAAATTACCAATTTATTACCTTGAATGTTCCGCTCTGGTGTTTGCATTTGTAAATTTTCGATGCTATGTTCAGAATCGCAATGTCCAGACAGAAGTGTTGACAGACCACCAATCCCTACGGTCACTGTTAAAGACACCCAAGCCAGAGGGTGTACTTGCAAAGCACATTTTGTATTTATCCCAATTTCGCTTCACAATCCGTTATCGTCCAGGCAAAACTAACGTTGATGCTGACAGTTTATCGAGATGTCCAGTAGACGAAGCAGACTATACTGTTGACGAAATGGTCGAACAGGTATTCCCGGATAGGCTTCAAGGACAACATAACCCCTTGAATGCAGTTACTACCCGAGGACAGTTGGCTAAAGACCAGGCAGCTAAAAAAGAGGCACAACTGTTAGATGACAAAAACAAGAACAGGAACGACTCAGAACTTATGAGTTTCGTTTTAAACAAATCAGCAATAGTAAAAGACTTACAGAATTCTGACCCTGAATTAGCAGCAATCGTTGAACAAGTACAGGCAGGAAACTTGTCAGCAAAAGACAGTAATTATCAACTAAAAGATGGTTTACTTTTTTGGGATTACGATTCTAAATATCTTCTTGTGGTTCCTCGTTCGTGCAGAAAATACATTTTGGCAGAATATCATGACAGTAGAGGACACAGAAAAACGAAGCATTTGGTCCAAAATATTTTAGTTTCATTTTGGTGGCGAACCTTACAGAGAGATGCAGCAGATTATGTGAAGAGCTGCAAATACTGTCAGATGACAGAAAGTAATCCTCGCCAGAAACCAGGCTTATTGGCACCAACGCCGCCAGACAAGATGTTTTCACAAATTTCATATGATTTCGTGGGAAAATTAAAGGCCAGCAAAAGGAAAAATGAACACTTTTGTATAATTGTTGATTATTACACAAAATTTGCATGGACTAGAGCTGTCAAAACTGCTGATACAAAAACTGCCATAGAATGTTTAGAGTCCTATACGCTGAATTTTGGATTATGTGATTCATATACAACGGATAGCGCTTCCTATTTCACCTCATTTTCATTTCAAGAAATGCTTAATAAATGGGACATTTTCCATAAGGCTTTTAGGCGAGTTCCCCATTGCAATGGTCAGTGTGAGAGGACTGTGAAGTCACTGAAAGAAATGCTATCTCAATTTCTTTTACAGTTTGAAGATGACTGGGACTCATATTTGGAATTTGCTACTTTTCTGTATAATGTAAATTACCATGACACTATTAAGTGCAGCCCATTTTTTGCTGTTCATGGGTACAACCCTACAACTCCTGGTATTTTGCAACTTTTGCCAAATAGTGATGAGAGTCTGGAGAACAAGCTCCAAAGACATTCCAAATTGCTCACAGATTTAAAATCAAGGATACAGAAAGCACAAGTTCAGCATAAGCAGGCCTATGACAAAGACAGACAAGAAGTACACTACACTATTGGACAAATGGTTCGAGTGAAAAATGAGTCTGATGACATATCTTGGCCAAAGAAAAGAATTAATTGGCTTGGACCCTACAAGATAATTGGAAAAAAATCTGATCGATTTTATTTTGTTCTTATCAAAGATACAGATGAAAATGGGAAAGTCAGTGAAGTTGTGAAAGAGTTCCATGTAATAAATATCAGGCCCTATAGTGATAGACCAACTGAATTGCAACTTCAAGTTATTCATTCTCAAAATGACCAAATTATTAATCATGTTAATGACAATGTACTAAATGCCCCTTTAGACCATGTAATTGCTCACTGTATTTCAGCAAACAGAAAAATGAGTGCTGGCATTGCCAAGACTATAAATGAATATTTCAGGATTAAATACCTCATTTGTACAGAACAGTGTACTGTAGGCAATGCAATCCGTGTAAAATCTCAAGGTAGAACTTTCTACAACCTGGTTACAAAAGAATTACATTTTGAGAAACCAACCTATGCAAGTTTGGAAAAGTCCTTGAACGTTTTAAAAGAGGAAATGCAGGCAAAGGCTGAGAAATTTTTGTCTATTCCTAAAATTGCTTGTGGTCTTGACTCCTTGGAACTAACCCTAGTACTGCAGATTCTACATAAAGTGTTTCATAATTCAGGTATTCAAATTTCGATGTATCACTTCACTCCCTCAACTGATTGTAAATTAATTACAGATTTTCGAGGCGAGTATGCTTTTCTCTCAAACTACTTTCCGAATCAAATTCTTGTTCGTGGTCACTGGTTTTCATCTGTTGAACATGCGTATCAAGCAGAAAAAGCAGCTTATTCAGAGGACTTTGACTGGATTAGACGGGCAGAGAATTGGAAAATTGCCAGGAAGCGAGCAGAGAAAATTAAAATTAGGAAAGATTGGACGGATATAAGAGAGAGTCATATGAAACTTTGTGTTGCTACTAAATTTGCTTCCAATCCCGTTTTGGCGGACAAACTAGAAAAGACAGGAAATAAATTTATTGTCTATGAAAATGAAGAATGTGATACTTTGTATGGTTCATGTGTCTGTGATTATCATTTGCGCAAACCGGGTAAAAATGGTTTAGGACTCATGCTCATGGCTGTACGATCCAACTTGCAATCTGGAGAAGCTTCTGCTTTGTCTGTACCGTAAATTTCCATCTAGGTGTCGGATAAATCGGCTAGAAAGTAATCACTAGTGTAAGTTTGTGTAATTTTGCTATCTTTAAGCTAGTGTAAGTTAGTGTAATTTTGCTATCTTTAAGCTAGTGTAAGTTAGTGTAATTTTGCTATCTTTAAGCTAGTGTAAGTTAGTGTAATTTTGCTATCTTTAAGCTAGTGTAAGTTAGTGTAATTTTGCTATCTTTAAGCTAGTGTAAGTTTAGAATAAATTAGAGTAAGTTTTTTGTGTAACTTTAAGTGCTTTTGGGCGTAGGCAGGTAGTTCGTAGTTAGTTTGGGTAGTACGGCGACATTTCCCTTTTCCCTTCCTTTCCTCCCGACCACCAAGGAAAACCGCGCGCGTTTCGTTCGACGTCTCGAGGCACGGCCTAACCCGCCGTGCGCGTACGCTTTGCGGGATGCAGCGCTCGAGGCGCGTCCCCCGTGAGGTGCTGCCACCTACCGTCGTGCTCATCAACTCGCACGACTAGCAGCTGGCCGTCACGCGCGACCATCGCGAGTCAACATCTGCATGGTCAGCATCTGACCGCTCTCCCGCTGGGCCTCCGTCAACTGAGCCCCAGCGCGCGCACTGACCCGAGCCGGCAGCTGTCAAATAGCCCGCCTCGGATCTGTCTTCGTTCTCTTCGCCATGACTCCTGCAGGACCTTGCAGTCACCCACTAAAGTCACTGACTAAATCATCTTCGGGTCACGCTGGACTCGCACTGCGTGCTGCTTGTCACCCTGCGCAGCAGCCCGACGGCCAGGCCGGAGCGCTCACAACACCGCGCGCCGTGCCATTGCCAGTCATCAGGCCGTCGCCGCGAGCAATCGGCGTCAGCATCTTCATCAGCTGAGCCTGAACTCGGTGACCTGGACTCCTTGGTTCGAGTCCCGCGTGAGCATTGCAGAGTCCGCAATGAGACTGGCATTTGCTCCACGCGCAACTTCGTCGTTCTCCGGTGATTTCACCCGTACGACCAGGGATCCGTCACGGAAGCACGAACCGGGCAAATCATGCACTGACAACCGCAATGGTTGACCGGGGCGCTAACGACAGGTCATGTCTGAACCTCGAGGCGACCGCTCGTGTGGAGGTGGCGGCCCGAGAAAAGTGCGGGGCGGCGGAACCACGGAGGACCTGCACAGTGGTGTGCGCTGGAAATGCGGACATTTCCTCTCCCGACCACGAGGAGGCGAGCACTGCACTTCAAGAAAGAAGAAAGAAGAACTCAATGATAATTTTGGACAGTATTGGTTTCGGATTGAGATTGATTTTCGAGTTCTTTGTTGCGTAATTTAAAAATGTAAAATTAGTGCAGGGTTCCGAGGGAAATTTAGAGTAGGAAAATAGTTGTAAGAATCTAGATCATAAGGACGTTTTGAAAAGAAAAGAGAAAGTTTTCTTATCAATAAACGGAAGCCAACAAGTACAGAGAAAAATCAAAATTTCGCGTGAATATTAAATGATTTATCGTAGAGTCATCTAAATTGTTATCTGCCCTTAGTGTAAATTCAAATCGTCATTTCGATTTTTCGGCCCTTAGTTTGAGCGTAAGAACGAGACGTTCTTCTCCCGGAGGGCGAGGATGTCAGGGTGGCGCTGGCATTCAAACCAGCGCGGGCTCGAAAAGACGAACTGGCGATATATGCTGAGCTAGCACTAGCGGCGAGCGGCCGAGCCCTCGCCGCGACGAGCCTAGCCACACGCAGGCAGACGTGTCTCCGGCCTCGGACGAGCAACATTGGAAGTGAGTGCTTGGTGGTTTCCTTAACCCAAAATCGAGTCCTATCAGTTAAACGTAGCCTTGATCCCCCCGTCTGTGCTACACTCAGCCGTTGTGGGTTTTGTCGGTAGGCTAGTCGGAGTTAACATAAGAACCTCCAACAGTAAAGTAACGCCAGGCAAGACCGCATTAACGACTCTCGCTTTCATCGCTTTCACTGCTGGTGTCCACAAACTGAAACAGAAAGTAAAAATTAGAAGGGCTTTAAAGTTAATTAACTTGAGAAAAGTATAAAGTCTCTAACCGTAATTTTTTGGGTGGTCATGGCCTTGTTCCCTGTTACGCTGTTACCAGCCGCACTGAATTGCGACTGCGTCATATATTTGAAGCGGTCCTTTACGAATGCTGAAATAAAAAAAAAAGTAATTAAAGCTCAGCACTAAAATTTCAATCTACGTTCTTTAAAATCTGAATTATTATACTCACTTTGAACGTCAGTCATTTTCTGGTACTTTTTTAGTCCTGGTGACTGGCGTACCTCACCATTCACGGTACGTTTCTGGCCACTGTATGTGGACCGTTTCAATCGTTTTGGGGTAAAAGCAGCCCTCACTAGTACCGTTGTCATACGCGAAGCAGTTGGGGCAGCAATACTCTCTTGATAGGCAGTCTTAGAAATTTTCAGCTTCACCCCTACAGAAACCTGCAATAAAACAGTTCCCATAGATTTAGTGATAGTGACATGAAAGAAATGAATAAAAGCACTAAAAGTTCAAAGACTTATTTACCATTGTTTCACCTGCCCTCTCTGACAATGTGCTTTCAGGTGAGTAGTAAGCAGGGGTAGCGTCGCAGTCGCTCGTCCGCGGCAGGGTCGCGGTCGCGCTATGCAGGCCGGAGTGGGTCCCCCGTGTGTCTCAGGTAGTCGTGGGGTGACTGACCTTGCCCGTGCGGGCGGGTTCGTCCCTCCTCTCTCATTCAGAGTGCAACCCTTTTTTTTTGCCGCGCGGTGGGCTGCATTCCTCCGTTAATTAAAAAAAATGTGGGTCAATCACAAGCACATGTGTCCTTTGAGCGGCGTGACAGCGATGTGTCAATTTGTTTACAAATTCTCACTCGTCTGTCGCGCTGCGTATTATGTGTCCGTGTGTGGTACGAAACCATCGTATCTGATCAATTTTTACTTGAAAAATTAATCAGTAGATGGTTTGCGGTGTGTCCTCTGAGCGGCGTGACAGCGATGTGTCAATTTGTTTACAAATTCTCACTCGTCTGTCGCGCTGCGTATTATGTGTCCGTGTGCGGTACGAAACCATCGTATCTGATCAATTTTTACTTGAAAAATTAATCAGTAGATGGTTTGCGGTGTGCGCGCGTGTGTGTGTGTGTGTGTGTGTAATATCTCTTTTTTCTCACTCTTTTAGCGGCGTGATTGCAGTTTGTGACTTTGGTACAAATTCACACTCTGCACTCGCGCTGCGTTTCTGCGAACTATCTCGTGATGTGTAACTTGCTTGCAAGTTTTCATCACGTGATGGTTTTCTCCATCCTTGTCTCATAAGTGCTTGTGTGAGGGGGAAAGGAAGTGTTTTAAAAATAAAAAACAGTGTTTTGATTTTGTTAACAGTATTTTATTATTTTTAGAGTACAATCGTTTACAAAAATTATTTCGACTTTCTCTCGCAGCACGTCTGCGTCTTTTTCGTGAGAACATCATCACATAACTTAACATGCCGAGAGTATCGCTTAAACATACGGTCTACAAGTATATCATTTTTATGACAGTCCTGAGTAAAATATTTATTTACAAATTCTCGCATGGAGTAGCCATGCGCTTTAAACAGAAGATACATGACGCAGTATTGTCCGCAAACAGTCGCGTTGAGGGCCTGGAGGTCCACATCATTGTGTCTCCAGCTCTTGCATTGTCGATCTAAATATCGTTTTAGTCTAGGTACATAAGGTGGCATACGAATCGAAAAATTCTCCCTTCCCATCGCAGCCGAAAGCCATAGCGACCGAGGGGTCCACAACTCGAGACAATCAGTGTACACATTTCCACACAATCAAACACAATCATGAATTAAAAATCCTCAAAACTGCATTAAAATGAGGCCTGGGTTTCATTTAAGGGCTAAAAACGGTCGTAAAGGGCTCTAACCAGTCTATAATTTCAAATTTTCTGCAAATTAGGTGGAAAAATTGACACAATCAACACAATCAGTGTACACTGTGGAGCAGAGTTGTGGACCCCTCGATAGCGACCCAGTGTGACCCCGGCTTCGATATCGGATCGAGATTTGCTATGAGTAGTGTTGGTTTTTGCGGCAGTGTTCTTGGGAGTGTATCCGAAGCAAACACGCCGGCAAAGAGCGGGGCTGCGTGCGGGTCTTGCCTCATCACCCATTCGAGCGTAATGCCGTCCATCGCTAAATGCTGTAGTCGACAACAACACTTCTGTTTTTATCGATTTCGATAAGATTTGAAAATTCAGAGTACACTATGCAGTTGACGGCTTCAGGGAGGGCGTGTTTGAACCTCACTTCGAGACGGAGTACACCCTGCCGCTGAAGATTCCAGTGGTTCTCTGAGCTGGACAGATCGTTTGACAAATCGAACGCGTAAAGCGTGTATCCCGAGTCGTAATCATCATATGAGATTTGGTTGCCTTCGTCTTTCCAGTGCAGCCCCGTGCCCGCGAACAAAGTGTTATAAGCTTCCACGTAGTTGTAGTTGGAGTAGTCTGGGGTCAAAGGCTGTGCCGGAATCTGTTCTGAATCCACGTAAAGTGCCAGATAATTCAGATCGAATGTCTGAAAATTGAAAGGGTTATGGCGGTAACTGCCGTTGAAAGCCCTGTTGCTTACGAAACCGATCACGATTCGTTTCGGTATTTGTCCGAGGTGTAAATTCGGGAGGCTTTTGTTTCGTAGCCCCGCTGGAACTTCACTTCCACCCGCGCAAGGGGGTATTTTGCCGGTACCTTTTCCAGTGCTGCGGCGTGCCCCAACAAGACGCTGGGTGAGATTCGAACCTTTCTCACGAGAAGTGTAGCGTTAAGAATGAGCACCTTTTCGTTCTGCGGTGTCGACATTAACACGAAGGCGTCTGAGGAACGAGTGAGTTTCACGCGCATTTCCACGTTATTTAAAAGAAATCTGTCCTGGTTAAAAAAGTCGGCATGAATCGGCCCCAGCATCTCAAACGCGGCGCTCTGCGATGTCCTTTCGCGACGTTTTTCTAGCCCGATGTTTCCGGTCTCCCCCTCGGGTGGGGGTGCGTACTCATCCATTTCTCCGGGGGTGTCTCTGTGCCATAAGCGCATTGTCATGTGAAATATTTTTGCTGGGTGATCATAGGCCAGTAATGACTCAATGTATGCACGCATGGGGTATGTCATAGAAGACTGTGATATGACCTTTTGATTGAGTGAGACATCCACCTGGCTCCACAAGCTGTGGAGGGTGTAATTGATGGGGCCTGCATTTTCGGGGTCCCCTATTGTAATGTCTGCCCCGTTGGCTTTAACTATTTTAGCTTTCACGTAAAGAAGCGTGTGTGCCGGGTCAATGTATTCACTTCCGGTCCCTGGTACGCAAAATTCGATAGCGGACGCCTGTTCAATCGAAGTGACTGGTTTGTATGGGACCCATTGGCCCCCTTCAATGACTGTCTGCGTGGGTGGTAAAGCCCACAGATCTAGTTCGGAGCGTAATGCTTCTTGAGAGGAAGAGTGTAAGAAAGCCATGGCTCACGAGAGATAGTCTCTGGTACCGCCGCCTGCTCGCCGCTTCTGTGCTCTCCGGACGACTCGTCCAGACTGAACGCTGTGCCCTGCGTGAAATCGTTTTATACCGTTTCCGCGCATGCGATCGCCGATCTGGGAGCCGAGCTGATTAAGGACGTTTCGCCCGGCCTCACCCGAGAGTCTGCGTGCGCTGTCAACAAAGTTCTCCCTCGCGACGACTTAGGACAGAACGTGGCTGAAAAAGATTTTTTTAAATGGGTAAGGTAAAATTCACGATGGACTTACCCAAACGAGCACAAATTTTGAATATAGGTCAGAAAATATGTGCTCAATTAGTGCTTTTGAAACGTGTGAAGACTTTAATTTGTGCTCATCTGGTTCTAGCGTTAGAAAGGTTTCAAGTTGGGTAAGTGTAAAATCACGCTGACTTACCCACAATATATTTTACGCGAAACAAGTAGCTCAGCGTGATCTGCTCAATTAGTGCTCTTCGAAAATGGGCTACTTGTAATTTGTGCTCCGCTCCTTACCTTCTAAAACCCCATCTTAAAGCCGGTTATTCGCGGGTGGGGGTAGCGAACTTACCCCAACGAGCACAAATTTTGAAAATAGGTCAGAAAAATTGTGCTCAATTAGTGCTTTTGAAACGAGTGAAGACTTTAATTTGTGCTCATCTAGTTTGAGCGTTGGAACGGTTCAATGTTGGGTAAGTGTAAAATCACGCAAACTTACCCACAATATATTTTACGCGAAACAAGTAGCTCAGCGTGATCTGCTTAATTAGTGCTCTTCGAAAATGGGCTACTTGTAATTTGTGCTCCACTCCTTACCTTCTAAAACCGCATCTTAAAGCCGGTTATGCGCGGGGGGGGGGGGGGGGGTAGCGAACTTACCCCAACGAGCACAAATTTTCAAAATAGGTCAGAAAAATTGTGCTCAATTAGTGCTTTTGAAACGAGTGAAGACTTTAATTTGTGCTCATCTAGTTTGAGCGTTAGAACGGTTCAAAGTTGGGTAAGTGTAAAATCACGCTGACTTACCCACAATATATTTTACGCGAAACAAGTAGCTCAGCGTGATCTGCTCAATTAGTGCTCTTCGAAAATGGGCTACTTGTAATTTGTGCTCCACTCCTTACCTTCTAAAACCGCATCTTAAAGCCGGTTATGCGCGGGTGGGGGTAGCGAACTTACCCCAACGAGCACAAATTTTCAAAATAGGTCAGAAAAATTGTGCTCAATTAGTGCTTTTGAAACGAGTGAAGACTTTAATTTGTGCTCATCTAGTTTGAGCGTTAGAACGGTTCAAAGTTGGGTAAGTGTAAAATCACGCTGACTTACCCACAATATATTTTACGCGAGACAAGTAGCTCAGCGTGATCTGCTCAATTAGTGCTCTTCGAAAATGGGCTACTTGTAATTTGTGCTCCACTCCTTACCTTCTAAAACCCCATCTTAAAGCCGGTTATTCGCGGGTGGGGGTAGCGAACTTACCCCAACGAGCACAAATTTTCAAAATAGGTCAGAAAAATTGTGCTCAATTAGTGCTTTTGAAACGAGTGAAGACTGTAATTTGTGCTCACGTAGTTTGAGCGTTAGAACGGTTCAAAGTTGGGTAAGTGTAAAATCACGCTGACTTACCCACAATATATTTTACGCGAAACAAGTAGCTCAGCGTGATCTGCTCAATTAGTGCTCTTCGAAAATGGGCTACTTGTAATTTGTGCTCCACTCCTTACCTTCTAAAACCGCATCTTAAAGCCGGTTATGCGCGGGTGGGGGTAGCGAACTTACCCCAACGAGCACAAATTTTCAAAATAGGTCAGAAAAATTGTGCTCAATTAGTGCTTTTGAAACGAGTGAAGACTGTAATTTGTGATCACCTAGTTTGAGCGTTAGAACGGTTCAAAGTTGGGTAAGTGTTACATTCTCGAGCCTCGTTGGAAATGTCTATTAAACATACGCGTGCAAGGCTTACGTCTCCGGAGACGGCAGATGACACATACAGCAGCGCAGGGGCTCTTCGGTAATCAGGTTTCATAGATCTCTACGTTCGGAAACGTATCCGTGCCTAGGGAACACCGCTTTCAATTGGGGTTGCGGTAAGCGTTCCTGAGGCCGTAACCAACCACTACGATTACGATTCATTCCCACGAAGAAAAATTAACACGCGCTATTTTCTTGCTTACCGTAACGATGGCAGTAGCGATTCACGTCCATGCTCCGTTCCACAAATACAACGTGAAGAATCGCCGCACGGAAGGTCTGTTTTCGTCTGCGGATGCAAGTTGTGACAAGCTTCTGCGCAGGGGCTGAGGCGTCGCGTCGAGCCGGAGCCTGTGGTGTCAGGTCGCTGTCGAGGCTCAGGCCAAGCGGCGCCGACAGCATCAAACAAAGGCGAGCAGCAGCGTCCAAGGCGGCGGGAATCAACCCGTCGGCAAATGGCGAACAGCAAAAGGGATAGGAATAATGAAATCGGGACGGGGTGGGGGGGGGGGGGGGCCTCCTATGTGTAAGTGGTTTTTACCACTTCCGTCAGCGGATGGAATAGTAATCGAATATCAAGTCGTCACTGCTAGAAATTAGAGACACGTCTGTTCGCTCCAGATGTACGCGCTATTGCGCTAAGACAGGGACCAGTATTCGAACTCGAATTTTCGCACGCTTAAACACAGCGCTAACTCGTGTTCTTCAGTTCCGCTTTCGTTTTTAGGCCTGTCGTCCATTAGTATGCCCACAAAATGACCGAGAGAGCAAACGTAGTAGACGTTTCAGCCCGTGAACCAGACATTTAGTTCCCGCTGCTCTTAAAAGTCGCTAATTTCGTTCGTTATTTGGGCATGTATTAAAATTTCACTAAACATCGTGCTTTTTAGAATGCGCGTATATTTCCTTTGCCTTCGAGAAGGTACGCAACTACGGTAAATCTCAGAGATGCGCTGGCAACAACGTCCCTCAAAAACCTATTCGTTGGAGACCGCAGTGATCTTTGCTAAACATTTTTACAAGCAACATGTGTGAATACGGCCTACGATTCAGATAAGTCCGCCATGAGGGTCAAGTGACACAGTAAAGAGATCGTAAAAGTGGTACCTACCAATGAGATGCTTCTAAAAACTTACCTTGGTATGTGCAATAGCAATAGGGTGTGCCATACTTAATTTTTTCCGAAATTCGATGTACGCGTTAGCTTACTCGTGGCCATTTTTCATGCTGATTCCAAAGAATTTTTTATTTATGTTTTTGGAGGCCATTTAGGGGGTCCGACCCGCCTTGGTCGGCCGCAGCGTGGCCAATGTTTTTTGAAAATTTGAAAAAAATTCCGAATGTCAATCTGGTCAAAGTAGAATCCTTTCGGTCTAAAATTTCAAAAGAAACTTTGTATCTCTTACGGTTTTTGAGATATCGGCGTTTAAAGTGCGAAAATCAAGCAAAACTTCGTTTGTCGTGTTAAACGCCGATATCTCAAAAATCGTAAGAGATACAGTGTTTCTTTTGAAATTTTAGCCCGAATGGCCAGATTGACATTAGGAATTTTTTTTTTTTGAATTTTCAAAAAACATTGATTTTTACTGTTCATAAGGGCCACGCTACGGCCGACCGAGGCGGGTCGGACCCCCTAAACGGTCTCCAAAAAAAATAAAGAAAAAATTCCTCGGAATCAGCATGAAAAATGGCCATAATTGAGCTAACGCGTACATCGAATTTCGAAAAAAATGAAGTATGGCACACCCTAATGTGCAACAACAAAGATAAATACATAAGGTTCCTCTTCAGCGGTCACTGGGTTCGTCGCAAAATTGGGTTTACTTTAAGAATACTGCCGTACAGAAAAAGGCCAGAGGCCGTGGAAGAAGGGGAAGCATTTCCACTTCAGAAAAATCGCGGTCACTAGTTGAAAAGTGCCACTGGGTGCAGGCGCGTAATATTAAGATTTTAACAGGCTAAAATTGCTTGTACTGCTTGAAGTGTCTCTGTTAGGTGAGCTCCGCAGGGATTTAAATTCCGTGGGCCTATATGAGGAGCGACCGACAGGATACCTCGATGCAGAGCATTCGATTTTCTGTCATGGTTGGCGGGTATTCGAACGGTCGGGACCAAACACCGATAGCGTAAGGAAGGCGCTCCAGCGAAGCGTGTGACGTGTCTAGGATCCAGTTCGGTACACATCTATTGGATGCCCGAATATCAGATTTTTGGAAGAGTCTTTATAAGCTGAGGAGTACAGCACAAATTTAAAGTAGGCGATTTTCGCAGTAGTTGAGTAGGTCACAATTTTGTTACTTTCGTATTGAATCTTGTATCACAACTTGTAACTTGTGTTTTGTAACTTGAGGACTGATCTTGTATTGTAACCTGTGTATTTTAACTTGTATACATGTTATTCTTATTTACCGCTGTTTCATACTGCCTCCTGCTACCGTTGACTAATCCCTCTGATATGCATAAGAGTACTTTTACTATCCACTCTTCGTTAATTTTAGGGCAAGATGTACTAGGTTCTAAAATCCAGTCGAATTAAATGCAGCAATTATGTGTGTGGGTTCAGTGCGTGTGTGACATATTGCGCATTAGTTACTCCAATTCTCATTCATAGCAGTTTTATTTCTTTAAGTTCAAGTTCAGTAAATTTTGCTAGACGTGATTCAATAACAGCGTCAGCGTTATTTTACACTTACCCAAATTTGAACCGTTCTAACGCGCAAACCAGATGAGCACAAATTGAAGTCCTCACACATTTCAAAAGCACTAATTGAGCACAATTTTTCTGACCTGTTTTGAAAATTTGTGCTCGTTCGGGTAAGTTCGCTACCCCCACCCGCGAATAACCGGCTTTAAGATGCGGTTTTAGAAGGTAAGGAGTGGAGCACAAATTACAAGTAGCCCATTTTCGAAGAGCACTAATTGAGCAGATCACGCTGAGCTACTTGTTTCGCGTAAAATATATTGTGGGTAAGTCAGCGTGATTTTACACTTACCCAACTATGAACCGTTCTAACGCTCAAACTAGATGAGCACAAATTAAAGTCTTCATTCGTTTCAAACGCACTAATTGAGCACAATTTTTCTGACCTATTTTCAAAATTTGTGCTCGTTGGGGTAAGTTCGCTACCCCCACCAAGTTTAAGATGGGGTTTTAGAAGGTAAGGAGTGGAGCACAAATTACAAGTAGCCCATTTTCGAAGAGCACTAATTGAGCAGATCACGCTGAGCTACTTGTTTCGCGTAAAATATATTGTGGGTAAGTCAGCGTGATTTTACACTTACCCAACTTTGAACCGTTCTAAAGCTCAAACTAGATGAGCACAGATTAAAGTCTTCACTCATTTCAAAAGCACTAATTGAGCACAATTTTTCTGACCTATTTTGAAAATTTGTGCTCGTTGGGGTAAGTTCGCTACCCCCACCCGCGAATAACCGGCTTTAAGATGGGGTTTTAGAAGGTAAAAGGAGTGGAGCACAAATTACAAGTAGCCCATTTTCGAAGAGCACTAATTGAGCAGATCACGCTGAGCTACTTGTTTCGCGTAAAATATATTGTGGGTAAGTCAGCGTGATTTTACACTTACCCAACTTTGAACCGTTCTAACGCTCAAACTTGATGAGCACAAATTACAGTCTTCACTCGTTTCAAAAGCACTAATTGAGCACAATTTTTCTGACCTATTTTGAAAATTTGTGCTCGTTGGGGTAAGTTCGCTACCCCCACCCGCGCATAACCGGCTTTAAGATGCGGTTTTAGAAGGTAAGGAGTGGAGCACAAATTACAAGTAGCCCATTTTCGAAGACCACTAATTGAGCAGATCACGCTGAGCTACTTGTTTTGCGTAAAATATATTGTGGGTAAGTCAGCGTGATTTTACACTTGCCCAACTTAAAACCTTTCTAACGCTAGAACCAGCTAAGCACAAATTAAAGTCTTCACACGTTTCAAAAGCACTTATTGAGCACAATTTTTCTGACCTCTTTTCAGAATTTGTGCTCGTTTGGGTAAGTCCATCGTGAATTCTACCTTACCCATTTTAAAAAATCTTTTTCTCGCATTAGATGACGAGCACAAATTTCGTTACTTCACCTGCGGAGAGCACTAATTGAGCACAAATTTTTGACGGCGGCGTTGTAATTTGTGCTCACACGGGTAAGTGTAATTTCACGGAGGTGCTTCCGGCTCGTAATGCCTCGAAGGGAGCACGCTGCGAAAAAGGCCTCCGAGAAGCGCCCCCAAGCCGTGTCCCCTCTGGCTGCCCAGGCCTGCGTAATATGCTATACCAGACCCCGTCTGGGCCTGGTTTACGTAATAATTTATGTACGGAGACATGTTTTTTAGGCGCGCCTTCGAAAGTGACACAGCAACGTCAACGTTCCGTGATCGAATGGCATAAAACGGCCCGTGTGTGTTCTTATATTGACTTGGATGTGATCAAATGATTTCGTGTTGAGATCGAAATAAATCGGATGATCGCAGTGATATGATGTCATGGTGCCGAATTTCGCATCTGTCGCCACGGGGATTGTCCGGTCCGGAGCAGGGGCACTCTTATTTGCTGTTTGACTTTCATGTAACACAGCAAGAACATTTACGACTGCGCACACACATTTTTCCTGACGAAGCGACCGTCGTATACGTGCCGAAACTAAAGTATAAAAGCAGCCTTGTCGCCACGAACTAGTTAGATGCTCTCCGCGCGCGGTGCAGACCACATCGCTCTTACGGCTGCTGAGGTATGGCTCCGTCAGGTATCCACACAGACCTCTTAAAGGTGTTGGCGAAAGCGAAACCAAGCCTGCGAAAAGCAATTCTTAAGGA
This sequence comes from Odontothrips loti, assembly GCA_038380765.1. NCBI lineage: Eukaryota > Metazoa > Arthropoda > Insecta > Thysanoptera > Thripidae > Odontothrips > Odontothrips loti. The sequence continues at coordinate 17,020 of JAZGLN010000145.1, forward strand.
AGGTGACAAGTCGCTCGTTTATTCATTCTGTGAGATTTGTCATAACCTTCTCGAAGGCAACGTCCCTCTTTCGCCCGCTCAGAGGCAAAAAATCAAGAAACACAAACACGTTGTTCGAAAATTAGCGAGTAGAGGAGGGGGGTGGAAAAGTAAGAAGTCGCTACTGGTGCAGCACGGTAGCGGTGCGTTCATTCCTATTTTACTGAGCGCACTCGCCCCTCTGATTACAGATCTTATTTTTAAAAAGTAAGCGTATTTTATTCATTAAAAAATGGAGCACTGCAAAAAACTTGTGCTGGTGCCGCATGAGACACTCGTGCGGCTGAATGAAAAGCCCGTGACTCGGACCTCGGGCGATGTCATGAGTGGGCTTGACTCTCTGCAGTGATTCATTATACATTTTCCACTTTTGGTCATCCTTAAGAATTGCTTTTCGCAGGCTTGGTTTCGCTTTCGCCAACACCTTTAAGAGGTCTGTGTGGATACCTGACGGAGCCATACCTCAGCAGCCGTAAGAGCGATGTGGTCTGTACCGCGCGCGGAGAGCATCTAACTAGTTCGTGGCGACAAGGCTGCTTTTATACTTTAGTTTCGGCACGTATACGACGGTCGCTTCGTCAGGAAAAATGTGTGTGCGCAGTCGTAAATGTTCTTGCTGTGTTACATGAAAGTCAAACAGCAAATAAGAGTGCCCCTGCTCCGGACCGGACAATCCCCGTGGCGACAGATGCGAAATTCGGCACCATGACATCATATCACTGCGATCATCCGATTTATTTCGATCTCAACACGAAATCATTTGATCACATCCAAGTCAATATAAGAACACACACGGGCCGTTTTATGCCATTCGATCACGGAACGTTGACGTTGCTGTGTCACTTTCGAAGGCGCGCCTAAAAAACATGTCTCCGTACATAAATTATTACGTAAACCAGGCCCAGACGGGGTCTGGTATGGCATATTACGCAGGCCTGGGCAGCCAGAGGGGACACGGCTTGGGGGCGCTTCTCGGAGGCCTTTTTCGCAGCGTGCTCCCTTCGAGGCATTACGAGCCGGAAGCCACGTTCTGTCCGACGTCGTCGCGGGGGAGAACTTTGTTGACAGCGCACGCAAACACTCGGGTGAGGCCGGGCGAAACGTCCTTAATCAGCTCGGCTCCCAGATCGGCGATCGCATGCGCGGAAACGGTATAAAACGATTTCACGCAGGGCACAGCGTTCAGTCTGGACGAGTCGTCCGGAGAGCACAGAAGCGGCGAGCAGGCGGCGGTACCAGAGACTATCTCTCGTGAGCCATGGCTTTCTTACACTCTTCCTCTCAAGAAGCATTACGCTCCGAACTAGATCTGTGGGCTTTACCACCCACGCAGACAGTCATTGAAGGGGGCCAATGGGTCCCATACAAACCAGTCACTTCGATTGAACAGGCGTCCGCTATCGAATTTTGCGTACCAGGGACCGGAAGTGAATACATTGACCCGGCACACACGCTTCTTTACGTGAAAGCTAAAATAGTTAAAGCCAACGGGGCAGACATTACAATAGGGGACCCCGAAAATGCAGGCCCCATCAATTACACCCTCCACAGCTTGTGGAGCCAGGTGGATGTCTCACTCAATCAAAAGGTCATATCACAGTCTTCTATGACATACCCCATGCGTGCATACATTGAGTCATTACTGGCCTATGATCACCCAGCAAAAATATTTCACATGACAATGCGCTTATGGCACAGAGACACCCCCGGAGAAATGGATGAGTACGCACCCCCACCCGAGGGGAGACCGGAAACATCGGGCTAGAAAAACGTCGCGAAAGGACATCGCAGAGCGCCGCGTTTGAGATGCTGGGGCCGATTCATGCCGACTTTTTTAACCAGGACAGATTTCTTTTAAATAACGTGGAAATGCGCGTGAAACTCACTCGTTCCTCAGACGCCTTCGTGTTAATGTCGACACCGCAGAACGAAAAGGTGCTCATTCTTAACGCTACACTTCTCGTGAGAAAGGTTCGAATCTCACCCAGCGTCTTGTTGGGGCACGCCGCAGCACTGGAAAAGGTACCGGCAAAATACCCCCTTGCGCGGGTGGAAGTGAAGTCCAGCGGGGCTACGAAACAAAAGCCTCCCGAATTTACACCTCGGACAAATACCGAAACGAATCGTGATCGGTTTCGTAAGCAACAGGGCTTTCAACGGCAGTTACCGCCATAACCCTTTCAATTTTCAGACATTCGATCTGAATTATCTGGCACTTTACGTGGATTCAGAACAGATTCCGGCACAGCCTTTGACCCCAGACTACTCCAACTACAACTACGTGGAAGCTTATAACACTTTGTTCGCGGGCACGGGGCTGCACTGGAAAGACGAAGGCAACCAAATCTCATATGATGATTACGACTCGGGATACACGCTTTACGCGTTCGATTTGTCAAACGATCTGTCCAGCTCAGAGAACCACTGGAATCTTCAGCGGCAGGGTGTACTCCGTCTCGAAGTGAGGTTCAAACACGCCCTCCCTGAAGCCGTCAACTGCATAGTGTACTCTGAATTTTCAAATCTTATCGAAATCGATAAAAACAGAAGTGTTGTTGTCGACTACAGCATTTAGCGATGGACGGCATTACGCTCGAATGGGTGATGAGGCAAGACCCGCACGCAGCCCCGCTCTTTGCCGGCGTGTTTGCTTCGGATACACTCCCAAGAACACTGCCGCAAAAACCAACACTACTCATAGCAAATCTCGATCCGATATCGAAGCCGGGGTCACACTGGGTCGCTATGGCTTTCGGCTGCGATGGGAAGGGAGAATTTTTCGATTCGTATGCCACCTTATGTACCTAGACTAAAACGATATTTAGATCGACAATGCAAGAGCTGGAGACACAATGATGTGGACCTCCAGGCCCTCAACGCGACTGTTTGCGGACAATACTGCGTCATGTATCTTCTGTTTAAAGCGCATGGCTACTCCATGCGAGAATTTGTAAATAAATATTTTACTCAGGACTGTCATAAAAATGATATACTTGTAGACCGTATGTTTAAGCGATACTCTCGGCATGTTAAGTTATGTGATGATGTTCTCACGAAAAAGACGCAGACGTGCTGCGAGAGAAAGTCGAAATAATTTTTGTAAACGATTGTACTCTAAAAAATAATAAAATACTGTTTACAAAATCAAAACACTGTTTTTTTATTTTTAAAACACTTCCTTTCCCCCTCACACAAGCACTTATGAGACAAGGATGGAGAAAACCATCACGTGATGAAAACTTGCTAGCAAGTTACACACCACGAGATAGTTCGCAGAAACGCAGCGCTAGTGCAGAGTGTGAATTTGTACCAAAGTCACAAACTGCAATCACGCCGCTAAAAGCACAGTGAGAAAAAAGAGATATTACACACACGAGTGAGAATTTGTAAACAAACACACATCGCGCGCGCGACACACCGCAAACCATCTACTGATTAATTTTTCAAGTAAAAATTGATCAGATACGATGGTTTCGTACCACACACGGACACATAATACGCAGCGCGACAGACGAGTGAGAATTTGTAAACAAATTGACACATCGCTGTCACGCCGCTCAAAGGACACATGTGCTTGTGATTGACCCACATTTTTTTTGAATTAACGGAGGAATGCAGCCCACCGCGCGGCAAAAAAAAAGGGTTGCACTCTGAATGAGAGAGGAGGGACGAACCCGCCCGCACGGGCAAGGTCAGTCACCCCACGACTACCTGAGACACACGGGGGACCCACTCCGGCCTGCATAGCGCGACCGCGACCCTGCCGCGGACGAGCGACTGCGACGCTACCCCTGCTTACTACTCAGGTGAGGACAGCGTTAATGAGGGGGCCAGAGCCTAAAGCCTCTTCTGCACCTCCCTTGAAATCAGTTGCTGGAGATCTGCAATACACAATTACATCGGAAGTTTGAATGAAGGCAACAATATGTTATGGGTAAACAAAGTGGGTGTAACGAACCTTCTGATTCTAATCCGCTGGTTTGATGTTCTGAGTTGGGACCAGAATCCAACCTTTTCTTGCTCTGCATCTCTTGGTAGAGGTAACGTTTGTCGTCTAAGAGGCAAGATAAGAAATTCAGTTATGCTGTTCAGTAACTCACGTTTACCCTACTCAAGACAAACCTGACACATCAGAATTAAGATCTCATGACACTACAGACAGTAAATAATTTTACTCACCGCTGACGTCTAGGACAAGGCAGTCATACACAGGCCAACCCTTCAGTGGCTTGTTTGATGGGACTCGCCATTCACACACATATGATGTTTCTGAGTCACTTGGATTAAAGTCCAATGGATTGAAATCCAAGAGCCACCTTACATCTACATCATGGCTGAATGTTCCCTTATGTTGTCCCGTGATCCACTTCACTAAAGCCCACTGTTTAGCAGGCTCTGCATTACTCCTGTTTGTGGGAGCCATTGCCACTTTACAAAATTTTTGCTAGTTTCGAAAAGAAGCTGGTACTACTCGCGACCGACGTACGACAACCTTGTCACTAGAGAACAGACACGGCACGAATACCTCCCTGTCACTACACTGAGCACTAGATACACGACACGACGATCGCCTCGCTGTCACTAACTGCCGTTCGGTGCTCGTGCTCAGCAGGAAGAGGGAAGACAAAACCGCCAGAATCAAAATCACGGCACTATGCGCAGGAGAGGCGTGGGGAGGGGAGAAGGGAGCATATTTGAAAGTGCCAGTCAGCTGTTTGTACCTGCCAGTGATTGTTTGAGTCTGATATTTATTCCTTTTGCCCAAAATGGTTCGCGTGAAACGGAAACGAGCCTGCAAAGACGACGACCTTCAAAACCATAGGAACATGTTCCTATGACAACTGGGTGTTTCTTAGACAATCTAAGATTTACAGGATCTCATTCTCTGAAATGAGCAACGATATTTGGCAGACTTGGGTCTCGTTGACAAGTGGTATTTAGCACAGTTCATAGAGTTCTGGGCTTAAAACTAAGTAACATTTCATTTGAGGACTATGGACTGTCGTAGGGATGTTTCGGTGATCAAACAAGAATCTATTGATAATTGTTGAGCGAAGCGAAGCTCACTGGGATTCTGCTACACGGATTTCGGAGCAGGCCGGAAATCGAGAAGAAGTCAAGAAGAACATCAGCGGAAACAAAACGCGGGTATCATGAGGGTTACCGTAGCAGAGGCTATTTAACAGGGTCAGACGGCGTAGACTTCAACCGCGCGGCCTGGGGACGTGCATCCTGCGGCCGCGCGGGTCAGTTCCGGCGCTGTCTGACCCTACCAAATAGTCGCGAGATATCGTCCCGGTTTGGACCTTCTCCGAAATACCCTATTGCAGAAATGGAGCGCCTTCCTACCCCTATCAGGAGAAACCAAAGAATACCAAGAAGAGCATTAAATAGTGTCTAATTTTTCAGATTTTTGGCACTTTGAAGAGGTATAAGCGAGTCGCGGTGCACATCATCGGAACCGCAAGAGTGGCCAGAGTCCATCGCTGCCGATCAATTTTGGAACCGTTCCACACCTGACTTAAAAAATACCCCTACCCTCTCCAAAAGTAAGAGATTAGAGATGCTCGAAAAGGGTTAAAATTCGAGATTTGGCAGTTTTAGTCACCCACAATGCCACACTGGCTAATTTTCCCTACTTTCGTCGTACAAATGGGTTTGAATAATCCCCTTCACGGCGATTTTCGATAATGTCCCACATTAGGACGTGGTTCAACCCCTGAGAATGAATCAACAAAGTTGCGGGTTGGGGGCCTTCTAGAAGGACCCTTGGGACATACCACCTCAAAATTTGGACGCTCTAGATCCTTAGAACGAAATGACAGGCTCTGCATAAAGTGGGCTTTCAAATAAGACTCCCAGAGTATCATACATAGTCATAAACAATGGTCAACACGTTCTTTTGCAAATGAAAAAAAAAAAAAAAACTTGAGGAAGTTGCTATTTTTCAAACAGACTATTTTAGTTTTTGCTGTTTCAACTTGCTTATCTTTCCAATCTTTCCGTAAACATTTCAGACCCCCGATCCTCTACTAAGAAGGGTATTTCGCTTTGGTAAGAATGCAAGCTTAGGCTTCAAATTTACAGTAGCACATTGTTCACACTGATCTAATGCCTGTATGTCACAGTTCAAAGATAGCCACCGAACTAAACTCCTCGTCAACATCTTAGTTAGAACAAACCCTGGATCGCCTTGGAGCAGTTTTAGTACTCGGGTGTTGAACATTTAGATGTAGTGAAACACCCTATTGCCTCGTCCTGCAGCTGTAACGATTTTGACCTGGCATTACTCAGTCAATCCTCGCGTAACAGTGCACTTTGCACTTCTGGTTTGGTTGCTCCTTCAGCATCAGGGCCGCCCGAAATTGCATTTACTTGCAAGGTTCTGCAGGGCGGACAGGAACTTCCCTGCGGGTTGTTGGACCCTTGGAGTCCACGGAACTGGAGACAGTAAACTGTGTCTGAGCCAGGTAACTCGAACCGGTTCTGCAGGATCTTCACCAGGTATGGTATACGCTGTTCGTTAGACTGGTCAACAGGCCGTTCTGAGAATTTCGCGATTTCCTCTTCCAATGTGCTTTAGAGAAGCAGCACATCTGTGGTTAGGGACAGGCTGACCCTCAGCCACCTCGGGCTGACCGGCAGTATTTTTTAAAGACTGGGATCCACCCGTCCGATGAGATTCGGCACGGATCGTAATCGTACGGTTCTGGAGGCGCCAAGCCATGCCAACACTGGACGACTTACCTTCTCTTGATGATAGCGAGTCCCTAGTGAGAGTTTCGTGGGTTCTCGTCGCAAGCAAGATGTACAAGCCAGTGGTGTGGTGTATTTCGCTGAATCCAAACCTGGTGCTCAGAGAATGAACTGAATCTCGAATGTCAAATCGAGGCTACAAGCGCCTATTATGCTAGATTTGAGTATCAGCACGCACAGACTTACATGTTCTTTCCATCCGGCCCGGTTTGAACGTAGTATTACATCACACACTCTTCCGTTGGTCTCCATATTAGAATAGGGTATTTCCGTGGATCCTGGGCCGGAAGGGAGAAGAACAAAAGTTAGCCCCAGACCGGAACCAGTAGGCGGGAGTGGGGCAGGCGTTGGGTGGGCTCGGCCCGGCGAGCCGGCCCGAGCCCCCCACTCCCGCTTACTGGTTCCGGTCTGGGGCTTACTTTTGTTCTTCTCCCTTCCGGCCCAGGATCCACGGAAATGCCCTGTTGCTATCGATAAGTACAGAAGTTCACTGAAGAATGGTGCACATTCAAAGTAGAGTAATTTACCATTTCCGGTGACGACAGAAAGCAGGCGCCACGAAACCCACTATTCGAATGAGGGTAAGCGGTACTAGAACAAAATTGAAATTGCAGAGAAACCTGAAAGGTGAAGGGCCCTAACCCTTGTGCACTAAACGCCATCCTATTCCTTATATCTGCAGCTAGTAATAAGGTATTTCGCCCGTAAGAAAGCAGTGGGAAGAAAGTCGTTGAGGTCCACAGCAAACCTTGAACGTCTTCAGTTTGCTTAGCTTCTGATTGTTTGCAGACGCCACATGCAAAGAGTTGAGGAGGGTTTGCTATAGAGCCCAGCGACCTGCTCTTCCATACCTCTTTGCTTGTTTGGAAGTGTTTTTGTCTTTCTACCCCCGCCTTAACATAGATTTGTTGGACATCTCTAATTTACCAACCCGTTCCTTTCTTGCCCACAGTCTTAGCCGTGTTTCTGCGATAAGCGGACGAAACTGAAGCGGGGCAGGAGTGAACTGCACCGATCGAACTGATTATATTTCCACGGCCTTCAGAGGACACTCGTGATCATGCAGTCGGGGTAAGTAAAGCAGAACAATTTGACTTCTTTCGGAAACATAGACTTTGGGGTATGTATATGTATGGCGTAGGATATGTAGACGAAGTAGAGTGTATTAGGGTAGTCCTGAGAAGCCTTGAGCCGGAAGAGTAAGGTTGGAATCCCAAAGAGCAGAAACGGAAACAGGTTGCAAAATCGTACGCGTCTTTGAGGAGCTTGTTTCCGGAAGCCTCCATTTCTGGTTATGGTCTCTGAGAACTTCTGTATCGGAAGTGCCTGTGGTGTTTCAATATAGTTGGAGCAAGCCGAGGTAGATCAATAGGGCATTTCACTGCATCCAAACCGGGACCAAAGAAAAACATTGTAACTGCCGAAACTGTATCTGGTCTGGTATGACAAATCGTAGTGGCAGTGGAATAACATAGTTGAGGTAACGTGCGTCATGTTGGTAGCCGATCATCAGCCGATTTGGATTGAACAACCTCGCCCGTCCCTTCCGTCAAACCTCGGTGCCAGTTCCGCGAGTGCACTGGTTAAATAGTGTATTTCGGTGGTGGACCGAGTGAAGGTGAGAAGAACAAAGCGTGCTCTGATTTGCCGAGCGCTGTGGTGGGGGTATCCCCACTTTCGTCCCCGACCAATCAGAGCGCGCTTTGTTCTTCCCTCCTTCTTCACTCGGTCCACCACCGAAATACACTATTGTCGCGAATCACAACATAGCGGCGGTATCCGAGAACAAGCTCAACCGCGCACGCAATTTCTCATACCACCTGAGTTCCGCCCTCTTCGATTTCTACGTTCCTTCTACCTCCGGCCAGTGCTAGGAAACTCCCCGGTTTTAGCGATTCGCTAAAAACGCAAACTGGAGGATCATGTATTACCAACCTGACAACATTAAAAGAAAAATTGACATTTAGCGATGATCAATTTTTTCAATACTTTCAGGACTCGTTTAGTAAATTCCAATGTATCTATATCACAACTGCTTTTAATTTTTTAATGCTGGCTTTTGAAAGTTGGTTATCGAAGTTGGCAGTAATTCATTTGTTTTATCCTCCAGTTTTGGCTTCCCCACCTCCTATCTTTTACCACCGAGAGTTTCCTACCACTGCCTCCGGCTCAGCTCTTTTCCGGAATACCCTATTTCGATTTTGATGCGTTCTGGTAGAGGTTTGGTGAAAGTAATGAGGCTCTACAGCAAACGTTAAAGGGCACACTTTTAGGTTGAGAAGTGGTAGAAGAAAATGTAGGATGGCCTTCACGGAGTATGTAAAGGTTAGTTTCAGTATGGTGTTCGCTTCGTACCAGTACACACTCAATTCTTATGAAGAATTTTATTCAGAAGTTACTGACGCTTTTGCACGTGCGGCGAGCTCTGCATAATATTGTGCGTAATAACGGATAATTTGTCACTGCATGTGCTAAAGCGTCTGTAACTTCTGAATAAAATTCTTCATAAGAATTTCGTGTGTACAGAGTAACCTTCACGGCCAGTGAATGTGAACTGAGGCTTACGGAGTTCGAGTGATTTCGACAAGCGTTGGAGAAGCCAGCGACTGTTTTGACGTGCAATGTACAAGAACCGAGCAATCTCCTTTATTTCTCATCAAATTTCTCAGCGTGTACAGTGATTGATCTGTTGTTTCTAGTCTAGAAGTATTCTCGTTCTAGCTTCAGTTTCAGGCCCCCTCTGGGAATGCCGAATAGGGTATCGGAACCGGAATCAAAGAAGAAAAGCATGACGACGCCGCAAACTGTATCCGATATGACAAATTGAGGCGGTGGAACGCCCTCGCGCCGGCGTCCGTCCGCCATGTTGGGCTCCCGTATTTAGTTTAGTGACAGTGATTTTCACTAAGATACGCGAGACTTGAAAGGTCTTCTGCTGGGGCATGAATGTGCACGTTAGTACTTATCTCTGTCTCCGCACGATCCACTTACCCTCACAGGCAGTCTGTTTACATCGGTTGACATGGAAATCCAACATGGCGCGGCGGCGCGTTGCCTGACCGAAGCTATTCCACTGCCACTTCGATTTGTCATACCGGATGCAGTTTTGGCAGTCACAATATTTTTCTGTGGTTCCGGGTGAAGTACAGTGAAATACCCTATTGAATGGACAAGATGAAAGGAACACGCGTTCACCCGTCGTAGTCATCACGGCGTATGCGCGAGCGGCATTATTCGCAGCCAAACTATTCCGCTACGCATGCTCAGTAAGTCGTATTCCTTTTATCTCCTTGGCGTTGCGGTGGGTGATGTCAGCAGTAGGGTGCTTCACTAAAATTGACAATGAATCTTAGACAATGAAGCGTCTTAGTCTAGAATGAACGTGTGCAGAATTTGAGCGAGAACGGACGACGTTTAGTCGGTGCTCAAGTCGTTCGAAGTTCCTGTGCAATGTATAATGTGAGGGCTAGACGCCACTTGACGGTTCTTCTTTGTGACCGCACCTGGTCGCAGATCAATGATACCCGGTGTGTCAGTTCTTACGGATATCCTGCACCCTCTAAGACGAGAAAACAAGCTGGTCCGTCCCTTCCGTAAACCTCGGTGCCAGTTCCGCTGCGCTCCACCGGCAGCTCGGTTCGACAGGGGGACTTGGCCAGCTTGGCCTGCCGGCGGCGTTTGCAGAGGCCTTCGCCCCCCCGCCTCAAGTCTCCCTAGAAGTGCCCGGTAGCAGATGTATTTGTGACGATTAAAATCGTTAACCTGAGCCCGTCCCTGTGCGCGCAGCGGCCAACCCTAACCTCAAAAAACAAAAACAGACATATTTTCATGAATCAAAAATGCGATATAAATCGAAAATTGTTGCCACCGTACGTGGTTCTACGTTAAGAAAGGATTTTATCCTCCAAATTTGAAGTTATTCTGTGAACGGTAAGTCGGCGTACACACGTCCGCCCGAACGAACAAACAGTCGGCATCAGCCCGGCTCCTACCGTTTCTAAAGAAACGTGTCGGGACGGGCTAAAAAGGCAACCCGTCGACTCATCTACCGTTTACAGCCCCAAAAAAATGTTGGAAATTTCTAATTTAAAAATTTTCAGTATTTGGAACATTGCTTTGGATGTCTTGCTTCGTAGATATTTTGGGAGATCCTATTAGGATGCCGTTGCAGCCCTTCCTTCATTAAGCGCAGTGGGTTTTATCTGAAAAATGGAAAAACGCCGTCTAGCGCCTGGAGGTTAGACAGCAGTCTGACATGCGTGTCGAGATCCTGCCTACCCTTCAGGCGTACAACCAGTCTCGAGAGACTTTCTCCGATTTTCACTATCAAAGGCGAGTGTGCTTAGTGCTTGGAGTGGCTCGTCTAGGTCTTCGTCGAATAGCCTCCACTATCCACACAGTTACAATGACTGACCGAATTTCAAAGCATCCGAAAACGCGAGAATTTCAAATTACTAACATTTGTGGCATTGTAGAGGAGGTGGGTTGCGAGTTCACTGATATTTCCAACTTAGTACCTCAGTTGGTGCAAAACAACCTGATGGACGCTTGCGTGCATATTTACTCTTCTGCGATCACATGCAAAGGCATGAGAATGCCGCCAAGGCAGCGATGGCGGCTTTTGGTTTTTGGCTCAGTGATAGCAAAGCCTTCCCTCGTATCACGGTTGGGACGAAAACAGGTTGTTTGTTTTTCCGCACTATATCTCGAGAGCGGTTTGACGCACAGCGGTGATTAAAAATGGTATTTTCTATGATCACGAGGAAGGAAACCTCCTCTCATGATTTTTTGATCCAGTTGTTTCGAAGCTGGTTTCCGGCATGGGGCTCATGAGCCCCAGACAAAAAAAAAAACTAAAAAAAAATCGGAAAACGCAGGGCAGCCCTCAACATTAGAGTCGTTTCTTTGGAGCCAATTCAGTCCAGTATCAAGAAGGGATAGGCGACTTGTTTGGCCCGTAGGGCCTCATAGAGCCCAATGACTGCCGCTGGCAGGCTAAGGTAATGGTGCGCCAGGAGCGTAGGAGTGGAACAGTGCTTTGAGATGAGCGAAGCCTGTTACGCCCTGACTTGGTCTGGCATGCTCTTACCTTGTCTTAATTTCGTAGTTGACAGTGCTGCAAAAGATTGCCATGTTGTAGTGCACAGATCCTGAAAACTGACACCATCGCTTTCTTGCCTCATCCCGGTTTCTATCGGTATTTAATAGTTTTCTGTTGTTTCCTGTTGCCACAGGCGCGTTGCGCTTGTGGATGAGGACGTGGACGACGTGCTGTCGCTGACGGCGGAGTGTGACGGCGTTCCTTGTGCCGTGTCCAAGGATGGCGACGTGGTCCGCCTTGTGGCCCCGAGACCCGGCGAACTGCGGCTCCGCGTGGACAACCGGAGCGGGCTGTTCACCATCTACTTCAAGCTAGAGAGGATGGAGTAAGTATCGCATTTACTTGCCGTTTCCAGGGACGTGGCGAGAGTCTACTGGGCAAAAATCTGTGTTAGGTGAGCGATTAGGGACAAGCCGACGAGGTATTCGCCGACTCTGCCTAGGAACTGGTCCCCCTCTGCCGGGGGTTTGTGTCTATCCGGTCGGGGGTGATTCATTCCGAGAATCTGTGTACAGGGTTAGACTGGCCGCGGATGCCAAAGTGAAATGTTCAGTTAGGTGGTTTGGCTTTCCAGCAGGTATTCTTACACCCAGAGAAACGAACTCTTGATTCAAGCCTAGAACAGGATATTCTTAAAGCATTCAAGAATGTTTCTTGATTTATCTCTAAGATCGGTTTGTTTCAAGAAAATATTCTTGAATGCTTTTAGTCTAAGAATCTGTTTCTCTGGGTGTAAGAAAAGAAAGCCAAAAAATCCCGGGGTCGGAGCGACGAGTTTTAGTGGTGGCGAAACGGTCTGAAAATTAAGAGGTAACACTGAAGTTCGAACTTCCCACACTGAAAAAAAGGGTTGGTTCCCACAACCCACGCAGAAGTGGGTTACGGGTGGATTGTTACATTGACCATCGCACTTGGCTCGTTCAAACTAGTGTTGGTCAGCGCTATGAAGCACACAGTTATGGGGACGTTTTCGACTTGGTTCGTGGAGCCAGCTTTGTGGGTTGACACATGCTGGTCGCTGCACACATCACAGCAGTCGCAGTGACCAGCTCCCTGACTCCGCCGCCCAGCCCACCCCCTCCCCTACCGCTGCCTGGCTCATGCCAGGGTGGTGCTGGCTGGCTGCCGCCTGCCCGCTCCTCTCCCCTCCGTGCCGCCCCGTCCCTCTCCCGCGCTTTGTGGGCGGGTCCACGCGGGCCGAGGACAATGAGTTCCGGAGCCAGGTATACAAGGGGGCCTCCTCGAGGACGAATCTTGTGTTGGTCTGGCTAGCCTAATGGCTACCGTCGCAGTCTGTCGAGATGTGGCGGGATGGCGTGGGTTCGAATCCCAAAGCCGCCAAGAAACGAAGCCGTTATATATTAGTGGTCCAATAGTGAAGGACCCTTAAATAACACTCGGGGCGAAAATTTCGTCCGTTCTGCCCTATCCCGTACAGTTTTGTAGTTATGGTCAAAACATGCAATTCTTCAAATTTTACTGCAGTTGTAACTACAAGACTGTTTCGCCAACTCTTAAACTCATCGTAGGGACTGCACGATTTTTTTGAAGTTTCTGTCTCAGAAGTGACTACTCGAAAACCGAAACACCTCGTAACATTTTAACACTTTTGTGTCCACGGCCAGTCTTCCGCTGTAGAAGTTTGTAGTAGGTATTACAGGATCAATAAGGCTAAAAATTTTCATTATTTATTCGTTTTCGGATGTCTTGGAGCCAAGAAGTCTGGATTTGCTGTTTCACACGGAGGATCAAAAAGAGCATTACGAAGTACCACTGGACACTTTGTAAAAGAAAGAACACTTGCTTCTGGATTGAATCGCCACTCATTTTTGGTAGTGTGTCCTTATTGTCACTACACCGGCGCTGAGCACAGGACTGTCTGGTGTAATACAGTACACTGTAAAAATAAAACTAAATTTTCAGAGTAATTGCGATGGATTTTTTTAATAAATTTTTTTTATAATAAATTTTAGCGTTTCAAATCAAAATGTACCCCTTCCAGACATAGCACTGTCTAGTACAGTTGATAAGTAACTGGTCATTTGCACCGTTCGGAATCGATTTTGTGTCCCGAAACAGGGTTCGATCTCACAAGTCGCGAACGCTACCCCTGAACTACAAGACACCGTGGGGAATCCTGCTGTGCTCTAATCGGGAGGAGGCCGATCCCGCAGCCCGCAGTGACCGGCGGGCATCGACTAATTAATCTTGAATTTCATGCTATGGTCTGACATTTCAACGCTCACCACAGGACATTCGTATTTGTCAGTCGGAATTCGTTTTTCAGGCGATGACTCGGAAGAACCTTAATGCTCTTGTTAAATAGGCGCTGACTCTAATTCTCGGTTTATACTGCAAAATCGAAAAAAAAAGGACTTATAGGTTTTTTTGAACAGTGTACTCCGTTTGGTCTTGCCCTCTGGAGCGATTGTCAAAAACATAGTCAGTGTGTACTTCTTAATGTGTCTTACCTTTTTGCTTGCAGCGGCTTAGCCGACGGACCAAGCGTGGTCAACGACTTCAACATTCTGTGTCCGAAGCGTGGTGGCTGGATCGAGCGGGATGCGTCGACGGGCCGGGCTATGCTGGTGGAGGCGGTGCGGGACGTGGCGGGCCGCGCCATCCCCGAGAAGGACGAGAAGGCCGCGACAGCACCGAGGACGCGGTTCGCGCTGACCGTTGCCCCCGCCGTCGCCGACTTCTTGGATTGGGACGCGGACGAAAACTGGCGCCGGATGGGATGGGAGGCCATTGACTCTGCCTACCCTCGAGAGCCGGAGGACGCCAAGATGTGGGTAACGGTGTGCGTGGTTCCGCCTGAGCAATCCGTGTCAGTCGCCTGTTGGCCGTCCATGACCGTCCTGGAGATGAAGGCAGCCGTCGCCAAGAAGGCTAGTCTCACGGCAGACGACCCGGGCCGGCACAAACTGTTCGTTAGTAGCGTTGTGCTGGCAAACTCGAGGAGGCTCTCCCACTACGGCATCCAGCACGGAAGCCTCCTGTTCATGCTTCGGACTGCTGATCTTCATAGGGCGGACGTCCTGCACGTGGAAGTGATGCATGAAAGCTTCCCACTGAAAGTGGCCGTGTCTTCGTCCGCTTCTGTCGCGGACCTCAAGGCCCAAGTGGTGGCACTGGCTGGGGCAGGGTCTGGGTCGCGAGCGCCTGACGACATCGCGTTGGAGCTGCTGCCGCTCCCTTTCCCACTGCCATCGGACTGGCCTGTTACTGATGTTCTCTTTGACGAGTGCCCACTGTTGGCGTCTGCCAACACATTCCAGATTTTCGTGAGAAACTTGGAGGGAGCGGTGTTTACTTTTGCGGTTAACCGCCACGGGGTGATAGAGCAAGTCAAGCGCCGTCTTCATTGTGTCGCGGGCATTCCCGTTTCGGAGCAGAGGCTTATATTTGCCGGTAGACAACTCGAAGACGGCCGCACATTGTCCGACTACAGGATTGAACCCGAATCGACGCTGCACATGGTTCGAGCCTTACGTGGCGGGGGCGACAAGTTCTTCAAGCACAGACAGCAACCTATAGTGCAAGGCGCGGTGCAAGCCGAAGACGACAAGCCGAGCGGCCCGCTGGTCGCACGGGTCGTGTCTGGGGCTGAGAGGCCTCCTCCGGCCACCACGTCTTGTACGCTGAGAGCGCTCATGTGCTGCGCTGCTCCTCGCCTCGTGTTTGAGGTTTCCGTGCAGCCCGTGCATCCGCCCGTGGCCGTGGTGCAGCCCAGCCTCTGGTCCGGCAGACTTCGCTCGCGCCAAGTATGAGCGACGTTCTTGCCCACTACTCATGTACTATGTACTCAAGGAGCCAGCGCGTTTGTTTAGTTCATCTTACATTAAACAAATATGTAGTATGTTTTGTTCTTCCTAAGGCAAGTAATATGTTGTTTTGTTTTCTCATGTCTGCATATTTGTGGAGGGAGAATGTAATTTCTCCTGAAACATTTGCCTTGTGTTTAAGAAATGTGTAACATGTTTGGTTTTCTTTACTAATAAATAGTAATAATACAATTCGACTTAAAAATTACTCTGCATGCTGATTGGCTGAACGATGGCGAAGCCCTTACTCGGGTAGGGTCTGAAAAAAAAAAGATTCTGTCTGTCTGCTGGCCTGTTTGACGCACAGCGGGGAGGTTGGAAAGGGTCCTCTTTATGATCATGAAAAAGAACACCTCCCTTTCTGTTTTTTTTTAATTTTTTTAAATTAGCTCCAGTAGTTTGGAAGTTTGTTTGCGGCATGGACGTTATCGGCCGCCGTAAATTCAAGAAAATAGGAAAACGAGGGGTAGCCGCCAACCTTTGAGACTTCTCTTTACAGCGGATACTGCTTAGTACCAAAGAAGGGATAGGTGATACGTTTGTCCCGCAGGGCCTCACAGAGCCAAATGAGTGCCGCCAGCAGCTAGGGGTCAGCAGGCACGGAGGGGCGGCTTCTAAAAGAAAGGTTTCCTTTTACCGTGGATGGCTCAAAATAGTTCGTATGTTACAAAGCAAAAGTAGGTAAAATCCCAAGAGTGTTGAACCTCGCCTCGGCTTCGTTTTAGCTCTGCCACGAAGTGTCTATTACTCTGTGGGAGCGCTAGGGTAGCTGCCCAGTAGTGAAGAGTTTTAGAGCATGGTGTGTGGTCTATCAGAACGAGCTGCTACATACTCAGTGTCGGAGTCCGATCTCTGTAGAAAAAATATTAGAGAAGTAGAGAGAGGGTTCTACTGCTCTTTACAGATGTTTTGAGACAATCTCCTTAGGCAAACGAAAATAGCCACAAGAACAACAATTTGCCCAGGAGTAGACACTCCGTTTGCTTTTCTATCATATCAGCGAGAGCAAAGCCGTTAATGGCCAACTCGCGGCGCTTTTAAGCGCTTAACTTTGTCATACCGGCACTCTATCTCTGGTTTGTTCTTCTTGCTGGTCCCCTCAACTTCCGGTTTCCTTTTCCGAAATACTGTATTGAAAATATAAAAAACAATGTACCGTTTAAGTGCATTGCGATTGCACCACGTTCGGAAGCAATTCATCTTTCGTAAATAACTTAAAACAGAACATAGGCTGTGGAACTGGCCTCACTTTCCCATTTGACATAGGATATAGGAAAAGGACCCAGCCAAGGCCCATTTAAGGTTTCAGATCTGGTGCTGACATAGGATAAAGGAAAAGGACCCAGCCAAGGCCCTTTTAGGGTTCCAGATCTGGTGCTGGTACGCGTTATACTGGGCCATGTTAGGGGTTTCGTCTGTTGCAGAAGACTGTTATAAAAAAAAAAGTTGAAGTATTGTACTACTTTATTGTGTATCTCTCTCGAACACACTATTTCCTCTCTGAAGTAATGTACAATTTATGTTCTACAACTAATAAATTCTAATCTTATCATGAACAGTGTACACAGACAACTCCTTTACTTAATTTGTGTATGCCATTTTGATAATTACTCTCGCTTGTCAGTTTATTGGAAATGTACTTGATTGTTCATTCAGAGCTCATTCAATTGAATGACGAAGGTTAAACGATATCTATATTTGCCTTCCTTGCACGCTTTGGGGTCATTCAAATATTCCGTAAACACGCCCCCCCCACGTAATCACGTCATAAATTCACCTTCCCATGTTGAAACATTGGAGGTAATCAGTGCCTAGACCCCCCCCCCCCCCACCTTAGGTAATGACGTCATATTTGAATGGCCCCTTTCGAGCAGGTCCTGCTTGCACATCTACTTGTGGGTCAGCAGGTTTACCCGGGCAATTTTCAAGGGGGTCAGGAGGAGGATCATTATGATAATCAAGATCATCCATACTTGGGACTTATCAGAAAAGGTTGGGGGGACATTGGTTATTAGTACAATAAAAAAATGTATAATGTCCAGCACAATTACTTACATTCCTATTTTCCCCTGTTGGTGTACACTCTAATTTTACAGTTTTCTGTTTGAAAGAAATAAAAGTTGTCATCAAGTAACTAAATGTGATAGGTTAAATTATATAAACCAAGCTTGGTTGTGATTGGCGCCTTTACTGGTGAGGGGGAGAAGGAGGAGATTTGGGATGCCATCGGGTGCTATTAGAAAGAGATGTGCCATTCCGGCATAATGGTAATGCCATCGTCACAGAAGCGAGATCTGGCGATTATAGCATCAGTTCGCAAACTCTGCGTGACTCTTAAGGTAAGTTTAGAGTTGACGCTTGACTCTGACGCCCAATGCGCCCTGGATTCTTCCACTTTTTAAACAAAATCGAATCGGAAATGAAAGAATCCATGGGGCATACGGCTTTAGCATCATGCGTCAAGTGTCGACTCCAAACCGACCTTTATGGTACACAACCTGTACTGTACTGGCTCGGTCCGCCGTCCGGCCGGACTTCGCGGCACTTACTGTATTAACACTGCAGCTCAAATCCGTCTATCCGCAAGCCAGTCGCGCGCCGCCGCCCACAGGCGGAGCGGAGCCGGGGAATACGCCGCCCGTTGCTGCGGTAGGCCTGCTGCCGCTTCAGCAGTTCAGTTCTATTCTCTCCGCTTTTGCAAGCAGTGAGGAATGTCTTCGCGGTTGGCAGCCGCTGACCGACAAGACGACAGCGATAGCACAGCGAGTACGGGGAGCACAGACGATATGGCAGGCAAAGGTGAGTGCATCCGCACGGTCAAATCCTTGGAAAGGACATTGCGGCTTTGAATGACGAACTCTGTTGCAACCTTTTTAGCCCGTACCGGAACGTTTCCTCAGAAACAGACAGGAGCCGGTTTATGCCGACTGTTCGTTCGGGTGGACATGTGTTGGCCGTCTTATCGTTGACAGAAAATCTTCAAATTTGGTGGATAAGCTCCTTGCTTTACGTAGAATCACGCACGGTGGCAACAATTTTCGTTTTGAATCTTATGTTCAAATATTCAGAATTTGATTTTTAAGGTTAGGCTGGCCGCCACCACGGTGATAGGTAATACGCCGCGGCGGTGACGTCATTCTAGAGAGGAGAGATATGCGACGAGCGAGCCTCGCCCGGGCTCGTCGCTACCACCGCAACAGTCAGCTCGCCTCGCCCGGCTCGGCCCGCCCGCCGAGCGGCGCTCTGGTAGCAGCGGTGGCTGATGCGGCAGTAGGCTCGTCGGCTCGCTCGCTGCAGATCTCTCTTAGAGAGACTCGTCATGCTTGCGGGGCGCACAACACGGGGCCGGCTCACGTTAAAGTTAAGGGTTTCAAGCGTCACAAGTACGTCTGCTTTTGGACATTTTCAGAGAGACTTCAGGTTTGGGGGGGGGGGGTGCTGACGCCGCCGTCAGGCCAAGCTGGCCAAGTACCCCTGTCGGACGGGAGGGACGGGCCTGCTTATTGGATTAGATGTAGTAACTGCAGCTAATTATTAGAGGAGGGCTGCGCTGGGGGGGAAGGGGGGACGCTAGACCTCCCCCTGTGTTCACGGCGGCGGCGGCGCGGTAAAAAAAATAAAAAATTCCGGTGTCAGCGTGTATATGTACCCCCTTACCGGGGGTACTTGTTTCCTCGGAGTCCTTTACCCCCGGTAAGTAAACACTAGGGACCTATTACCCCCCCGGTAATCCTGCACTGACGGCCAGTGGAGGAATACCGGGGGGTAAAAAAAAAACAACAAAAAAACAAGGAATTTTTTACTTCCCTCCGGGAGACGACATGCGTGTCGAGATCCTGCCTATCCTCTAGGCGTACAACCAGTCTCGAGAGACTTTTTCCGATTTTTACTATCGAAGGCGAGTGTGCTTGGTGCATGGAGTGTCTCGTCTAGGTCTTCGTCGAATAGCCTCCACTATCCACAGTTACAATGACTGACCGAAATTCAAAGTATCCGAAAACGCGAGAATTACAAATTACTAACATTTGTGGCAGTGTAGAGGAGGTGGGTTGTTGGGTTACTGATATTTCCACCTCAGTAGGTGCAGAACAACCTGATGGACGCTCGTGAGCAGATTTACTCTTCTGCGATCACATGCAAAGGCACGAGAATGCCGCTAAGGCAGCTCCGATGGACCGAATTCTTCAATCGTCTTGGGCACCGAGCAAACGTTGTCCGATCGCACTCAAAATTTGCATACGGCCATTGCAGACCAGCAGGCGTCTGAATTCGGTCAGTGGAATTTTTTTATTTTGAGACACCCTAGGAGGGGTACAGTTCTCCTAGGAACCTAATACCCCCCGGTAATCCTGCACTGACGGCCAGTGGAGGATTACCGGGGGGTACAAAAACACTAGAAATTTTATACTCCTTCTCCGGGAGACGCCTAGGAATTTTTTACTCCTTCTCCGGGAGACGCTGGGCTGGGGGGGGGGGGGGGTACAGTTCTTCTAGGAACCTATTACCCCCCGGTAACCCTGCACTGACGGCCAGTGGAGGGTTACCGGGGGTAAAAAAACACGTGTCGGTCAATAGGTAAGAAGCCCTGAGAACATGTTACTGAGAAAAGGGACTTAAAATACTTGTAAATGCTTAAAAATACTCGCGGCAATGTTTGATCAGGTGTACTTCCCCAGCTTGCTGTTCTTCCTCTACTGCTACAATGGCGTGAAAGAAAACAAGCTGGCCCGTCCCTTCCGTCAACCTCGGTGCCAGTTCCGCTGCGCTCCACCGCCACCTCGGTTCGACAGGGGGACTTGGCCAGCTTGGCCTGCCGGCGGCGTTTGCGGGGGCCTTCGACCCCCCGCCTCAAGTCTCCCTAGAAGTGCCCGGTAGCAGATGTATTTGTTACGATTTAAATCGTTAACCTGAGCCCGTCCCTGCCTGTGCGCGCAGCGGCCAACCCTAACCTCAAAAAACAAAAACAGACAAATTTTCATTAATCAAAAATGCGATACAAATCGACAATTGTTGCCACCGCGCGTGATTGTACGTTAAAAAAGAAGTTCATCCTCAAAATTTGAAGTTTTTCTATGAACGATAAGTCGGCGAACATACGTCCGCCCGAACGAACATGCGGCATCAGACTATAAGCCCGGCTCCTGCCGTTTCTAGAGAAACTTGTCGGGACGGGCTAAAAAGCGAGTATTGCGCACCCCCTGTCAGTTAAGCCCCATATTCACCTCGAAAACGGATAGATTCTGTGTTGGTGGCATTTTAGTTGGGAACTGATGTAGTTTCGAAAGAAACAACATTTATCTTTAAAACCAAAACTAGTCCATAGACACCGCAGATCGGTGAAAGTTTGACTTGGGATCATCCGTTGCCTGCAGTAATCGCTCACTTTTCACATACCTTTCAGGGCTTGGAGGAATAGACCAGTGATAAAATCTAGTTAAAATGTGACTCAAAATCACAAACGAACCAAAAATATGAATTTTGGAAAGCTCAAAAACATTTTTTTACCCTCAAAACTCAAAGAACGAGTCTATCCTTGAACGCTGCAGCCGTTCTTTTTTTTTAACCAGAGGGTAGACGATTCCTAGGAGAACGATTCCTAAGAGTACTGTATCCCCCCGGCGTCTCCCGGAGGGGGGCAAAAAATTCCTAGTGTTTTTTTACCCTCCGGTACCCCAGTCGAAATATCTGGCTTGAGGAGCGCTTGTACAAGGCTTGGCGCCTTCAGAGCGCTTCCTGGAGGCTTGAAGCTGCTTGAAGCCCCGAGCGGACGCACGAAGTCAAAGTGCAAAGGCTTTGGCCCCAGATGAAGCCATCAGTCAATGGCTGCCTTACAAGCCTTCATGTTTCTTAACGCTTCAGAAAATCGGACTTACAATTATCAGTGTGTCTGTGCTTCTCCGACAGATTAGCATGTGCGGAGATCATATATCAATTCACCACACGATGTTTCTTACCACAGAATAGGGCCATACTTCATTGCCACACTTCTTTCCCTTGAACCGCTTATCACGTAGGCAACCAATGCGGCAGCGACAGCGCAGGGAATCGACATCCGGCACCATATTGAAGATCGTTTGCTTTTGAAGGCATTTACATCACCGTACAGGCAATATTTTTGTATAAAATGTGTGCAAAGAAAAGTATGGTCTAAAAGGCGTTTTGGAGGGCAAGGATCAACATATCAAAAGATGGCGGTGACCTACAACCCCCACCACATAGTAGTATATGTACCTGTGGGACTTAGAATATTTCCTGGATCACCGGCGGCCGTAGAGAGTGGCACCTCCGGTGCGCAATGGCTTCCAAGCGAGTCTCGTAGCCTAATGGTTAGATTACAAGGACCGTAGGGCCAGGAACTGAAGTTCTATACCCGCCGGTCCCATTTTTGGACCCCATTTAAAGCCAATCGTTTCTACTGGAGTACATGCACCACGGCTTGCAGAAGGCTTGTAGAAGGCTTGGCGAAGCGCTCCCCAAGCGCTTCACCAAGCCTTCCACAAGCCATGCTCACTAGCGCTCGTGAAGCTTTGCTGAAGCCTTCTTCAAGCCAGATATTTCGACTGGGGTAACCCTCCACTGGCCTTCAGTGCAGGATTACCGGGGGTAATAGGTTCCTAGGAGAACTGTACCCCCCCCCCCCCCCCCCCCCCGGCGTCTCCCGGAGGGAAGTAAAAAATTCCTAGTGTTTTTTTACCCCCGGTAATCCTCCACTGGCCGTCAGTGCAGGATTGCCGGGGGGTAATAGGTTCCTAGTGTTTACTTACCGGGGGTAAAGGACTCCTAGGAAACAAGTACCCCCGGTAAGGGGGTACATATACACGCTGACAAAAGGGGAAATCAATTTATCGCTGCCAAAAAAATATCTTTTGTCAGAACTTTTAACCGAAAAACATGAGCAATTTTTTGCTGCTTAATAAACTTTTGGACAAGAAAAATTTGCTGCAACGAAAAGTTTGCCGACGGAGAAAAAGGCCTGCGCGCCGACCGCGCTGCTATTCAAAACGGCGGCGCGGCGCGGCGGCGCAGGGGTCCGAACCCGCGGCCCGCGGCACTTGATACACGCACACACACACTAGGTAGAAAGATAAAGAGCGAGAGGGAGAGAGAGCCAGGCGCGGCGTACGGCTGCCGAATACTAATTCATATCAACCAAGTGCACTACAAGGGACCGCTAAGTAAGATCCCCCGATTAGTTTGTAACAGTTTGTAATACAAAGCTTCAAAATGGTGTGTAATACGAAGAGGTGGGGGCAAAACCTCTCGCGACTCATTTCATTTTAAATTTGGAGCAAAAAGAAATCGATCATATCTCCGATTTTTCTCTACTTAAGTCCACAGTTAGTCCCGACGTCTGTGTTAAGTTTTACCGCTAAAGCTCAAACGGTTTGGGAGATAGAGCACTCGTAATGTCATGTAGGCGAAATTTGGCGCGTGCCAGGCATTTTTGATGATTTCAGTAGAAAAGCACCTAGAGAAATACCAGATCCGATTCGGTGCTTGCAGGCAGGGCGAATCTTAGAGAGGTAGCACGGAGCACTCAATGTGTGCACATTTTTGTGCAAATTTGCGTTTGTCGTAATTTTGCCGGGGTGAAGCTCTTAAACAAGGGCCATACCAGGTACTTTAAAGATTCCAACCGAAAGTACACCTAAAGAAGTACCAGATACGGAGTTGTAAAGTACAAGTTTGAATTGAGGAACCTTATTTTATAGAAAGTTGAAACCGTTCGAAACTTAACGCCTTTTTTCGGTTATTAGAGGCTATTTTATCAAAATGGCGTAGCACCATTTTTCTCGTAAATCCGTAGAAAAAACCTGTGTACTTATTTATTCTAAAATGCACTTACTTGAGGGTGGTGATCTTTGACGCCGAGACCAAGATATGTGGCTTACACAACAGGAGACATTGTCAATAACTGACTTGAGCGAAGCTTTTAGGCCCCACGTGGTCTAGCACACACTGACCCGGTTATTGACACTAGGGCTGGGCGGTTACGGGTTTTTGAAACCGGTATCAGGTTTCAGGAAAAACCGTTTGATGTTTAGGTTGCCGGTTTGACGGTATATACCGGTTAACCTTCCCAAGGGTTTTAACCTGAAAACCGGCTTTTTAGTATGAACCGGTTTACCTTCTAAAATTGTTTTCCATAAGACCGATTTGACGGTTTTAATCGGTTAAACCTCTACTATTTGCAACGAGTATGAAAAAGAATGATGCTCCGTTCAATTTTTTTAAAATCTGTTTGTTTTCTGCCCCGCTGGGCTCGGCAGTACTTCTACGCAAGAGGAAGCCATTTATGATGTAAACCCGTGAAACCTTTTGTCAGATTAACCGGTTCCGATGCCAAAACGGTTAACCGAAATGAACCGATGTAACGGTTAACCGGTTTTATTTCAAACCCGAAACCTTCGTTCAGGCTTCAAAAAATACCGGTTTCGAAACCGGTTAACCGTTTAACCGCCTAGCCTTGGGCCTAGCCCTAATTGACACTGTCTCTAATTGAGTAATTTAGACGTCATATCTCAGTTTCGGAGTCGCAGATCACTACCGACTAGTGGAGTTTGGGAAAATTTGGGAAAAACACTGTTTTTACGGATTTTGGAGAAAAACGGTGCTGCGTCATTTTGCCGAAATGTCAGCGCACACTTTTAAAAGCTCGGACACATTTTTAATCGTTTTTTCAAATGCTATTTCGAACATATCTTAGCCACGCCGTCACATGCCACGACCCACAAGTGATTTTTTTTGGAAATTATGCACAACTCCAGAGAAATGCCTTAAAATGTTTTTCAGTTCTCTTTTCCCGGAAATCCCCACTGTAGTGGTCTGCAGGTGCCTTGTGGGCTTGAAGAATTGTACTTAAAACACTTCTGACGCGTAAAATTGGTTTGAAAAAGTTTGACTTTTCGCAGACCCTGGGCGTGCTTTTTAACCGTTAATACACGTGCGGCACAAAAGGACGGTATACGAAGAGTAGGGTACTTTCGAAATCATTTTCTCCGATACCTGAAAATTTAACTGGGTGTTCCTGGATAGGGCCTTAACGAACCCTGAACCCCATTTTCAGCCATCTGAGTCAGTCATGCTGTTGTGATGCAGCTGATGTGGGTATTCCCTGTCGACGCGCCTGATACTGCTATAATCACTTACTTAGAAACGCGAAAATTTTACGCAGTGTACTTATGATTCCAGGTTCACGTTAAACTCAACTTCTTTTGGTAATGAAAGAAATTATAAGTTGGGTGGAACAGTGAGGCCTACCACTATAACTTCCTTTCTTTCCTAACAGAAAAGGTGACCCTCTTTTTCGAATCGTGGTGTCCGGCTGAGTTTAACTAGGATCTCGAATCTGAAGTACAGCCTGTTAATTAGAATTTTCGCGTTTTAGAGTGAGTTCCTCACATTCGCGCGTTTCAGCGCACACGGTTTCCACAGACTTTGATTAGCAGTGCAGAAGAGAGAGCGAGGGTACAGAAAATTATTTTACCACAGCTGACGGTCCAGCTGTGGGCATCGACCTGGGCACCACCTACTCGGTGGTGGCCGTGTGCAGGAGGAAGGGCAAGGTGGATGTTCTGGCAAATGACTTCGGCTCCCGCACTACCCCCAGCGTGGTCGGCATCCTGGAGGGGGACTCCTTCGTCGGGGAGGGCGCCAAGGACCTGCCCCCCGACATGCAGATCTTCGGTAGGTTATCGTGCTCCCGATACCTTATCCCGCCTTATCCACTGCTCTACCGGCCATAACCCTTTTCTCCATTGCTGTCATCAGATGCCAAGCGACTCATCGGCAGACCCTGGGATGACGAGAACATACAAACTGACAGGAAGTTGTGGCCTTTTGAGTTGGTGGAAGAAAAAGGAACTCCCCGCATCAAGATCAAAATAAATGGCAAGGATGAGAAGTTTGCTCCGGAAGAGGTAGAACGTAGCCCATGACAATTTTCGTGCAGAATTTCTCGGGGGTTTCCCAGCTCGAGGCTGAGCTCTTCAGTGTAACGGTCTTCACAAACCACGCTTTCCATTCCAGATCTCCGCCATGGTGCTGAAGAACCTGATGAAGACTGCCCATGACTTTCTGCGGCAACCTGTGAGCAGAGCAGTTGTCACGGTTCCTGCCTACTTCAACGAGAGGCAGCGCCAGGCCACCATGCATGCGTGTAAGTAAATACGACAAATTTCATCGTTTCTTTTTGGGCGACCGAATGAGTGTTTTGTAGTTACCCCCTGCGAGATAATACACTTGCTGAACAAATTTAGTACCCCACCTTTCGCAGTGTTGATTCTCTGAAACTTAGTCCTAGAATGACGTATTAAGGAGGGGCGGGGGGCAGAGAGGGTTAACACTTGGGGAGTGGCAGCCTTGATGACTCAGACTGACATGCTGACTTAACGTTCGCTAACTTTTCACCCCTAAGATTGAAACAGTCACGCACTGTTAAACCGTCTCAAAGAATATTGCGGCTTTGTGTTACGAACTTTGTTACAAACTGTGACAAACAAGAGGAGGGCCCTTCTTTCAGATGACCTGCCGTGAAAAGGTGTGCTAGCAGTATTGGATACTCCACAGGGCGCCACAGGGTACGAAAGTTGAAACTCTTTGTCAAAACGGTGCACACACCGCTCGATCTGAAAGAAGGGTCCTTTCTTCCTAGAGTCCCATCTAAAAATCAAAATTGAAGATAAGGGAGCCAAATGCCCCAAAATACCCAAAACAGCAGCAGCGCAAGCTAAGCTTCCATATTGTTGAAGCGGCTCGTGGCTGACCCGTGGCGGAGATACTCTTTCCCTTACTGATAACTACCTGTTTCCACTCTGGAATTATTCTTTGTTCTTCTACAGCCGTTCTCTGGCTTTGTTGGAAATGCCTGTTAGATACAATGTGGCAGACTAAGGAAAAAGTGATGGGGCGCTAAATTTGCTGAGCAGTGCATTTGGACTACGCTCGGTCCAGGTCAAATAGCGGGGCTGGAGGTCATGGCCGTTATCAACGAGCCGTCCGCCGCCGCCATTGCCTACGGGCTGGACAAGGGGTCGGCCGCCAAGAAGACCGTTTTCGTCTACGACCTGGGTGGCGGCACCTTCGACGTGTCCGTCGTGGAGATAGACGGCAAAATGTTCAGGGTCTTGGCGTCTGACGGCGACGTTCACCTCGGCGGTCAGGACTTTGACTCACGCCTCGTATTATACTGCGGCAAGGTAAACACAATAGATGTTCATCGAAGTTAACATGTCGTTGTGACAATTATTCTTATCTCTATGTTTGAACTCGCCGCAGGAGATACAAAAGAAGCATGGTGTGAAACTCGAGGACGACAAGCAGGCCCTGCACGAGACGCGCAAGGCGTGTGAGTTGGCCAAGAGGAAGCTGTCTAACGTCCCTACAGCCTTCATCCCGGTGTGCCTCACTCGTGAGAATGTCGCCGCCCGCGTCACCGTCTCCCGCTCCTGCTTTGAGGAGCTGTGCGCCGACTTGTTCAAGAAGACCATGACTATCACGGAACAAGTGCTGGCGGCCGCCAAGGTGAGTTGAAACGGGAGCGCAGGATAGCAGGCTGTTAAAAAACACATGCAAGCTGTGGCATAAAGTTATAGGTTAATCAGTTAATAAGACCTGTTCTTGGGCAGCGCGCAAATCAATGCACGTGGGCTTCAAAGCACCTGTGATCCTTAATTTGCTGAGTTCAGAAATCTAAAGTGTTCCAACGTGGAAAATATCCCTTTTGGTGTCCTTTTTCGAAAAAAATTTGTCCGGTCCCGATATGACTTCATTAAGTGTTGCCACGGAGGGCCTAAATGCAGGTCATTAGGGTATGTCAAAGTAAGAATTTTTGGACCGAAATGTTTGTTCAACAGTTCGAGCTTAGCCGAAAAAGGTGTATCTCGACTCCACACAAAGACTCAAAAATGGGCTGCGGGCCATTTTTTTCTAACGGGTCTCAGGAATCACTCCACTAAATTTCATGCTTTTAGCATAATTTGCAACGTCTTTATAGAAAGTGCAGTGTACCGTTGCGGCTATTTCTGATTTCAAAGCTTTTTGTGGCATACACATAATATCCCATAATATCTATCTTAGTCGGTCAAGCCCTGTTCGACTTTGAACACTTTTGAACGCTCTGGACACACTGACGAGATTTAAAAATTTGAATTTGAATGCCCCTCTTGCGACAACTTGTGATGTGCATGTTCATTCAATATGCGCTCAATATTTGAACAATGTAGTGCCCAACGAAAGTTCCGGCGCGGTCGCCAATCAGTGTTGTGATCTCAAACACACGTTCACATGAGCCTCACGTACCCAGAACACACTGTAAAAAAAATTGTCGTAAATTTACGACAACAGAGTCGCTAAGTTTGATAGCGAGCGCAGTCGTTCCTGTACGATCACAGACGTTTTCATACGACAAATTTCGTTCAATTACGACAAAAGTCGTTTCACTACGACTTCAATATCCTAATGTAACGACATTGCTTGTTCGGCAACGACTATCTCGTTTTAAAACAATAAAAATGCGTTCTGAACACAAACGACCATATTCGTTATAGAACGAAAAGTTCATCAAGCAAAATGTCGTATCCCAACAATTTTTTTTAACAGTGCAGCACAGAAGGTGGCACGATTAGCAGATATCTCGGTGTTCAAAACTGTTCTATTCAAGACGATAAATCGGCCTAAATTGACCACAGGGTGTTCGAAACCAGTGAGTGTCCTCTTCAGGCTATTTCTGATCGAAACAACACTTGTTTCGAACGATTTTACGCACCCAGGAACTTATCTAGTCGAAAAGTATCGGCTATGTCGGAGGTGAAAATTTAGGTGTCCAAGTGTCCAATATCTCGACTCCACACAAAGACTCAAAAATGGGCTGCGGGCCATTTTTTTCTTATGGGTCTTAGGAATCACTCCACAGAATTACATGCTTTTAGCATAATTTGCAACGTCTTTATAGGAAATGCAGTGCACCGTGTCAGCTATTTCTGATTTCAAAGCTTTTTGTGGCATACACATAATATCCCACAGTCCAAACTGTAAGAGATACGCCAAAACGGACGAAATTTCTATTCCAGAATAACTCTAACTTCATCGGTTTTCGTAAGAAAAAAAAAAGTTCGGTCCAAAAATTCTTACTTTGTCATATCGGGACCGGACACTTTTTTTTTTTTCGAAAAAGGACACCAAAAGGGATATTTTCCACCAACACTTAAGATTTCCCAAATCGGCAAAATAGGGAAGGGTCTACTGTTGACACGCACCCTTGTACGAATTTAACAAATACATGATCAGCCGTGCAAAACATTGCACATAAGACTTATAACAATTAACTTAACGCTGGCTAGCAAACGGGACATAGGTAAATATTTTGAAACACGCTAGGGGTGGGTCGCGAGGTCAGCTGCTTTTCCAGCTGATGGGTTAGGGCACCCTGAGCAACGCCGACGCACACACCAGTTGCCAGTTATTTGGGACCCCATGCGGTCACAGAAAAGAGCCCTTAAGGTCTATTGGACCTGGGGCTCTGTACTGAGGGGCTCATTTGTAGCGAGCATAGAAACTTAGAGCGACTTGAGCACCGGCTTAACGTCGTCCGATGAGGCTCAAACTTTGCATCCGTTCATTCTAGATCTAGACGCACATAAATTATGTCAAGTCGGCATCAATTTTTGTTTTGTGAAACGCACTAGCGAAAAGTGCACGTACTAAAGCGCGGTGTGTCAACACTTATCCGTTTCCCGTTTCATATGCACAGGTGTCCCACTACGCCGTCGACGAGGTGCTGCTGGTGGGCGGCTCTACCCGCATCCCCAAGGTGCGCGCCATGCTGTCCGATCTGTTCGGCGACAAGGTGCTCCTCAACGCCATCAACCCGGACGAGGCGGTGGCGTTCGGTGCGGCTGTGCACGCGGCCGCCCTCAGTGGCGACGGCGTCGTGAAGAATCTAGTCATGCTCAATGAAGTGACACCGCTGTCACTTGGCGTTAGGGTGATCGGCGGACGCTTCTGCGTGATCATCCCCCAAAACAGTCCACTACCTTGCAAGAAGACCAAACAGTTCTGCACGTTCGACGAATTCCAAGAAAGCGTTCCTGTCGAGGTACAACTTGTTTCATAGTACTCATTGAACGTCCGAAACCTGTGATTTTGCCACAGTTTCCGACCATTTTTCCCAGTCAGAAAAATTGCAAAGGTTAGCAGTAGTAAGGGTAAGGGTAGGGTGCCCTATCGTAGCGATGGCGTCGCATCCTAGCGGTGGCGCCCAACCCAACCTATGACTTAACCTCAGCCTAACCCAACCTACACGAAGCCTTACCCAACCTAAGCGTAACACAACCTAAGTTTATTTCCCTTGCCCCTCTCCCCTGTTTGTGGGGGACTAACCTAACCTAAGGTTGTTCCCTTATATTGCCGTTGCGGTCGTTGCGCGTCGGACTTTGCGAGTTGGCTTGTACCCGACGGTGCTGCATGACCTTTGCCTACTGAATTGTCAGGTTTCTGTCAACCCTAGCTTGTCTTTTGATCCTAATCACCTTAATGCGGTAATGGTGCTGTGCGCCTACCCAGCCTCCTCTTTACTCTTAACTCTTACTCTTAACCAGGGAAACAGGATAAATATCAACATTTCAACTCACGACTAATGAAATTATGATGGGTAGCTTAAAGAGAGCTTGTGCAGAGGTGCAGTCTCCCCAATTCAAGGTGGTGTTCAGCAGTACCCTCTGCCATTCGCGCCCTGCCCAGGGGACCGTCGTGTCACCCGTGCGTTCGCACTCGTATTCGCGTTAGTTCGTGTTCGCGACGCCCATGCTACACCTCGCGATAAAATTTACCACCGCTGGCGATCGTGCTTGTGTTTCGAGTTCACAATGCCGCCCTTTCACGCACTCACGGTTGCGATCTTACAATAGCTTCCCTGACAGTCTATTTCTGATATAGCCCGACACACATGTCTGGTGAACTGCCCTTTCAATTTTTAGCGACTGTGTCAGCATTGGTGTCGGAAGGACAACGGTTTTATGTCTGGGCAGGTGTGGAATCGGCACAAACCAAATTTGAAGAGATTCGTACAACGTTTACCCACAGTGCTGTGCGAAAAACTGTTGAGTGTCGAGGAGCGCCTTTGAAGCTCCGTCTTACCGGGCCTCCTGTGACGTCATCCTTGGTCGTAGCGGGATGTTTCTATTGTTTCCGAAATATTTTCAGACGTTTTCCCACCGTAAAAACAGAATTATTTATCTGGGAATATTTAATGACCAGGGTGAGGGCGGGAAAATATCGCACACCTTTCTGTAGGACGCATTTGAACGGTAGAGCGACATCTAGCGGGTTCTCTGAGATAGAAAAGAGGAACAAAAGTTTTCACTCTACTTCGCCGCCAAGCACTACCTCAACCTGCCGCCGGGAAGGGCTGAACACATCCTGCCGACCGTGTCGCAGAGCTCGCCAACGGCTCGCTCGCATTTCTGATTTCACGGGTTCCTCTTTTCTCTTTTTCTCTCTGCCCTGACATTATTTAAATGCCGCTTACGGAAAGGTGTGCAACTTTTCCCCGCCCTCGGCCTTTTTGACAGGCCCTGCTGTGTGACATCTGGCTTGACCGTTTGTAACGTCGGCACCGCATGCGCCCTCTTTCGTGTTTGTTTTTTGTTAGGTGGGAGGGAAGAGGGGGAATGAATTTGGAGTTAGTACTGAACTGATTTCGTGTCATCCCCGTTGCTTTTCAGATTTACCAGGGTGAGCGACCCCTGGTGAAAGACAACCACAGTTTGAACAAGACGGTAACGGCGAAAGTCCCCCCTCTGCCGGCCGGAGAGGCCAAGGTGGACGTGACGTTCGACATCGACACGAACGGTCTGTTGACGGTGACCGTCGTGGACGTCTCCACCGGAGTGCAGAACGTTGCCAGGATCTCGCGCCAGGATGCGCACCTCAGCGACGACGTCATCCAGGACATGATCGAGAGAGCCAGGCGGTTCCACCAGCAGGACCAGGACGAGAAGGACGGGATCGAACGAATGCTGCGTAGGCAGCGCCTGTTCCAGAGCTCTGTGTTGAATCATTTCCGGTCGACCACGTTTTTTTTTTGAAGGCTTGAAGTTTTGCCGAGTGTGGCAGCTCTACCATGCTGCAGTTCTGTTATGGAGAAAGTTGGAGCTCTTACTAAACTCCAGCGCTGGGTACGAATGCAGAAGGATAACCGTTGCCTTCTCTCAGGCCAGGCATCGGTGATCACCGTGAGCATTGTACACTGTAGGCATGGATGGCGGTTGTTTTGGATAACATGTATTTAAATAAAATAATTGCGTTACTAAGCAAATCTCTGTTTATGTTTGTTTTTACCTCTTCTTGCACCTGCTGCTTCAACCGATCACATTTACAGTGAATTTATCTGATTTTTCCACATGCCATTACACCGGAAAATCCATCGTCAGATGCCGTGATTTTTCAAATGCCAGCTTTCTTCCTTGACCAGAGCTGCATCGTGCAGTTCTTCATTCGCTAGGTAAACACGCCCGTCGCCTCTTAAGGGTTTGGTACCAGAGAGTGTTATGCTTACAATGGAGCGCAGAATTTTTATTGTAGAAGTGGGGGAGGGGTGGGGGGTTACAAATTAAGACAAAATTTAAATCAGGAGTCGAAAACAAAAAAATTAATCGAGAATATTAAAAAAGGTATGTAGAATTAGAAAATATGAACAAATCCAAACGAAATTTGCGGCCAGAAAAAAAATCCATAAGTCCAAAATCCTTAAAAAATTGACAGTAACGTACACCGAAATATAAAGTTTGCCACCTCGATAGGCACTTCACAAGCAAAAGATGTCCTACAACTATATTTCATGAGTGTCGCACGTCTTATAGCTCGCATTCACTGCAGGAGACACATGGAATGACGGTGGGTGTGTGCTCTTTAGAGTACGCCAGTCGCTTCCGGAGAGCACTCAGCTGATTGTGGCAGGCCTCTTCGTCGTGGGCACTGCACAGGCCCCACCGGTCGCTGCGCTGCAGCACAAGGCGGCACAGGGCCACCAGTCCCAGAGCGCACAGCTTGCGGTCCATGTCGGGATAGAAGTACTGGTCGCCGCTCGACAGCCCGCAGACAATCTCCCGCACCTGCAGCGTGGCTGAGTGCGCGCTGATGAGTGACAGCATGGTGTCCTCCTGGTCCATGCCGATGCTGAGGCACACCAGCCCGCGGTGCTCCAGCGGCGGCGGCGGGAAGGACACGTCGTCGCCATCGTAGCCGTGCAGAGCCAGCTTGCGCAGCCGGGGCATCCGCTGCACGGAGAGCAGGTGCTGCTTGCTGCTCCACGTCCAGCTCCTCCAGCTGCAGAGGCAGGTCCGGAGCGTCGTCCCAAACGCGCCAGCACCAGACCGTCAGCTTGCACAGCGCGGCTATGTCCCTGACGACCTCCATGTGCTCCCGTGAGGCCTTGGTCAGGTGCAGCTCCTGCAGCGAGGGCGCCACGCCTCGCAGCAGCGCCTCGGCCAAGCGAGGGTGATGAGAGCAGTCCAGTCCCACGAGCTTGCGCACCTGCAAGACAAGACAGCCGCCAATGCTAAAGAAGGAACAACGTATAAATTGTATACGCTATTGAAAATTCCATCGTTTATTTGTGACATTTTTGAGGCTATGTGATGGCAAGCATCTCTGTTTCTGGACAATGAGTGTTAGTGTTAATGACCACCGTTTCTTTTATTCGATAAATTTCATTGCTGTGCATCAGGGGCTGTTCAGATATACGTCACATTTACAGGGGGTAAGGGGGTCCACGCCAAGTGTAACAGCCCTAATTTACATGCATGAGGTCAGGTTAGCACCGTGACAAAAACGGGAAGGGGGATATTGGCCAAAATAGTGTGACGTAATATGTGAACAGTCTGCAGTTTGGCATAATTATGCCCTTTCTAGAAATGTCGAAAGTTGACGTGTGAGAACGACACTGATCGTTCAGAAACGAATGCCTGCTACCAAAATCAGCAAAAAAATTGCAGTAAAATAATGACAGACTTCCTAAAAGTGTAGAAGATTAGGGATGACAATTCATTGCTGGTCACATCACAGCGACCTGCAGTGTTTTGTGCTGCTTACCCCAGCGAGGCGACCCTCCAGCGCAAATTCGAATATCTTCACACTGGGCTCCGTCCCACTCAACATGTCGCTCACATCCCACTCGGAAGCAACTGCTGCAGCTGTAGGCAAAGCCTTTTTCTACAAGAGAAAGTATAAACAACTTGAAATCAAGATAGGTTTACGGCCGATGGGGCAACCACCACGTGAGTGGTACCAGAGTGGAAAATCAACTGTGAGTCATGCATGAATCAGTTGTGGGTCACTTTGATGTAGTAGCCATGTGAGACGGATGACGAGGTGATGTATGAACTCAAATTATTGTACTCCGTTCTATGGAACACCTCGTTATCAGAATAGGCAATTTTTTGTCTGTAAACTGAAATTTTCTTCAGTGACCCACAACTGATTTCAGACTTACAATTGTTTTCCACTCTTATGGGGTTCCAGAAATTAATGTAACATTAGGGATTTTCGTTACGTTAAGTGTATGACTTAAACAAATAAATACCATGGTTTTAACGTTATTTCGTCTCAACGCAGGGAAAATGTTATGACAACGGCAGAATAACGCCTGGCCATGGGCCTCAACACTTGCCTGGACATTGCTAGAGGTCTAGCCAGTAACCAGCCGATGTGCAAATGTCGCCCCACTTAAAACTCTTTCCCGCACCTCCACCTCTAGTAAGGATTCTAGGCTAGGAAAACGAATGATGCTTTTATGCCTAATGGAGATCCCTTCACCTAGGGAACAACCGTTAATGTTGTTCCGACAATTATTATACAATAATTAACGTGGCGTAATTTCTGAAAGACGAAAAACATACGTTTTCTAACATTTTCGCGTTACGTGTTTCGATAAAGGTCCATAAGGGATTCTGGTGCTGACCTGAGGACTTCGCCGTATTCGTACTTGAAGTTTTCGCGATTGTGCGCTTGCCACCCCGAGAAAACAAGTGCATCAATTGATGACCTCTCCGGTGAGAACGTTCCAAGTGTACTCTACGAAACACCGACCCTTACACATGGGGATGTAGCACTGCTGGGAGATTTTGACATTACTTTTCAAAGTAGACGACCCGTATTGCGCACGCGGTGCTCTGGTTCATGCTATTCACAAAAAAATAAGACATTCAGACTTTTTTGATCATGGGAGCAGGTCGCGCAGGGCACCAGGATGGGGCCTAACTGCCCCTTGAGGCAGTAAAAATCGATGTTGCAGATCATTGTTCAGAAAGGTCAATTTCTCAAAAGCAGGGCTTAAATTTCAAGGAAAACGCTGTAACTTTTACGGTCTATGAGATATCGGCGTTTTAATTGCTAAAATGAATTAAAATTGGATTGACGCGAATTTTGGACTAAAAATCACCGATATCTCGAAAACCGTAATTTAAGTCCCTAAGAACCCTATTTTCGCCAAATTTCCTTAGGAAAATATTTTGAAATTTTTTCTGCTACATTGGTTTTTACTGCCGGAAGGGGCAGTTAGGCCCCATTCGGGTGCCCTGCGCGACCTTTTCCCGTGATCCGAAAAATCAGAAAAAAATATTTTCGAGTTCTGTGATGACCCGAGCACCGCGTGCGCAATACGGGTCATCAACTTTCAAAAGTTATGTCAAAATCTCCCGGCCTAATGTAGCACACTTGTGATGTTCTCCCGGCCGAACACACTTATGGTGTTCTCTGAATAACACTTGTTTTCCCAGTTGATAAAGTGTACATATGTCTGCAGTGAGTAAGGAACCCCTCGGCGTACAGTCGGTTCCCCGATCCCCACCGAGGATGACGAGGCAGCCGGCGCGTAACTATACTAACCTGAGCAAGGAGTCTCGTTTTGTGCAGTTGCATCAGCATGTAGCGCTCGAAGCGCTGGTCCTCCCCGAGGGGAATGTCAGCCCGCCACACAGCGCCGCCCTCCTCCTCCAGCGCGATGCTGCAGGTGCCCTTTGCGGTCAGCAGGCGGGCGCTGTCCAGCAGCTCGGACATGCGCTGCATCTCTTGGTCCGCGCCTTCCGCCGCCTTCTTCAGCCTGACCCCCTGGTCTTGCGCCTTCCGCAACTCCGCCGAGGCAGACTCCAGCCGCTTCAGCTGCTCGCTCAGCGAGTCCGCCTGCCGCTTCACATCCATCTGCATCATTTTGACGAGCCGTTTGGCCTGCTTCACGATCGCGGTACTACCATCGAGCCGCTTCAGTCGCGGGGCCACCTGGGCGGCCCGCAGGTGCTGCATGGTGCAGGGCCTGTGAGCGCGCACCGCGCAGTGCTCCGTGAAGTACGAGTCGACGCAGTCCTCGCAGGCGGCGGAGGGGCTGCGTCTGCAGAAGGACCAAAGGCTCAGTTAGAAGGCTTTGCTTCTTTCTCTCGAGACTACAATACAGTGATTATTGCAGAGAAATAGTGGTACACTTCCTATAGGACGTAATGGACACGTGACAGCAAAATTAGCCTTTATCTCAGAAAGTATGTAACAGTGTCTTGCAAACCGGTTGTGATAACAGTCCCAAGAAGACATGCCTAAATTTTTGCCACTGCTTCCTTGAGGGTAGTTTGTAAACGATGGCCGATGGTCGTTCATACCTCACAAACGCCAACTACGAAAACATACAAACATCATATGTAGTGCATAATTCGAACCTGTCTGTACGTTATGACAACGCCGCTACCTCCCTAGGAATGTTATAAACAAAGGGGGTTCAAAAGTTTTTTACCGTCCAGACTGCAAAATTATGGGCAATGCTGGTAACTGCTGTATAAATTCGTGCACACATAAGATACGCACAAGAGCGAAAAGGGTTCTACACTCGGAGGATTAAAAAACGCGATTTCTTTTTAAAACTCTGCCCCTTTAGACCACCCATTTATGAAATTCCACTGATGTTATTTTGCCTAATCCTTTACCTATAGAAAAGGTCTACCAATCCTAAAAATTTGGTACGATTTGGGGAACTACAACCCCGAACATATATATAACTCGCTATAAAAATCCTGGGAATGAAACAAAGGCTTTGTACAATCCATCGTATCCCGCAAAGAACTTCTTCCATGGGATTTTTACTGAACTGACGATAAGCACGAACGCGATCTGTTTTGAATGTTCCCCGATTAGCGTACATTTGTGAATTTTGACGTATCCCTATAATAATCCCCTGGACGCACAAAATTGCCTCCCAGTGCATGCCAGGGCCAAACTGGCCGACGAGTCGACCAGATTTTCGACCACGTCTTCGTTAGGGGGTTTCAAAATAAAATCAGTTGCGCTGACTCGACACCTGCTGGTCTGCAATGACCGTATGCAAAATTTGAGCGCGATCGGACAATGTTAGCTCGGTGCTCAAGACGACTGAAAAATTTAGTCCCCTGACAGATGTGACCATCGAGTGGCCTCAGCAGCATTCTCGTGCCTTTGCATGTGATCGCAGAGGAGGAAATCTGCACACGAACGTCCACCAGGTTGTTCTCCATCTACTGAGGTGGTAGAATATCAGTGAGCCCGTTACCCACCTCCGCTACACTGCCACAAATGTTAGTAATTTGTGATTTCCGCGTTTTCGGATACTTTGAATTTCGGTCCGTCATTGTAACTGTGTAGATAGTGGAGGCTATTGGACGAAGACCTGGACGAGCCACTCCATGCACTAAGCACACTCGCCTTTGATAGGGAAAATCGGAAAAAGTCTCTCGAGACTGGTTGTACGCCTGGAGGGTAGGCCGGATCTTGACACGCATGTCAGACTGCTGTCTACCCTCCAGGCGCTAAACGGTGTTTTTCCCCTTTTACAGATAAAACTAAATGCATGAAGGGCTGCAACGGCATCCTAATAGGATCTTCCAGATTATCTAAGGGGCAAGACATTCAAAGCAATGTTCCAAATTCTGAAAAATACGCAAAAATTAGAAATTTTGGGACGTTTAGAGCATTTTTGGGCTGTAAATGGTGGACAAGTCGACGAGTTGCCTTCTTTTCCATCTTAAAGAGTACAGGATACCCCTCAGAACTCACACACTGGTTATCATTGATCTGCGACCAGGTGCGGTCACAAAGAAGAACCGTTGTGTGGCGTCTAGGTGCCCACATTATACATCACACAGAAACTTCGAGCGACTTGAGAACCGGCTAAACGTCGTCCGATCACGCTTAAATTCTGCACACGTTCATTCTAGACTAAGACGCACCTAATTGTGGCCGAGTAAGAACCAATTTTCATTTTGTGAAACACCTTAGTCTTGGTCCGAAGAACCCTGCTGTGCCTTGAGTGGCAGGGACCGTGAGAAATATTACAGTGGTTCTCAACGTCCGAGCACTGGCAACGGAGTTTCCACCCGTTACTTACTTAGAAGGCGCTTCGCCTATTAGGCTAATGATAGCAAAGTTGTCCGGGAGCTGCTTTACATTCTTACTGAAAGGCTGGAACACACAAGAAAAAACGAAATCTAGAATATTAAGAAGGGATAGTCTAGGGCATGCATACTTCGAGGCACTTTTGGAAGCGGATCAGGGCCCGGCGTGTGTCGTCGAACAGATCGCAGGAGATTCGACTTTTTGTCACAGTCGTCCCCCTCTCCCTGAAACCTTACCTTAAAACCGGGCATTCAGGTGGAAGTGAAACAAGCTGCGCTCCACCGGCACCTCGGTTCGACAGGGGGACTTGGCCAGCTTGGCCTGCCGGCGGCGTTTGCGCCTCCGCCTCTAATCTCTCCAGAAGTGCCCGACAGCACACGTATTTGTTACGATTAAAATCGTTAACCTGAGCCCGTCCCGTGTAACTGAGCGCGCCGCCATGATAAGATGCATGCGGCAACGGCGGCCAACCCCGGCAAACCCTAACCTCAA
The DNA here is from genome assembly GCA_038380765.1 of Odontothrips loti. NCBI lineage: Eukaryota > Metazoa > Arthropoda > Insecta > Thysanoptera > Thripidae > Odontothrips > Odontothrips loti. The sequence goes on from JAZGLN010000145.1 coordinate 55,642, forward strand.
AAACCAAAAACTGAAATATTTTCGTAACTCAAAAATGCGATTCAAATGGAAACCGTACGTGATTCTACGTTAAAAAAAGGAGTTTATCCTCAAAATTTGAAGTTTTTCTGTCAACGATAAGTCGGTGAATACACGTCCGCCCGAACGAACAATGGGCATCAGACTATAAGCCCGGCTCCTGCCGTTTTTAAAGAAATGTGTCGGGACGGGCTAAAAAGGACTTTGTCAACTCGGAAACTGTGAGGCAGTCCAGTCCAGGTATGAAAAAACACTTTAAGGAGTGCCCCCACCCCCACCAATCCACCGAATCAGAATCGGTTGGGGCTTTCAGGTTTTGTTTAAGGGGTGAAAATTAAAGACCGTTTCTACTCGTTCTTTACCTCATACGCCTGCAAAGAAGAACGAGTATTGTGGTCATTGACGGGTGTAATTTAGTCATGCACTTTCATCTCATGAACACAATAACTCTATGACAACTCATGATTGTATTTCCTAAATGGAAATGATGCAGTGGTAATTTCATAATAAAGGTTCTGAAATACGAACGTCACTCGCGCTGAAAGTTAGTAATTATATTAAACTTCTGTGTGCTTTGAAATTGTTTTGGCTTCAATCATTAATAAAACTTGGTTTTCGTGAAAATTTTCTTAGTCCTAGCGCGGAGTGGAGACCGCCTGTGAATTTAGACATTTAAGGGGTTGACTTCGAAAATGAGGTCATTTTGGCCGAAAGACGCGCCGTTTTCGAGTTCTGGGACTAGGGAGTTATTTGTCGACGCGGGGATGGGACTCAGAATGTATCTTCATCCCTCTCCCAGTCCCATTATTTTCCCTTTCTTAAACACAACACACTAAGACCATAGAGTTGTCGTTCAATGTTTCAATATTTTTCAATCCAAGGGGTAAAGACATTCGATAATCTTCGTACACTCAAAAAATAATCTGAAAAATAATCCCGATAATCCCAAGTATTCCCATAATCTTTCATAATCCTTGTAATCCTCGGTAATCCCAAATAATCCTCGATAATCTCAGATAATCTCAAATAATCCCATATAATCTCGAGTAATCACTGAAAAATCTAGCCAAGCAATCGTGAATTCTTCGTAGGGGCCATTCACATATAACGTCATCACTTGGGGGGGGGGGGAGTTCTAGTCACTGATTACCTCCTATGCTTTAACATGGCAAGGTTAGGTTAGCACGTGATCACGTAGGGGAGAGGGGGTCCTCTGTAGCCAAAATCATGATGACGTAATATGTGAATGGAACCTAATCTCTAAAATAACCCTTATGATCCTTAATAATCCCTGTTAATCTTTGATAATCCCTGATAATCCTTGATAATCGCAATAATCCTTGATAATCGCAATAATCCTTCCTAGTTTTGAAAATCTTAATGAACCCAAATAATCTTTATAATCCCAAATAATCTTGCCCGATTATAATCTTCGTCCGGAAAAAATCAAATGTGTTTACCCCTTGTTTCAATCACAATTACTTTTCTCCACTTCAAATTCCCCACTACAAAAACAGTGCTACAGATATGGGGTACAGGACGAGTATATTTTTTCAGTACCAATTTCAGTACCAATCCTGTTTGGTACTGATATTTGGCCCCTTGGTTGTCTTGGAGCCCCTGGGGTCGTACTGAGGATTCGGATTGAAGTGGTGTTCGTCGGAAACGCCCGTTTTTGAGGTTTTAGGTATTTTTGAGTGTGAAGACCCGATACGCAAAACAAAGGCCCGAAGCCAATTTTTGAGATTCGTGTCTCAGGACTATGTCGCTCGAGCGAATTTCATACTTGTGCGCTTGTATTCAGATATAAGGGCCGAGAATTGCGTTTTGTGAGATCCTGTTAGCGCAGTTTTTCGTGCATTTTTTTTTATTTGAGGGGGGGGGGCATCGGTCTTTTTCGCAGCCTTTCTTAAGCCTACTCTACACGGTCGGTCGCAGAGGGCCCCAAGGGTCAGCATTTGATAGATAGGACCTTTTTACCATAAAATTTTGTTTAGGGCCTTTTTTGGGATTATACGGTTTTTACACCCAAAAATACCCCAAACCACGACAACGGGCCTCCTAGATGAACGCCACTTCAACTCATGACCACAATTTTGATTCCAGGGTGTCCAGACGAAAACCGGTCCTTCAATATCATCCCTCAAACAAATCTTGAGACTCCAAACCAATTCTGGGAGGGGGGGGGGGTGCATCTTTCAAATGTGTTTTTTCTTATCTGGAATGGCTCTGTGCAGGATCAGTTTGTCCTAGAAGGTAGTAAAGGGAGCGTTCAATAGTTACGTAAGGGAAATTTTCGGACTGGACCCCTCCCTCTCCCCATGTAAGGGTCTTAACCTAACCTTACGGAACGAATGCACGCACGTAAGATCTCTTGCCCCCCCCCACCCCCCCTCTCCATCAATGCCCTTACGTAATTAATGAACGCCCCAAAAGGAGTGTGCCCGATAAATATGACATTTGCACGTTCCTAACTTAAAAAGTGATGTTTCTTGTTGGCCTGACGGTGCCTGTATATCAGCACAATATCTCGAGAACGGTCTGACGTCTAGCGGGGAGTTTGAAAAGGGTCTTTTCTATGATATCACGAGGAGGAAAACCTCCCCCCTCTCTGTGATTTATAGCTCCAGTAGTTTAGAAATATTAACTTTCGGAATGAGCCTTTATAATCCTCCCGCTGAGAGTCAAACCATTCTCGAGATATCGTGCGGAGAGATAAACAGAGCGTTTGGGCGACTGGCATTGAGTGAACGGCGCTACCACCCTCCATTGACTAGTGCTTACCTTTCTATCGACAGGGCATATCTTTTCCAGTTCCGGGTTTTGCAGACAAGCCAGGCAAAGGGTGTGCCCACACGGTAGACTTTTCGGGCGGCAACGTTCAAGATTGAAGAGCTCCAGACACACGTTACACTCCATTACAAATCAGACGAAATATGGAGCCTGAGGAAAGAAAACATAATCAATACCATAGAATACTTCGCCGGATCCACTTCAGTATGTAGAGAAAAAAAAAAGAAGAAAAAAAAAAGCCCCGGAAGTCAGGCTAGGTACTAGGTACAGCACCAGACCGCGCGACCAAACTGACATTTTTATAGGGTTCGTATGAGAAACCATATCGCTGTAATAACATAGATCGAACAGGCGGAAATACACAGGCACGGTAGCGACAATCATCAGAAGAATCCAAAATTAAAATAGATGTCGCGCTGTAGCCTACATTTAGGCGTTTCCTACGCGGGTTGCCAACCCCGGTCGCCGGTTTCTGCACGTACGTAAGCTCTGCATAATATTGCACGTCTTATAGACAAACTGTGCATTGTAACGAAGAGCTTTGCACGGAATCGTCTGTAACTTATGCATAAAATTCTACATTAATGCAGATACATATCATGAATTTAGCGTGTCCGTATAGGGATTTCCAATGAGTCCTGAACACAGGAGGTCTGGTACAAAGTCTTGTACAAGCGCAGGCTGGAAACTCTTTGGAACGGGTGTGAGAAACTAGACTTGAGTTATTCAGCTTCCGCTTCAGAGCCTCATTGGAAACCTCTATTACTATGAGCTCCGCTCAGGCACGGACCTGGCACGGCACGGCGAGTGGTTCCGCTCTGAGCTGCAGCCGACAACAATACTTCCGCCGGTAACAATCAATCGGTTCGAGGGAGCGTCCAGAAATTACGTTCAAGCGCCCCCCTCCCTCAAAACCGTTAAAAAAAATTCTCGCGCTTTAGTGGTGTTTTCCTACGGGCGGGCGCACAAGCGCCTGAGACGCGTTCTGCAGGCGTTGCTTCTTCTCATACCTGGGATGGAGTCGGGTGTAAAAATAAATATGTTGTGGAAAGGACCACTGTTTTAGGTCCATGTAACAGTGGAATGGCGAGAAAACCAATTAGAGCAATTTTGGACGTCTACTTACAGCGCAGTGCAAAAAAACTTCTGGGTGGGTCAATCGTACCGGCCAGGCCCGTTCGATTCGTTTTGTTTTCCCCTCCCACCTACGACTGGACGTCATCTTGACGCTGTCCTGTCGGCGTCTTACCTAGGGTTTCGATTCTCGGGTTAGCACCCGGGGGAAAAAAAAACGGAAATTTTCCGGCTGAAAGATGAAAGAAGAAAAAGCGCCGTTTAAGTCTCGTTACTCTTCTTCAACTCACACACTGACATTAGGCATTTCCAATGTTGCTCGAGAGCGGGGACCTCTTTTGGGGACACCCACACGCATGTGAGTGCGAGGAGCGGGAGCGGGGGTGGGGCCAAAATGGTTCGGCGTGCTTTGGCCGTTAACACGCGAACCACGTCACTCACTAGGCGCTCAAGGCTCAAGTTACGCCGGCGAAGGCATAGCACGAGGCTCAACTTAATGCGCCCTCGAATGTTTTAAAAACAATTGTTACAATTTGTCAGTTTTGGCAGTGTAGAAGCCGCGGTGGCAGAACTAGAGATGCCAGTCTCAGATGCAGTCCAGGCCGTCACTCGTCCTAGAACATACACTGGCAATCTAACTTAGCGGTCTACTTTTTGAAGAGCGTGACATTTCGTTCCAAGTTGATTTAAAGAGCTTAAGTTTTCTCCCAAGTGTCACTCTCGAAGGTTCCAAAACAGCAACTTTGTTCATTCTTTCTAAGGGGTTGAACTACTCCCTTTTATTGGACATCGTCCAAAATCGCCATGAACGGGACGAAACAGAGTTTTTGGATCAGAAATGTTTAGATGCTGAACGCAGTCGCCAGAAACAGCAAAAATGCCACGCACCAACGTTTCCAGGCGTTTTCGGAACTGAAAGTGTCGTTGTTTAAAACCTGTCTCCAACTAAGGATTTGGCCGGAAGTACGAAGAACAAAACGACTTGCAAATGACGCTGGTGGGAACCAGGCAGTGAGCGAGCATGCGCAGACCGGCCGACCCCTACGGGGCTGTACACATATTACGTCACGCTTTTCTTGCCAATACCCCCCCCCCCCTAGTGTCACGGGGCTAACCTAACCTTTCCATGCATTTAAGATAGGGCTGTCACGCTTGACACGGACCCCCGCCCCCGTGTAAGTGTGACGTAATATGTGAACAGCCCCTACCCGCACCGTCGTGTAGTAGCAGCAGTCGTTTTGTTCTTCTTACTGCGGGCAAATCCTTAGTCGGAACACCCAATCTCACTTCTTAAAAATATCACCGGTGTGATTTAACCACTTAAACCTTGTAAATAGTGGGGAGCTCCGGTACCACCCCCCCGGCCGGGCGGCTGCCCCCCACTCCCTCCCCCAGTAAGATGCAGAAGCCTAACATGCCACCTACCAAAAGCGCTGAACTGAACAACGCCGCGCAGGTAGGCAAACCATTACACACGCCCTGCAGGACAAGGCTAAGACGGCCAACACAGCCTAATTTGACGCGCCCCCAGAAAGGGGCTGGCCCCCGCTGACACGGCCGCCAGGGGTACAGAACTCACAACGCCGCGCGTCTCTTACTTTCCCCATTGAAAGGAGTGAGAAAGCTGACTTTAAAACTCGTTTTTAAACGGTGTGTGATATTTTTGAAGTGTAAAAACACGTCACCGCGTCCTGTGCGAGTACCCTTCGATAATATGGAGAGTTTGAAAAACTTGTCAGAGGGCCATATGGGGCTATGCTTCAAAGAAAAAGAAAAAAAAAAACAGTCCAATCTGACGAAACTATAAGGCAACTCCGTTTCACTCCGTGCCTTAAAAGTCCAATCCTACAAAACTATAAGGCAACTCCGTTTCACTTCGTGCCTAAAAAGCCCCGGTTCGGTCTAGTTACTCTTCAATTTGATTGCTATTGCACTATTGCTCATTCAAGTCACACATTGCCAATAGACATTTCCATTTCTAATGTCGTTGTTCGAGAGCGGGGACCTCCTTGAGGGACCCCCACACGCATTAGAGTGCGGGAAGCGGGGTGGGGCCAAGTAGATAGTTCGGTGTGCTTTGGCCCCTGCCTCCAGCGTCGCCACGGCGCGGCGCCGCCGTTAACACTCGAACTCGAACCACGTCACTCACCAGGCGCTCAAGGCTCAAGTTACGCCGGCGAGGGCATGGCACGAGGTAGGGCTGGGCGGTTTCGATACTTAGAAATCGGTTTCCGGTTTTCCAAAAAACCGGTTCCGGAAGAGGTTTTCGGTTTTTCGGTTTTAACCGATATACCGCATGGAGGTTAAAACCGAAATACCGGTTTTACGGATAAACCGATATACCGCGAAAAGGTTTAAAGCAGAAAACCGGTTTGTAGGTTAAAACCGATATACCGTTTAATCGTAAACTGGTTATCGATTTTTTTTTCGTAAAACCGGTTTTGTACGGAAACCATAGGTCTCGATTATAGAAAAAAAAACATAACAATTTGACAATGTCATGTCAATACCAAGACTAAGACCGGAACAAAACATGACAAAATCTCAGTACCTGGATTATAATTTTTTTTAAAACGTGATATAATATTAGCGTTGAGTTTCGATCCCGGGTCTTCGGTTAACCGGTTTGGAAGGTCAAACGGTTTTTCGGTTAACAGGTTTTGAAGGTCAAACGGTTAATTGCCTGAAACCGATATTGCGATTTATCGGTTTTTCCGAAAACCGGCATCCCGGTTTCCAAAAAACCGTTTCGAAATCCGATATACCGTTTAACCGCTCAGCCCTAGCACGAGGCTCAGCGCCCTCGAGTGTTTCAAACAAGACAAAATATTACAATTTCTCAGTTTCGGCAGTGTAGATAGAGGCCGCAGTGGCAGAACAAGAGATGCCAGTCTTCGTGGGCAGTTGAGGCCTGTGCGATTATTAAAATTAATCGTAATTGGTCGATGCCGGCAACAATCGAAAAAGGACTCGATTCAATTATCAGCAATCAAAAATCGAAAATTAGATCAATTAATTGAAAAAAGTCGATTAATTGATATCAGTCAATTAATCGAAAGCGGTCGAATAACCGAGTTTAGTCAATTAATCGAGTCTTGTCAATTAGTTGTGGGCTCTCGATTAATAAGCCGGATTCAATTAATTTAAATTCCTGTTATTTTAAATGCATAAACGTCGACTCGGTAATGTTTAGGTACATTGGAAACAACTGATTTGAGCAATAGTTCTAAGAGGTCATGGCTGCAAGACAAAAATATGTTTCATAATTGTGTCACTGAAACATCAAATTACCGAAGAAAATAAATGCAACTTAAAGTCAAAGGATTCGAAACAAAAATCACACAGCTACAACCTAGCATTTGTTTATGGACGTGTTCGAAGACAAAAAAATAACATTTATGCATTGTCGTCAGATAAGCTTCTTGTGTCCGTGACGACATTGCCCCCGTCATTTAAAGATGCGCTCGGAATAATTACTGGTAGCCACAACACACAAGTATTTCCAAGCCAGCCTCTGTAGAAGCGGGTAGCTTGTCCATAGCGTGTGCATATGCGCCCATTCCCGCGGCACCTTCGGAGTTGGGACATAATAAATAATTCCCCGAAAGCACAGACACGCGCAGGTTATAAAAGGAAAGAAACCGATTAATTAATAGTCGACTCACAATCTACATTCGGACTAAAGTTGATAATCGATAAATAATTGATAATCGGGTAATAATTGGCATAATCGAGTTGTAGTTGATTCAATAGTAAAAAATTGATGACGCTTCCGATTACTGATCATCGAATTGACCTCGTGGCATTCATCGACAAGTAATCAAATAATTGGAGATTGTTGTCAATTATTCGATTAATCGCACAGTGACGGCCGCCGTCACCCGTCTTATAGAACATACACTGCCGGTCAAAATTAGCGCCCCACTTTTTCCGATGCTTGCCATTTCCACGTTTTTCAAGCTAGGAAGTTGCCGTTTTGCATGCAGTTGCCCCCATGGTTGTACTTGAAGGTCCTAAAGTGCCAGATCCGGGAGCCACCCCTTGCGGAGGGGTTGGCTGTGCGACTGCGGCGGGGTGGAAATTTCGACCGAAAAAGGTGCCAAAAACACCTTTAAATTTGCTGGAATTTCAAAATTTTTGGTGAGCAGTGCTAAATGTCGGCCCTTGACAAGCTGACGTCAAAATTTTCACGATCGGTCATACCCACCCCCAGCCCCACCTACCCCCAACCAACCCCCACCCCCTAAAGGGGGTTGGTGTGGCGGGTGAAAAAAAATGGTCGCATTGCAAGCCCCTAGTCCCGGGCCATCTGCACACCAAATTTCATGCCGCTAGCACCAACCCCTGCCGAGCAACCCCTAAAAAACCAAACTCAATTTTTGAAAATTTGCTTTTTGGGGCACTTATCGGTATGCGAGGGGTCCAAAAATTTCGTCAGAGACGGACTAGGGGTGGAACATCAATCTCCCGTCAAGAAATCCGGCGCTTAAAATTCGCAGCCCTTAGCATGGGGGTAGTCACCCCCAGCCACCCCTTGCTACCCCCAGTAGGGGTGGAACTGATTTGGGGCTACGAATCGTTGAGGGCACTTCTGATGCACCCCCCCTCAAATTTGCAGCACGATTCGACTACCCGTTCGTGCTCCAGATCCGCAAAACCATCAAAAATGCCAAAACCCACCCCTTACTTCAACCCCCCATATCGCCAATTTCGGGTGGGGGTGGAAACCCGGCTAGCATGACGGCGGGTGGTACCGACCCTTACCTCGATAGTCCTAAGCGGAAAAGTCGGTGCGGCAAACGGTTTACCCGTAGGGAGTGTTAAAGTGAGAGCATTGCATTCTTCGCCCGGCCTGCGCTGCTACAGAGCGCCTTGTAAGCAGGCAGCCCACGCAGCTCCCCCGGCCGGCAGACGGCATTCAGAGAGTGTACGCCGGAAGATGCGCGCGCCCTGCCGGCGCGTCAGTCATGTCATTTGCCTGCCTACCAGGCGCTCTGTAGCAGCGCAGGCCGGGCGAAGAATGCAATGCTCTCACTTTAACACTCCCTACGGGTAAACCGTTTGCCGCACCGACTTTTCCGCTTAGGACTATTGAGGTAAGGGTCGGGACCACCCGCCGTCATGCTAGCCGGGTTTCCACCCCCACCCGAAATTGGCGATATGGGGGGTTGAAGTAAGGGGTGGGTTTTGGCATTTTTGATGGTTTTGCGGGTCTGGAGCACGAACGGGTGGTCGAATCGTGCTGCAAATTTGAGGGGGGTGCATCAGAAGTGCCCTCAACGATTCGTAGCCCCAAATCAGTTCCACCCCTACCGGGGGTAGCAAGGGGTGGCTGGGGGTGACTACCCCCATGCTAAGGGCTGCGAATTTTAAGCGCCGGATTTCTTGACGGGAGATTGATGTTCCACCCCTAGTCCATCTCTGACGAAATTTTTAGACCCCTCGCATACCGTTAAGTGCCCCAAAAAGCAAATTTTCAAAAATTGAGTTTGGTTTTTTAGGGGTTGCTCGGCAGGGGTTGGTGCTAGCGGCATGAAATTTGGTGTGCAGATGGCCCGGGACTAGGGGCTTGCAATGCGACCATTTTTTTTCACCCGCCACACCAACCCCCTTTAGGGGTGGGGGTTGGTTGGGGGTAGGTGGGGCTGGGGGTGGGTATGACCGATCGTGAAAATTTTGACGTCAGCTTGTCAAGGGCCGTCATTTAGCACTGCTTACCAAAAATTTTGAAATTCCAGCAAATTTAAAGGTGTTTTTGGCACCTTTTTCGGTCGAAATTTCCACCCCGCCGCAGTCGCACAGCCAACCCCCTTCGAAAGGGGTGGCTCCCGGATCTGGCACTTTGGGACCTTCAAGTACAACCATGGGGGCAACTGCATGCAAAACGGCAACTTCCTAGCTTGAAAAACGTGGAAATGGCAAGCATCGGAAAAAGTGGGGCGCTAATTTTGACCGGCAGTGTATATACTGGCAATCTAATTTATCGGTCCACTTGTTGCGGAGCCTGGCATTTCGATCCAAGTTGGTATAGAGAGCTCAAATTTTCTTCCAAGTGTCACTTTTGAAGGTTCCAAACCAAAACATTACCATTGTTGATTCTTTCTATGGGGTTGAACTACTCCCTTTCTAGCCCGTCCCGACACATTTCTTTAGAAACGGCAGGAGCCGGGCTTATAGTCTGATGCCTCATGTTCGTTCGGGCGGACGTGTGTTCGACGAAAAAGAACTCAACTTCAAATTTTGAGGATCAACTACTTTTTAGCCCGTCCCGACACGTTTCTATAGAAACGGCAGGAGCCGGGCTTACAGTCTGATGCGTCATGTTCGTTCGTTCGGACGTGTGTACGCTGACTTATCGTTGATAGAAAAACTTCAAATTTTGAGGATCATCTCCTTTTTGAACGTAGAATCACGTGCGGTGGCAACAATTTTCGATTTGTATCGCATTTTTGATTAATGAAAATTTGTCTGTTTTGTTTTTTGAGGTTAGGGTTAGCCGTCGCGCGCACAGCATTACCATCGTGGCGCGCACAGGGACGGGCTCAGGTTAACGATTTTAATCGTAACAAATACATCTGCTTTTGGGCACTTCTAGGGAGACTTGAGGCGGGGCCCCCGCAAACGCCGCCGGCAGGCGAAGCTGGCCAAGTCCCCTTGTCAATCCGAGGTGCCGGTGGAGCGCAGCGGAACTGGCACCGAGGTTGACGGAAGGGACGGGCCAGCTTGTTTAACGTAGAATCACGTGCGGTGGCAACAATTTTTGATTTGTATCGCATTTTTGATTAATGAAAATTTATCTGTTTTTGTTTCTTGAGGTTAGGGTTCGCCGCCGCGCGCACACCATTACCATCGCGGCGCGCACAGGGGCGGGCTCAGGTTAACGATTTCAATCGTAACTAATACGTCCGCTATCGGGCACTCCTAGAGAGACTTGCCGCAAACGCCACCGGCTGGCCAAGCTGGCTAAGTCCCCGTGTCGAACCGTCGAACCGAGGTGCCGGTGGAGCGCAGCGGGACTGACACCGAGATTGGACGGAGGGACGGGCCAGCTTGTATTTTTTGACATCGTCAAAAATCGCCATATGAACGGGACCAAACAGTTTTTGGACCAGAAATGTCTTGATGCTGAACGCAGTCGCCAGAAACAGCAAAAAATGCCACGCACCAACGTTTCCACGCCTTTTCGGAACGGAAAGTGTCACTGTTTGAAAAGGGCTGCCCCAACTAAGGATTTGGTCGGAAGTAAGAAGAACAAAACGACTTCCAAAAGACGCTGGTGGGAGAAACCAGGCAGTGAGCGAGCACGCGCACACCGGCGGACCCCTACCCGCACCATCGTCTTTTAGCAGTCGTTTTGTTCTTACTGTCGAGCAAATCCTTCTTAAAAATATCTTGAAGGGGAACACGACATGCCATTTTCAGCCACACGCACGTACCTATGAAGTTGCCAGACACATGGAGGCAGGTACACCAAGGCAGCCGAGGTAGCGAGCCGAAGCAGCCGATGCAATAAATATAAGTTTTCTGATAATTTTCTTCTTAACTACGTCACAATGATAACGCCCCTGATCAAGCCGCTGAGGTGAAAGTCTAACAAGCTGACCCGTCCCTTCCGTCATCCTCGGTGCCAGTTCCGCTGCGCTCCACCGGCACCTCGGATTGACAGGGGGACTTGGCCAGCTTGGCCTGCCGGCGGCGTTTGCGGGGGCCTTCGGCCCCCGCCTCAAGTCTCCCTAGAAGTGCCCGATAGCAGATGTATTTGTTACGATTAAAATCGTTAACCTGAGCCCGTCCCTGAGCGCGCCGCGATGGTAATAGTGTGCGCGCGGCGGCCAACCCTAACCTCAAAAAACAAAAACAGACAAATTTTCATTAATCAAAAATGCGATACAAATCGAAAATTGTTGCCACCGCACGTGATTGTACGTTAAAAAAGTAGTTTATCCTCAAAATTTGAAGTTTTTCTATGAACGATAAGTCGGCGAACATACGTCCGCCCGAACGAACATGCGGCATCAGACTATAAGCCCGGCTCCTGCCGTTTCTAAAGAAACGTGTCGGGACGGGCTAAAAAGCTATACGAACTCCGGCCACCTACTTGACTGCCTTTCCGAACGCCGAGAGGTCTACAGAAGTGTCACTGACCATTTCATCTTACCTTGAAGTGCCGCGCTGCTGCGGTGCTCTGCTGCGCGATCCCCACTTGCGTAGACCACGGTACCACTGGTCCCTATTGGATAGGAGAACGCGTGCCTCGTGCCTCGTCCCGTCTGACTGCTAGTCGGGCTGTGTCTGCTGCTGTTCTGATGACGACGCCTGTGCAACCGCCATACGGTAGGCAGGGAATAACCAGCGCAGCGCCGGGACGGGACGTTTTATCTTACACTTATAATCTTTCTCCTATTCTCCTACTATTCTCGCCGCCCCGTACTGCTAACCTAGTAGAGTGTTTCACTGTAACCAACAACCCAATCCGGAACCAAAGCAGAACATTATGACACCAAGAACTGCATGGTAAGAGAGCAGGTAAAAAAATACTAACACCGTGACTAAAAATCGGCGGCCGATCAGGCCCAGACCGAAAACCAGCGAGGCCACTAGAAGAGCATGAGCTTGGTCCTCCATGGGCTCTCAGGAGAGAGCAGGTATGGGAAACCTTGATGCACTGAACATGCGCCACAATGTCCAAATCCACTCTAAACGCTATTGAAGCCTCCCATAACTCCTATGCTATCGAGAGTCTCCGTTTTCAAGTCTCATTTGGAAACCGCTATAGGTGGACCATACGGTAAAGAGAAGAAGCGAGGAAAGGAGTTCAGTTGAGAATGGGGAGGAAACAGGGATCCGAAGAGAAGATGTGTGTAAAACTGCTACAAAACGCTGCATGCAAATGCTCCAAAATAAACCACCAGAGGAACAGAATAAGAGAGACCAACAAGCGGGCTTTCAGTTGCCGGCACAATGCTGACTCGGTGGGTAGCATCTGGTGTCCTGTGACAGCTGACGGCGCCGCATATGTGTTTACATTTCGCTCAGGCGAGTGCGAGAGGGTCGCGTGGACAAGGATTAAAACCAAGTCGGCTGGCTGGACTGCTCACGTATGACTCATTCCCTTTCCTCTCCGTCTCCCTGCTCTGTCCCTTGTCCGCACGGGCTGCCACCACCGTCACTCGTGGTGCGTGTGATCTGAAGCGAGCGGCTGGGAGGGACGAGTCAGTGTCAGTGCAGTGGTAGCCTCCGGAACCGGCGGTGATCGCTGTGTCGTGGACGAGTCAGCGTCAGTGCAGTGCTAGCCTGGTGTTCGCTGTGTTGTGTGTTGGTTTGCTGTATAGTGTTCTGCAAGTGCAGTTGCGGTGCATAACTTGGATTGGGTTTCGCTCCAAATCGTGGTGGTGAGTCTTCGCGGCATTTGGGGCCGTTCAAGTATTACGTAAGGGTCTGACGTCACGAATACCCTGCCTCCGCGGCAGGCAGCCATTCCGGCTTGCATGCTCATAGGACGCCTAGGAGGGTTTTCGTGACGTCAGACCCTTACGTAATATTTAAACGGCCGGAAACTACTGAAAGCTGGCATGAGAAATCAGGGTGGACAAATGATCTTGAACAAAAGCCAACCTCGAAAGACAGCACCTAGCAGTTTCCGGTCCTGAAGGGTTTTTGTTCTTCAGCTTCCGCTTTGGAGCCCCGCTGGAAACCACTTTCTTCGCCCAGTTTCTGTGTCTGTTTAAACTCCAAATGGACATTTCTACTTGGCTCCAAAGCGGAAGTAGAACGAAAAACACTTCCAGACCGGAAATTATCAAAGGCCGGTACAGGAAACGAAAAAGATGGCGTTAACTGTTGATCTCAAAGTTTGGTCTCTGGTATTTTATGATCGTTTGTGTCTTGAAGGTTTCTTCAGATTTCTCATAGCACATTTCAGAGGTCTCCGGTCTGTAAGTAGTCTTGTTCGACTTCCGGTTCGGGGTCCTGCTGGAAATATCTTTGCAGACGTTACTGGAAAGGGTTAGAAGTTATATGGAATAATGTACGCAGATTTCTACAGCGCATGCGGCGTTAGACACCTTTTTTTTACACGAAGGTTCGAAATGTTGATGGGCTGAACCGGCAATCGGGTCCACTTCATGAAAAAACATTTTGAGAATTTTCTCAGATTTTTCTTATGACCGGAAGCGGTCCCGCACAGCCCCTGAAGTTAGGCAACTTGTAGCGTACCTTACTTAATTAAAACCATGGTAAATATTCGTTTTACGGCTAAGATGCATAGAACAAAAAGTGTCAGAAATGTTCGAATTACTGTAAGACAAGAAGTCGCTTTCGAAAAAACAACTTTTGAAAAATGTTGCCTTGCTTCCAGGGGCGAAAAATGGGAAGAGGTAGGTAGAACACTTTGAAGTAATGTAGGATTACATGTTTTGTCTCAGTTGAAAAAGTAGGTATAAAATGGTTTCTTGTTTTGTCAAATTTACTGATTTTCTAGTGATAAACTGTTATTGTTTTTTCAAATTTGTAGTTAGTGCCTGAACCTATTAAAGGAGTAGGGTACATTACTATAAATTACAGTTAAGGAAACGGCTCTAGTTACAGTGATTCTATTGCAATTTTGTTTTGTTTTCGGTCTTCGGCGACAACTTAGAAAAGCATTTGTCGCTGTTCTTCCACACTAAATTCTTATGTACTTTTTTTATCCATAATTTTATGCATAATTTTTTTATCCATAAGGTATGCATTATTTTATCCATAACTATGGATAATCTTCGTATTACCTTCACTACCCATTAATTTGTACATAAATTATGCATAAAATTGTCCCTAAGCTAATTCTATTAATTCTATGCAAAATAATCCATAATGTATGCATAAATTACTACATAAGTTTGGCCACAACGTCTCTCAGACAGTTTCAAAACATAAATCAAGATCTGACCCGAAAGTAAATGTATTAAGAATTGTTTAGCAGCCACGAGTTTTGTCTTTAATTGTACAAATTCATTTTGCATTTACCCGCCCACATTGTCTGTGGTGGTCTCATTGTTTTGAAAATCGTGGTTGACTCGCGGTCAATTTGGTGTGCGCTGGTTAGGTTATGTGTCAACAATCTTACGTACGTAAAAAACAAGATGGCTTAAACCCATCTAAGACAAATATATCAACATTGCTTGGGAAATAATGACTAATTTATCACCACACAAGTAAAGGTAAGCTGCTCGTCCGCTTAGCACACTTCGCTTTTGTTTCGACAAGAGATCAACGTGTGTTGATGAGCTCGCCAGCATCGACATCGAGGAGAACATCGCCATTCCCACCGAATATCCGAACATTCTGAAGCACCCCACAGGCAGTTCGTATCCTTCCCGCCCGGCAGGCCCGGCAGGCCTTCCCCCTTGTGACAAGTGAATAGCGCCCCGAAAACTCCCTCTCCCAGAGAGGATCAGAAGATCCTCGCTAGCTCTCCCGACAAGGTAGTGCGTCCATTAGAAATTTAAGATGTTGTTATGTAATTCAACTGTCCCCTGCTCTCATTCTGAAGAAAAAAGGGAGGTTAAGAGGACTAATAATCTATAATTTCATTTTTTCAAATTTATTTTTCTGTGTCGGTGCGGTTTAGAATACGTCGGCCAATCAGAGCAACGCGCGCTATGCCTGGGCACCTATTGGCGCATGCGCACTTACGCGGCGGGTATTAAAGCGAGCTTTGGCCAACATTGGAGACAAACTGATTTTCTGTTTTTAAAAAGCTATCCCGACGGGAAAAAAATATGTTCGATTTCATAAACTGTGTTTAGTTGTTATCAGTCGTCGCGTTTTTATATTTTTTTCGTGTTTATTTCGGAAAATAGCACCGGGCAGGGCTTTGGGTCAAGGTGCATTTCGTTGGTTTATGTTGTGCAGTGAGCACGAACGCGGCATCCGGTGACGCGGGAGAGGTTCGGTTACTAAGAACAGGTGAGAACTTTGCCGTTGGATCCGTTGGTCGTAAAGGTTAAATTCTAAATCTATTTCGTAGATAGAACCAAGAAGTATTTCCCACTCCCTTTCCTTTCGCTTTTCCTGGTCGCGAACTGTAGTTTGACTTTATAAATTGTGATTGTTTCTTTGTAGATTGCAGTTACTCTGCCCCTTTGCCTGCGTCAGGAAGCTTGTCCGGCACAGTAATGGCGCCACCGGACACTACGTCTGGGCTAGGCAGAGCCCTCAGGAAACGCGGACTCCGCAACGAGCTGATCGACCGTTTAATCGGTGAGTACAGACGAATTTTAACTGCAAGTATAAATGGTGCGGCCGGCTTGCCGGCTGACTGAGAGGAAGGCCTACCTGTGCGTGCCGCGGCCGCGGTCTAGGCCATTCGTGCCTTCCCTCCACCCTTTGTGACCGAACTAGATCAGCGCAGTGCCCAGCAAAATGGTTGGTGCTGTCAGAGCCTTGGGGCAGCGGGCAGCTCGGGGTGATCGGGCCGCTTGGACCTGTTCCATGAAACTACCCCTCTAAAATTTATTGAATACACATTTCTCAAAAATGGCACTTTAAGGTCAGAATGGTCAGCTTAATTGTATCCGCGTGAAGGTGGATTTAGTTTTGTGTGTCTGTGTGATGGGTAGAACATAACCACTCACAACCATTTGGTTTTTGATAGATTCTTTTTCAACTTATATGCGTGGTCATTCTCAAGCCATCACACACAAGGCTATGTCTACCTTGAGTGGGCTGCTTGTGTTTTCGCTCCATAGCTCCATTCAGACATTATTTGAGTGACGACAGTGTTGGTTTGATTTGAACAGTGCTTTCGCAAGGGCAGATAAGTGGAGACTGACTAGACTTTGTAGCATATTATTATTCATCATAAGACTGATTTTGTCATGCTGGTGGTTATTTGACTTAAATAGCTTTTGTATTCTTCTTGTGTCACTGTAGACGAGGAGTTCACGTGCAGTTCGTTTCTTCAGCTCTCAGCTGAAGCCCTGCGAGCAATGAGCTTTAAAGGGAACGACTTGGTGCAGATCTTGGCTGTCAGGGACCAAGGTTTGCCTGATTGCTCCGATGAGGAACCCGAAGAAAGCGTGGACAATATCTTAGAGAAAGTAAGTTGGTAAATATTTATTTAATTATTAAATTTCAGTCTTGTTTCTTTGTTGTTGTTTTTTTATAGTATTTTATCATTAGTGTATCTTGCAGGAATATGATGAGGTGTTGTGCCCATACTTTTCACTTGAAGAATTGAAAGAGAAAGGCATGTATGAAAAGGAGTCATGCGTAAATCAGATCAGGCGTTGGGAGTTGGCAATTAAAACAAGTAACTTTTCAGCAAAAGTCAACATATTTATTCTTTTGACCTATACTTCTATAAAACTCTGTGATGATTTGTTGAAATAAGACAGTACCATGTTGGTTCCAGATGTACCTAAACCAGACAAGGTCAAACCCCAATTTGTGCAAGACAAAGAAGCCAGGGATAGGAAGGAGGCGGCCAAAGGTTCTACATCACAAAAGAGAACTCTGGAAGTGAACATGGTAAGTTGTACTATTGTTTAAGGTGGATATACTGACAAGCTGGTTTTCTGCACGTCACACTAATTAATATTTGTTGTTTTACTATTTACACAGGTTGGAAGTGATCGGTGTTTGAGGCGCAGAGCGGAACCTTTACCGGAATCCAATTTGCACCCAACTAATGAAAGAAGCTCACCCACACCTAGTGACCATGGGGACTCGGCAGATGAATCAGATTCAGAATGTGATAACGATTCTGATACAGAATCTGATTCAAGTCAAACCAAATCAAAGCGGAGGCGGCAGCCAGACAACTCCAGACAGGCCGATAATGAAGAACCTGCATCACCACTGCAATTAATTAAGCCAGAGTTGCCCTTGGTAAGCATGCAAGCCAATTTTTCATGTATACACTCTGTTCTAATTTGTACACAACTGAGCAATCCTCTCCTCTCTACCCACAGTATAAAGTAAAACAAATTGTGGGAAGAAGACTGAAAAGCCATGTCAGAGGGTCAAAAATTATGTCCCAGTTGAATGCTAACGAGAAGCTGAGAAAGCCTGACCGTAAGCTAGTAATCAGAGTGGCCACAAAGTGGCTTTTCCGGAGGAAAGTCAGGTAGTGGTCAATATGCTCACTGTGTAGTCTCTTTGGAAATGTGGCTTCTATTTTTACCTCCTTTTGTGTGTTTGCCAGTGATCCTCGTCAAGTAACTAGCAAAATGAAAGAGGGCCTGGCCAAATCTCTGGCCGTGCAGTGGCCAGAGGCCTTTCATTTTGCATCTGAAAATGAAAACATACCTCCTTGGGTAAGTTAGTTTTTCATTTGGTTTTTATTTGCAAAATGTCAGTTCTTGTTGAGATATCTATTGTGAAAAAAAAAATAAACTAACAATATATTATTGCAGGCCCCTCTGTTTGAAGTGAAAGGAAACACCGGATGGATAGTCAATGCTGCCAGGCCTATCCAAAAGAAATACCGGAAAAGGAAGTCCAAGGACTCAGCTTCTGCTGATGGTGAAGGGGAAAGGACCGTTGAATTAGATGGAGATGGGGTGAGCCTAACTTTAAATCTTGCTATGCCTAGGGATTTCGTGTGATGAGACATTGTTTCAATCTTCTTCTTTTTTTCTTTCTGCTCTCAGATTGATAGATTAGGTCTGATTGTGCCTGTCCAAAAAGCTCACATTAAACAGGAGATAATGCGAGGCATGGAAAAGTCATTCAATACACGAAAATCGGAAAGGGCTAAAGGAGAAACTATCACTTTTTTTTTAAGGAAGTATATTCATTTTACATCATATGGAGGAGAAGTTGTAAGTTATTCTTAATCTGGTGCTTTTTTCTCTATAAGCTATCAATCTTTTCTCTTCCTTAGTTTCATTACTAAAAAAAAATTCTGGGTTTCAGATTACTGAGGAATTTGCAAGAATAAATCCTAATGCCAAGGACATGAAAGGTATTTTCTTGAAAATACAACCAAAACTCTTAGGCCTTGCAGCCAAGAGAGACATTGAGTTGGAGTTAAACAGTGGCAAGTGTTTGAACATATTGAAAGTTCCACATGTTTTGTATTTTGTCATTGGTTAAATACTCTTTTTGTTTCCCTTGTAGATGCTCTTTTGGCCCTTGTGCTTCTTGCTCAGCATCTACCCCATGATATTCCCATGAAACATGATGGTGCAGTGGAACAGTCATGGGGAAAAGAGGAAGACCTGATGGTTGTGCTGCAAGTAAGTTCCTTTTGATTAAGTGAGCTTATTCTTCCCTGCAATTACTTGTAAGAGACTACAGTCAATTAACTTTTTTCATTTTTTCCTTCTCAGACAAAAGACAACATAGATGATTATGTGGTGGACAGAAGGTCAGAATCAAGTGGATCAGTACAGCCATACCTCATTTTTATCAAAAGTGATATGGATGCCAGCATCATAAAAGTTTTCTTAGTGTTGGATGGTAAAGCAATGGAGCTCCATTGTGTGAATCCTGACAGTAATCATGCTATTTTGCAATCCTTAGATGTTTTGATGCAGGCTTATGTTGTGTTTAATGTCTATCACCCTTTTGGTTGGAGAAATGCTCTGTATTTCATCCAATATTTCATGTATGGTGTGCCAGAGCGCAGGGCCAAGTCTCGAAGAGTAATAGTTCCTGGACCTTCTTCATCAGAATTGTGGAAATCTCTGAGCAAAGACGTTCCTGATACTCAGTAGATTTGTCAAATTACTTTTTATTTTTATTCATTAATTTTTATTGTTTATTTTTTCAGTATATTAGAACTAGTAGTTTTAGAACTAGTATCTGATGACTGAAGAAGTTTAATCTTCTGTTGCTTAGTTGAACTCCATTCCGTGTCAATATTACTACATATTAAAATTGAATCAACATTGAATCAATTACTTTAAAAGCACAGCCAATTATTAGTAGGAAGGTAACTATTAGTTGTATTTTAAATCAAAAATTCACAAACAAGAGTTCATGTCTCTTTTGGACTCTGCTTGTTCTGTTAATCACATGTTAATGTCGAGCTGTGCTTTTGTTAACTTTGAGTTCAGAAATAATACATATGGAAATATATGAAGATTCTCCTGCTTCCAATTCATTGTGTCATATCAGTAATAAAAATGACAACTCTTGAGCTTACACCATTCTTCTTTATTCACCTCATTTTAAACAATCTACCAAGAAAAGATAAAAAATGTTGCCAATGCACTGGAGTAGGATTCAGGATTCATGCAATGTTTCCTGCTGTGAGAAAAATAAAATAAGTCAAATTTTGTCATTTTCTCCAATATATGGGGCTTTGTATAATAATTAAGTGGTTTATTACTTGAATGTCTGGTACTCGCACTCCATGGATTTATTTACTTTACGTAGTGTGGTTTTAGCCGTGGTAGTGGTAGTCGAGGAGTCCATTGGTTTCCTTCCTCCCCCTCCCCCCTCTTCCTCACCTTTACAATGCACAGGCACAGGAGCCACAGGTGTCATTTAAATTTGAACCCCGGCGGCTGCCGTGACCCAGGTGAAGCTGGAGTTCTTTTAAATCTCATTTCAAGTAAGAATGACATGCATCTTGTGCATTACCAGCACCTTAACTTCTCGCTCTCCTGTAGTATCAATGTGTTTGCTAGTCAGGTTAAGGTATGACCCAAGTTTTGGCATGTTTTCGATTTTTTATAGAGTGGGCACCACTTCAGTCTTTCATGATGGAGTTGTAATTGATCAGTTCGTTCGTTCCGCTTTGTTTCATGGGTGGTAACTTCTTGTCTTAGGATATGGAGGTATTGTCATCCGTTGTTGTTGAGTTTTAATGTTCTCTGGTTGTAGGTTCCCAGGCCTTACACTAGAGTTCCATGCAGTGCCCCTCTACTTCATATTCTCATACATGAGTTGAAAGGTAATGGACTTGTTCTATTTCTGTATGTTTGCAAATTTGTGAGTATTTTCTGTAAGAAACTTGTTATCTCTTCAGGCTGTCCACCATTTCACATTGTAACAATGTAAGCGTGCCTTTAGGAATGTGATACAAATATAATACCACAGGTGAGATAATATTTTTTACTGCATGTATATACAATTGAACATTCATGAGGCATAAAATAAAGAGTGTTAAATTTAATTATTGAGTTTCAGAATCACCATGGCTGTAACCTGTGGAGAATGTTCACAAACGGTAACGGACATTGATGCTCTAACAAGACATTACAGTGAAGCGCATGAGTACTTAGGAACTTTTACATGCGCATATTGCAAGAAACGTATGATGGCAAAGAGGACTTTGATGCGCCACATTTCCTTTTATCATGAAAATTTAATTGGAACTGGAGCAAGCCGTGATGTAGGGGTTGATGTTGTGTCTTTGGCAGAAGGACGTTCTTCTGTGCCATCTAATGACCATGACTCTGATGATGACGATGCTGCCCCTTTTCCCATTGGTATTCCTGACAACACGCCTGCCGCTGCTGCACCTTCACCACCACCAGAAATGTCATTACAAGAGTCTTTGGATGATGCTGCTATCAATGTTCTTGTAGACATGAGATCAACTGCTAGTTTGACAGGTAAAGCAGTAGAGAGGTTTCAGAATGGATGCAATGACATGCTACAGAAATTGTGCTCCTCAATTAAAGAAAAGTTGCTTGCTCAACTAAGTGAGAAAGGAATGTCGAAAGATGACATTGACTCCATATTAAATGATGTTGAGGTTGATAATCCTTTTAGGAATTTGAAGACAATTGAAGACCAACTAAATCACTTCCAGGAGAAGTTCAATCTTCCAAAGCCTTCAGAAAAATATTTGGATCACCGTACAGACAAGAGATTGGATCCAAAGTCTAATTCCTATGTGCCGAAACAGGTCTGTGAAACATTTCAGAGTGTCTCTGTTTGTGATACATTGAAAGCCATTTTATCTGATAAGAAAATGAGAAATTTGATATTTAAGGAATTGGTCAGCAAGGATGGAATAATGACATCATTTGTGGATGGTCACAGTTTTAAGCACCATCCATTTTTATTGAGGCACAAAGTGGTCATACACATTTTGCTATTCTATGATGAACTTGAAGTGGCTAATGCACTTGGTTCCAAGACCATCATTCACAAGCTTGGTGCATTTTTTTATCAAATTCTCAACCTCCCATCTGAAATGTTGTCCAAGATGTCTTCAATCCATTTACTTGCTTTGGTTAATGCTGATGACATGAAGAAGCCAGATGCCTTCAGAAAAGTGTTGACACCCTTCATTCAAGAAATGAAAAAGCTCTCTTCTGATGAAGGAGTCAAGATGAATCTTGGAGATGAAGAATGTGTTGTTCGTGCTCTGCTTACAGCCCTTACAGCAGATACTTTGGCAGCCCATGATGTACTGGGATTTCTTGGTCCAGGTGCGAGGCACTTTTGCCGAAAATGTATGGTCAGTCGAGCTGAGGTACGTGCTGACGCCAATGCAATGGGCCCTCCTAGGACCAAGGAGCTGCATCAAGAGCATCTTGAAAAGGTTGCCAGGTGGAAAAAAAGCATGACAGAAACTGGTGTGAAAAGGCCCTGCCCTCTTGATGAAATTCCATTTTTCAGTTGTGTTGAAAATTGTGTCTTTGATGCGTTTCATGATGTTTTGGAAGGCATTGTGCCCCTTGTGTTGAAGTTGGTTCTTCGTGAGTACGTAATCAACCAAAAGCTTTTTTCTGTGAAGGATCTCAATGGAAACATTGCTGCGTTCTCTTTTGGAATACCTGACTCGAAGAACAAGCCCTCGGCAAACTTCACAAGTGAAATGCTGTCAAAGAAAAGAACAAATATAAAACAGAGTGGATCTCAAATTTGGTGCCTCGCAAGATCCCTTCCTTTCCTCATTGCTGATTATCTGCCTGAAACTGAAGAGGTAAATTCTCACATGAAGTTGATATTTCTGCTGCAAGATATAATGCAAATTGTTTTCTCATTTGAGATTACAGTTGAAGATATTGCTCAGTTGGAAAAACTGATTTTTGATCACAATGCTCTGTTTGAAAATCTTTTTATCAAGACCCAAACAATTGAAGAAGATGAGGAAGGAATTGATATAGATAGTGAAGAAGAGGATGTAGACGACCCTGCAGCACCACATGAAGAACTTTTGGAGGAAGAATCAGGGGAAGTGGATGATAATGTTGAAGATGAGCAGGCAGAACTTGAAGAGGATGGAGGAAGTAAGAATACCACTCCTTCAAACTTTACTGTGTATGTTATTAACAAATTGCATCATTTAAAACATTACCCAGACATGATTAGGCAGTATGGAAATCCCGTCAAACTTTGGTGTGCTAAGTTTGAAGGGCGGCTGAAAATCTTTAGACAGCATTCAAGCATATGTTGCAATTTCAAGAATACTTGTAAAACAATGGCTGAAATGTTCCAGCTCAGCAATTTGAAATCCATTCGAGGTAACTTTGATGATGATGGTATTGAGCATCAGAAAGCCACTGTGGTCAAGGTAAAGCACTTCCCATACTGTGATCTACTTAAAGGGCAAGGCCTCGGGGATGAGGATGAAATCTCTTTAGTGAACAGTGTCAGTGTAAATGGTGAAGAGTATAGGCCCGGTCTCTTTATCGTCCTTCCTGGACCACCCCAGCATCCAGCATTTGGACTCATCCGAGAAGTTGTTGTAACCGGTGAAAGATCTGTTATTTTCATTGTGAAACCCTGGCAAACTGTAGGACGTTGTCCCAGGTTGAACGCATTCCAAGTTCTTCCAGAAGAAGATGAAGAGGTGTGTAAATCAGTGTTCAAATTTCAATGCCAATAATGATCTTGTTTCTAATTTGATTAGTGTCAGTACAGAGAGCAAGGCCCGTTGCGATAAGAGTTTCTACTCTGGCACACTTTAGGTGTATCGCTCCATGGTGTGCGCGCAAGGATGAGGTGCTTCTGTCGCTGCGTACTGTGCTGGTCTAAATGAAGGTACTAGTATAACTTTCAGTGCAAATCATATATTAGTGATGTGTATGGAGTGTAATGGTTCTTTTATTTTTCTAGAGTGGCATGTCAATAGCGTTTGAACATGGATGAATAAATCCAATTTGTTTATTTTTTTTATGAATAGAAAATGAGGCAAGTTTGAGATACTTTGTCTCATTAGCTTTGGACCCTAATTTATTGTGGAACTTGTTCCATGTATTTTAGATTATTCATCTTTGTATGGCTTGGTTGTCGAGCATACCTTTCAAGGCTATTTGTTGATTTTGGACCATTATTATCTTAAATTACTTGTTGGCACGCAACACATGGTGAGTTGTCTATTTCTGTCCATTTACTTTCTTTTCTTTAATAACTGTTTCATGATGTGCTATGTCTGTTTCAGACTTTGCTTGCTATTTTGTTTCTACAATAATGCAGATCCTCCTTTTTCCATGTGGTCTGTGTCTGGGCTGGCAATGAATCAAAGAATGACAGAAGTGAGTGCATTGAATTTTAGGATATTGAGGTCAGTTGTCCATATTTAACTTACTCATTTTTTCTGTCTGATTACTTTATTTGGATTTTAACTCATACCATTGGTTACAGGAAGCATGCATTTTCAATTTTCAGAGAGCTTGTGTGGACTTGAAATTTTTACAGCCTTCGGTCATTGAGTTATTTTAACTGAGATAAGAAAGTTAAAAGCTGAAAAATGGTTTTAGCTTTGTAATGTTATGGTCAATAGTTCTAAGGTATTGTTTTGTAATGGTGGATTAGAGATATTAAAGAAAAAACAGACATCAATAATTATATTTATTTGAGAGACACGTCATAACAAAATAGTGTTGTCAACAGTTCATTTAGTTTACTGCTGAGTTAAGGGTAGTGGTGAAACAACAAACTGACTGACTGCTGGAGGATCTGAGAAGAGAGAATGATACCGGGTTAGAAAATGTATTCCAAGCTTTAGGTGCCAATATCGCATGAAAAGTTAAAGATTCCACACTGACAGGAGAACATCTTGATTGTAATTTTATTAGCAGATTTCCAAAACAATAATTACCTTTTCATAATCAGCAGGAGTGGCTGAGTGCATCCCAGATGTGTCACTGGAACAGGTGTTCTATTTTCTTCAAATGGGCTGCCTTGAATGTTACTCTCTGAAAACATACAATTGGATGTTAGTAAAATGGTTCCTATTGAGTGGGTTAAGCTCCAATAGCAACAGGTGTCTGCTTTTCCTTGGTCTTTAAAGCTCAAGGATTGGATGGAATAAGGTGGATGAAAGAGAAACGTTGAGAGCAATAATAAATTAATATTTGCACCAAATCAAATCATTACAAAAAGGAGCTTCTGGTGCTACGGTGTGCACACTGAGGGCGTCTTCGATAAAGGTATGACGTGGCACGGAACCGAATTTCTGCATCGGAAGCATTGCTAACGAAGACAAATCAATCAGGAATAGTTGACATCCAACATAAAGCCAAAGCATTGTAGGCAAAAAGCTAGCAAGTTTACTATGGTTTACTAACCTCAGAGTCGGTGGCACCACGACTGCAGGTTTGCCAACAAGAATAATTAAAAGTCACGGTGCACTAGTGATTGTCGGTCGTCTCTGTTGGCACCAGTGTGCACACAAGCAGACGACAGGGCAAAAAGGGGCAGAGTATGTTTGTTGTCTTGTGATTTTTCGAGTGTGAGGAGGACTTTTTATGTTATTGACCACGTTTAATAGCGTCAGAAAAACTAATAGACTGACTGATTTTCGCTCCTGTTGAAGCTTTTTTATGGACATCATTCGTAAATCCTAATAATCTTTTTTATTTATTGGAGATGAGGAGACAAGTGCCTAATGTATTTGGCATTAACCTTGCCATGTAGAGACAGCTTTTGCATAGTGTATGCTATGGATTGGACAAGCCCTGATTATAAATCGGCAGTGGCTTGGGCAGGGATACATTTGGTGAGTGTTTCCTGAAAGCTATGTGTTCATTTGCTGTATTGCCATGCAGATGTGGAAATCAGTGTGTGAAGTAGCTTATGTCCACTTTGGTAGGCCTCTCCAGTGGCCACAACTAATGTTCTAAGGTGGTTTTAGAATTTCCTCAACAGCCTGGGGGTTAGTGCGGAGACTGATTGTATAGGTTGTATACATACTTTTTTCCCATGCATGCTTATCGGTCATTCAGCGTCCCGGGGAGAGAATCCTGTGTTTATGGACATTTTTATCCAAACCTTACGCATTAAATTATACATAATTGTAGGCTTTCAAGGGATCCTCTATGGACTATCATTATGCGTAGGATATGCACAATTTTATCCGTTTCATATGGATAAAAAAAATTATGCGTAAGCTTAGGGACTTTTTATGCGTTAATACGCATACGCAAAATCATCCATAGCTTATGCATTAAATTATGCGTTATTATGGAGATTTTAGTACATAAGACTTTAGTGTGTCGTCATGAGTATGTTCGTCATGTGATTTCCTTTCAGATAACTATTGATAAGTCATTTACAGTTTTAAGATTAGTGACAATGGTAAGTCCCTATATATAATTTTCATGATTTTTCCACAGCTCGGAGTCCTTTTGAAGGAATGCTCTGGAGATCCCCGTAGCATTGAAGAACCGGAGCGACATACTTGAGAAAAAAAAATCACTCACTTTCAAATCAAGTACACTGTCATCAAGAACTACTTCGGCTTGGATCGGGGGAGAGCTGCTATCTTCCTCCCCATGCAAGAGAGACGCGCGCGCGCGTCTTGTTTGTCGCACCCCTTTCTGCCCAAGCGCCACGC
This sequence comes from Odontothrips loti, assembly GCA_038380765.1. Classification (NCBI taxonomy): domain Eukaryota; kingdom Metazoa; phylum Arthropoda; class Insecta; order Thysanoptera; family Thripidae; genus Odontothrips; species Odontothrips loti. The sequence continues at coordinate 82,256 of JAZGLN010000145.1, forward strand.
AATGACCTCCAGTACCTCCAAGTGCTTTACAGGAACAAAAGACCTGGGCAGCCATTGGATAGCGGCCCTCAAGAAGTTCAATGATCACCTGTGGTATTCCTCACCAACATCGGTTGCCACGGCGCTATTTAAAGACAGCGCCTCTAGATGAGAAGAAACTAATGGTGCGTGCTGTTTTACATGAGAAAGAAGATGACATCTCTACCGATCCGGGCCGAAGTAGTTCTTGATGACTGTTTACTTGATTTGGAACTAAGTGATTTTTTTTTCTCAAGTCGGTCGCTCCGGTTCTTCAATGCTACGGGGATCTCCAGAGCATTCCTTCAAAAGGACTCCGAGCTGTGGAAAAGTCATGAAAATTATATAAAGGGACTTACCATCGTCGCTAATCTTAAATCTGTAAATGACTTATCAATAGTTATCTGAAAGGAAACCACATGACGAACATACTCATGACGAAGAACAGCGACAAATGCTTTTCTAAGTTGTCGCCGAAGACCGAAAACAAAACAAAATTGCAATAGAATCACTGTAACTAGAGCCGTTTCCTTAACTGTAATTTATAGTAATGTACCCTACTGCTTTAATAAGTGCAGGCACTAACTACAAATTTGAAAAAACAATAACAGTTTATCACTAGAAAATCAGTAAATTTGACAAAACAAGAAACCATTTTATACCTACTTTTTCAACTGAGACAAAACATGTAATCCTACATTACTTCAAAGTGTTCTACCTACCTCTTCCCATTTTTCGCCCCTGGAAGCAAGGCAACATTTTTCAAAAGTTGTTTTTTCGAAAGCGACTTATTGTCTAACAGTAATTCGAACATTTCTGACACTTTTTGTTCTATGCATCTTAGCCGTAAAACGAATATTTACCATGGTTTTAATTAAGTAAGGTACGTTACAAGTTGCCTTACTTCAGGGGCTGTGCGGGACCGCTTCCGGTCATAAGAAAAATCTGAGAAAATTCTCAAAATGTTTTTTCATGAAGTGGACCCGATTGCCGGTTCAGCCCATCAACATTTCGAACCTTCGTGTAAAAATAAAGGTGTCTAATGCGGCGTTAATTGTGATTATTTTGGAGAGACGACATACCAGCGCTAAATTAGCGTTCTTGATTAGATTGTGCTTTTCCTTGCGTCTCCACGGGACCCTGGTAAGTGCATTCCCTTTATCTTTTCTCGTTTCCGGTGACACCAGGCGTAACAGAATGCAGCGTTACAGCAAATCCTGAAACGGAAGTAAAAGATTGCAAAGAAGTGCACAGCTTCTGTCCCGTGGTCTGCCTGCGACCTCTACCCAACCCTCGGGCGATGGAACGGAAGCTGTGCACCGCTTTTAGTTCATCTGCTTCCTCTGCAAAATTTGATTGGCTGTTAATTTGGGTTTGGGTTTGAACCCTTTACCTGACAGACATACACATCAGGGTTCATACCGGTCAGGGAAGTCAGGGGGAAAAAAGGGGGACTGGAAGTCACGGTAAAGTCAGGGAAATTGGAAAATGGTCAGGGAAATCCCAACAAAGTGACGCGGATTCGCTGAGTTTAAGAACAGTTAATTTACGCCAGCGATGGCTTGAAGCTCGCTTCGCTCGCGTCCATGATGCCAAGGGAGCATACAGCGAACGTCCATGTAACATTACAAACTCGTCCGGAGACGCGCGCCTTCCCGGTTCTCTTCTGGCTGCCCCGCGTTGCGGCAGTCGGTAACACAGCCACAGGGTGCCTGCCTGCCTTCCCCCACTCTTCGCTCTTTTAATTTAACTTCTTTCAGCGTCTTGTTTACTGTTTCACCCAGAAAGTAATATGTTTACAAGTTCGTAACTCGTATACACTTTTTATGCTCAGCTACACACTCGATTCTTCACATGCATAAAATTTCATACGATTTTAAACTCATTTCGTATTTAGTTGTTACAAATTCGTAACCAAGTGCTGAAACGTGCAGCTATGCATAAAGCTGTACACAAGGATTTAGTGTGCGCATTCGTTCCTGCGATATCGACAAGGGAACACCTTGGTTGATAATCTCCGATTTCGACCTAGCTTCATTTTTTACGATGGTTAGGCATATGGAAGAAAACCTAAAGTTGATGCCATAATTCATATTTACACGTGGCTGTTTTTCAAAATTTTGAAAGAACAAAACAAAAAACAACTTTAAATTTCATCCTGAAAAGGGGCATTAGGAATCAGCCTAGAAACCTCCCACGAAAATATGCACTATGTGACCTCATATTGGGGTAAATTGTCAAATTAAAATACGTTTTCAGAATTTCAAAAATTGTCAGCAGCTTTGAATATATATTATGGCACCAACTTTGGGTTTCACTCTTAATCCATATGCACAACCAACATTAAAAAATTGAGTGATGTCGAAATCGGGGTGTGTACACGGGGCGTCAAAATTAGCGGTCCACTTTTTGTTGGTGCTACTATTTCTACGTTTTTCAAGCTACAACCTTGAAATTTGGTACAGACCTGCCCCCAACATTGGTCTCGAGCCTTCCGAAGCGCCAAGTTCATGGGCCACCCCCTCCGGCTACAACCACCCCTTAAGTGTGGCAAGGTCGAAAAACGCCGTGAAGGGGATCATTAAAACCCATTTGAAGGGCGAAAATTGGGAAAATTACAGTCAGTATGGCATTATGGGTGCCTAAAACTTTCAAATCTCGCATTTTAACCCTCTCTGACCACCCTTAATTTTGGAGGGGTGAGGGGTAGTTTTTGAGTTAGGGGTGGAACGGTTTCAAAATTGATCGGCAGCGGTAGCGATGGACTCGGGGTTCCGATAATGAACGCCGCGACTCAGATCAAACCCAGATCAAGTCCCAAAAGTCCGTAAAAACTGAAAAATTAGACATTTTTTAACGATATCTTCTCGCTTATTTTTCGTGGTCCTCTGATAGGGGTAGGAAGGCGCGGAAGCCGATTTTGTAAGGTTCCAACCTTTGAGAGAAAGATGTCACACTGGGAAGTCGGTATCTCAACGACTTAAACCCTTAAAACGCTACGGCGTGTACCCTTTGGCAGGCGCAGTGAGGCCTGCCAAGCACTTGTTATTCCTTTCAAATTTCTTGCCGTTTCCGGTGACGTCAGCAGACGCAACGGAATTATCTGTTTACCTTGTAAACAACTTTGAAATAAACCGGCGTTTCCAATAAGGCCCAAAACGGCTGGACAGGAACGTTTTGCGCTCGGACTGAAGTGTTCATAATACAAACTACTTTGTGCGACCGCAATACAAAGAAAACATTATGTTTATGTAACAAAGATTTTGTTTGTAATACATACTTTCGGTGTACGTAATACAAACTTCCGCGTTGTTAACTCTTCCGTAGGGGACGTTAAGCGTGCAAGGGTCTGCTGTCTTGGTAACCGTCTTGTTGCTGTGCTTCCTGCCCTACAGTACAACGACAATGACTTTGCGATCGCTGCTGAGCGTGGCGTCCCCCACGGTGGGGCACTCCAGGGTGGAGAAGCGGGAGCACCCCGTCAAGGAGCAGCTGCTGTTCACCGTGGAGGCCATCCCAGCAGGCGAGATTGTGTTCAGCGAGAAGCCCTTCATCATCGCGCCGGTCTTGGAGGGGGTAAGAGCATCGATGAAGATCGCTATTTGGGTTACAGATTCAGTTTTGTTCGGGGAAATAATCACCTTCACGTGGAGGAAAGATGTCGCACGTTAAAGTTACGTTGCAGGAAGAAAGTGCTCCAACTTTAAAGTAAAGGAAGAAAAGAGGTCTAATGCTTGTTAGGCTAGCTACATGGTAGAATTACAGTTCAGTTGGTACCGCATTGAGTCCAACCATTCTTATACAATCAATTTAATGCTGATTGTCAAAAATATCTGCACTATCTATTGAACAAAGATGCAATAACAGAACAGCCGAGGGGATAACCACTCCGAAAATAGACGTACAGGGCAACCCCTTCTACGATTATTACGCATAATACTCGTTATCGCGCAGGTAATACGCGGTTACACGGTTTTTACGATAGGTTATTGATAGTATCGATTTCCCCTAGCAGACGCGGTACGGCCGTGGAGGCAGGCAACCAACCTTGGTGCTCTGAAGACGAATTAATTGACTAGGCGGCTTTCAAAAAATGATAAGAGAATACCGCACTCCCTTTTTTATTTTGAGCTTCGATTGGTTATCGATGTGATGAGGAAACATTTTGGCACACTTTGCCGACTACCACTTCAGAGGAGGGGCGAGTGACGGTGGAGGGGAAGCTTCAGCAGGTCACCAGGCACTGAGCGGTTTTCGTGCAGTGGGTAGGGAACGGGAATTGTCTGGTTAAGGTGTTAATGCGTGGCTCGCACGTTAGGTGAATTTTCTCGCGCCTTGAACTGCGATCGGCGACGGCGAGCGCCTGCGAATGCTGGGGTAGGCCAGCCCGCACGACAGGCGTGCATGCAGAAGTCGTGGTTGCCCACCCAGCAGGCGCCATCGTGGTCAAACTGGCTAAATTAAGGTTTGCGCTTGCGGCAAAATGGTGGACGTTGGCGGGCCCCCGTAACGAATGATCATAAATCATCCTACGAGTTTTGTTCAATGATTCTCATGCCTTGAATACGCGTATTATTGCGCTTAATTCGCGTTTTATTTCGCGTTAATGCGCGGTAATACGCAATAATACGCAGTAATACGCAGTCATACGCAGTAATACGCAGTCATACGCAGTAATACGCAGTAATACGCAGTAATACGGGTGTTACGCGCTATTACGCCCAGAGTGTACAGGGCAATACGCGAGTGGTTGCCCCCTCGAGAACAGCAGCATTTAAAATGTATGTACCAGCAGGATAGGCACTACTGATTGGGTTAGGTGGAAAATTCAAGTGGTTGAGTCGCTTTCCAGAGACAGTCTCTTTATTTGGTCGCAGGCAGAGGCAGGCTAACAATATTTATCGCCAACCGAGGACGAGACTTGCAACATGGTTTGTTCTTGACCAACTTCAAATTGATTCTGTCAGTCACTAACTGCCTTCTTCTCTGCCTGGCCAGGGTCTTCCGTCGTGCTTCGGATGCTGCCGGCTGATGGGGTCCAGCCGTCGTCAGCTGTTCTGCCGCTGCGGCGTGCCCGTGTGCTCCGCGGCGTGCGTTTCGTCGGCTGCGCATGCGCGCGAGTGCCTCCTCATGCGGCACCGCGCCTACTCCTTCAAGACCTGTGAGTACTGAGGCCGAGGGCCAAGAGTCTGCGTCCGCCAGAGCAACTGCACATAAAACAATAACGCTGGGAAAACAATCACGAGGAGGTTTTAGAAAGCCTCACCCTTCAGTTGAGTGGGCATTTTATCATGCGAAACCGTAATTTTCATGCAGTGTGGTTTTCAGCACCTTTCAGTTTTTACATCTGCGTTTTCTTTTCCCGTCGTGATTTTTAACGTGCATTGAACCTACTTAAACTTTCTGGCAACCCCGGGTTCCTACAAGTGTGAAAAAACCTGGAATGTCAAATAAAAAACCATGGAAGTCGTCTTAAAGTCATAGAAATCTCGGGAGAGCCGTGGGAAAATGAAAAAATCCCCACATTTTGAAATTTGGCGCAGGCGGTACAATTTTATAATGACGTCATGTGGGTGTGGTTTTGGAAATTTTGAAATTTCAAAGTACAATGTTCAAATGGAAAATTTTGAAGTCGTACTTGTGATGCTAGGAAATGATTTGCCAGAAATCTTCCAAATACCTTACCTTAGTTTCCTTCGAAACTTTTTGAACAACATACGTCGCAAATCATCGTTTACTTGGCGGCTCATGCCGCCTGGTGCGAAGCAACCCCGATCTCTGCACGCACATATGTCGTGCGGGCTGGCCTACCCCGGTATGTACTGTGTACGTGCAGGCGCTTGGCGTCACCGTCCAGCGCGAACTGCACGGCAGATCTTAGCTCGCGGTCCACTGTCTTTCTTGGAATGGTTTGAACAATGGGAATTGAAGCTTTCAGGGATTTCGGGGTGGGGTTCTCGCTTTCCGTACACACTTCTCAGGTTTTTTGAAACACATGAACGTGAGCACACAATCTGCTGTTTAGAAACGCGGGGGTTTTGGAGCGTGGGAAATCGGTAGACGATCCAAACCATTATAATCCATCATCACCAACACACATCAATGTAGACGATCACAACTATCATCATCCACCACCAACCCACGTCACAAGAATTACCCAATCGTTTTCGATTTTGCAGTTGGAGAAGAGGACGCCAACGCATTCCTGATGGGGTTCGTCGCTGTCCTCCGGCTTCTCCTGCTGGAGGGAGAAGCGGCCGCACGATGGCGTGCCCTCCCGACCAGCAAACACGCTGGAGACGACGAATTTATGGAACACGTGACGAGCATACTGCCTGTCATGTTCCCGCCGCTTCTCGCGTTCGAGATGAAAGACATTTGGCACGCGTGGCGCTTCATCTCTACCAATTCGGTGCGCTTCGATTCCAAGATGAAGGGTAGAGCTGTAAGTATATGTATACCTGCTGCTAGGAGAGAAAGTGCAACGGAGTACTGAGTACCGGTAAAACTCTTGCTTGTTAAGTTGCTGACACAACAATGTCTATTTTCACTCAAACCAACTCAAGAGGTGCAAAATTTCTGGAAATGGGCACATATCAGAGCAGAATCGATGTCGATTTTTTCCTTTATTGTGAAGGCAGCAACACAAAGCTGATAATATTGTCAAACTGACAGGATTTTGTTGTCAGGGAGGTATAATGATTTAATTGTCACCGGTTTTTCTGGAAAGAGAAACAACTTTCGACAGCCTGGAGATAGTGTAAGAGCCAATGTTTTAGAGAAAGCCCATCTTGCCTTTCCTGACATGTTTCCAGAGGAAACGGTCTGAGAGACCGCTCTAATGCCGACTGTTCCTTTTAGGATGGACTGAATTTTTAAATCTATTTACGCACGTTGGCGACAATATTTGTTCCATTATGCCTTTATAAGTTATGGAAGTAGTTTTGTTTTTGAAGGGGAGCTTGACAGGCCGTTTACAAAGGGACGGGACATATTGTCATGGATTCGTGTGATTTTTCGTACATTTCTTGGATCGTTCAGGAACACATTAACGGGTTGTGTATTTTTTTTTTTGTACACAATTCGTGTAGTTTTTACATCAGGCTTTGTCTACAAAATTGAGCCCTAATCACTAATTATGTACAAATATGTACCTAACTATCTGTTTGTAGTACATAATTCTGCAGGAATTTTTATCACAATTGATCAAGAACATACATGAAGACGTAATGGTGAAATTTAAGTAATAGTTTGTAGAATTCTTAGGACAAATTTGTTGTGTTCAAATTTCACTATCACATCTTTAGGCATGTTTTGAACTATTGGCCAACTTCGGTACAGATTCCTTCTAAAAACAGATTAAGTACATAGTTAAGTACATAATTGTATGTATTTGGGGTTGAATTTTGTACTCAAAGCCTTAAGTACAATTCCTTTCAAACAATAAATGCACGAATTAAAATCGAAAAAAAATACACAACCCGTTAGTGTGAATGTTCGAAGCCATTAAAGTATACTTCACTGGTAAAGCGAGTGATAAAATCATCATTATAATTTAAATAATGATGTTCATGATGACTCGAGGACGATGATGATCGTCATTGTTTCGTTTTTGTCTTTCTGTGCAGGGCCAGTGCGTGGTGGAGCTAGGGTCCCGGCTGGACCACAGCTGCGTCCCCAACGCCTTCCTCCACTTTTGGATGGCGGGCGATGAACTCTCCGCCGGCCCCTCCACCCTGGACGAGCTGCGAGTGGTGTTCCAGGCCAGCGTGGACATTGCGGCTGGGACCGAAGTGACCATGTCCTTCTCGGACCTCCTCTGCAGTAAGGGAGGCCGTGTGAAGGACGCAGCCTCGAAAATAAGTAGGCCGGACTTCGAGTGCAGCTGCCGGCGCTGCAACGACCCGACGGAGTTCGGACTCTTCATTGGCTCTCCGTGCTGCCCGGCTTGCCGAGGTGCGTCGCTCATAGTGCACACCAGACTGAGAATTAAATAGTCCTATTTATCGCCCAATTTTGGGCGATAAGAGACTGGTTTGAAATGTTCACGATAATCAACGTTGTAGACCTGAGTTGGCCTTGGCGCCAGGATTCCAAAGATGGGGTCACATGACCTTCTCTGGATCGGGAATGCTATCAGAAAAGATCATGTCACCCCAATTTTGAAATCTTTATTACTTTGGCCAGCTGTTGTTCTCGAGAATACTGATATAAGCCTCTCGTAATATTTCAAGGCCGTATCAAAATACTACCGTCGAACCTCGCGAAGGGTCGACTGATCGGGACCGCGTCCCCGACACTTAGCGAGGCTCCCAAACGGTTGAACACATGTTGCCGGAGCCGACTCGCGGCACTGCCCGGACCATAAATCCCTCGGCTGCGGCCACATTCGCGTATCTCAGCGCAGGTAGCACTGAGCGGTATAACAAGTGGGTGCGAAAACCTGCCATCCCTTCGTCAAACCCCGAGCTTGCTCCCGTGCTTGTCCCCGTGCGTAAGCAGGGACCGCCACAAAACCCCGACTGTTAGCGCGACGACCCTTAGCGGGGTTCGACTGTGACGGAGTAGGCCCCTTGATAGTAAGGAAATGTGCAGTCCACCATTCTTTAGGGCTCTCTGTCGGTTCTCTGCTATCGCTAAGTGATTCACGGTCGAAGTTGTCCGCATTGCTGAATCAGATTGTTCGTGTTCGAACGGTAGTACAGTAAAGGTCTCGCTCAGAATTCGGAAAGTGGGACCTATCCAACCATGCCATGTAATAAGTGCGTGAACTCGTACGATTTTGCTCACTTCTGGTATGTTATATACACCTTTCTGTAGGACCGCAATACAAACACTGTAAAACAAACTTTAGAAGTACGTAGTACAATTACAATTACACCTACATTAGGTATTACTTACAATGTGTTTACAGTGCATTTAAAATTTCGTGTTTGTGTTATGGTTATGGTAGCACCAAAATGTTCTTTTAGTGGATTTTGTTTTGTTAGTACGTCCTAATGGGCAGGTTAAATCCCAAGAGTGTGCCAATCGCCTGAACTTGTACTAATCTACTATTCGTTCGCAGACCGAGGTGTGCAGGCGTTGCTGGTGCCGGACTCCAAGCAAGGCAGAAGCCCCCACCGCTCACCGCTGTTGATCGGGGCCGACGAGGATTGGTCCCAGTGGCGCTGCCGGGGCTGCAAGAAGAGACCCGCGGGCTTTGCCAAGTCGGAGCTGATGTCCTGCCGGTTGGCGTGCGGGACTCTGGTCCAGAGGTGAGTACCGCGGATAGGTAGCTACAATTAACGTCACGTGCAGATAAATTCATCGCGCAGGGAAGAAAACTCGCATTCAGGCCGGAAGAGTAGAATCGCACCCTCTTGATAAGTGATCAAAACTTCCTTAATCGTTAATTAATTTTGGGGTATTATTTGGTTCCGCTATCGCAGTGACCACGGAGTATCTGGAATCGTGCCCTGCACTGCTTGTTGGGGTACCAGACACTGTACTAGAATGTTAGTTTCGTGTGTTTTTTGTCTATAAAAATTAACCTGTGTGACGTTCGTCACGTCGCCCGTTATGAGAGAGTGACTTCCAGTGACCGTTCACAGGTCATAAGGCTCTGAAGTTTGTCGCCTTATGAGGTCGACATTTTAAAGAGACGATTCCGTTGCGTCTGCTGAGGGCCAGAAGATGAAAGGTATAACAAACGTAGGCTCATCGCGGGCATCACTGCGCTTGCGCAGACACCATTTTCGGTATAACAAATGCCCTGCGCACGCGCTGTAGAGGTCAGCGCTTGTAATTCCTTGCATCTTCTTTGTCGTTTCCAGTGACATCAGCAGACGGAACGGAATTGGCTACCAGGTTATTTTGCCACCGAAATTTAGCGACGGACCACGCTCTTTGGTTCACAATTATGGTTAAATTTGTTTGGAATACCCCTCTGTTGGAACATGTGCGAAGCTGTCACTGCTGAACTTCTACACTTTTAATATCTCATGCTGGGAAAACTGTACTGTTACTCAAAAAATACTTTAATGGTATAATAATAATCAGTACACCCTCTAACCCATTCGGTACAAATGAAGCGCCCTGACGCAGAATGATGATGACTTTGCAGGTGTAATTTAAAGTTTTTACATGACTGTTCCAGGATAGCAGACTGCGAGAAGAGGAACGGCGGCCGCGCGGAGCTCTTGCCCGCCATGCAGAGTTTCCTAGAGGACAACACTTACCCCGGTGGGGTGCTACACCCGAACTTCTTTCTGATTATCTTCATCCAGCATGCGCTCATTGAAACCATGATGGGAAGCCGCAAGGGATTCAGGATGAAACGTGAGTGCAAATCCAGACTGTGCTATCCCTACACTGTAAACCTAGGGTGTCTAGAAACGATACGCCAAGGGCGTTTGCCACAGAAAACTATACGCCGTATGGCGTCTCAGAACTACACGCCTAAGGCGTATCGCTGCTGCACACCCGTAGCATGGCGCACTGTGGGTACCTCCTACTAGTGGAGGCGGTCCACAAAAAAACGTGGCATTTTGGTATGAAAAGGTGCCCTTTTGCACAGTTATCCTTTGGACCATATTAAACGATTTGACCCGAAGAGCCTCTCAAATTTTCGATGCGAAGGGGGTGAAACCACACCCTCAAAATTGTTAAGGGCTGAAAGCCGAAATCTCACTGTTAGCAGGGCTGCGTTCAACTTTGCAGGCGTCGCACCGCTGCTATAATGTTCCAATCTGACTGCCAATGGACCCTGGACATCAAACAGACAAAGTTTTAAGTTTTGGGGTGGTTTTTGGGCGTTCATCCCCTTTCAACCCCACCCCTTGCACCCGAATTACGCCGCGCTGAGGTGAACCCACATCGCGGTCAAATCTTTGCGTCCAGACTTCACAACAGGTCATCTGATGTCCTTAGATATCTTGTACAAGTTGGGGAAGGGACGTCGGGCGCTGTGGGCTGTGCATAGTGCTTACAGTGTAAGCTCCCTTAATTACGAAGGTTGCTTACAGTGCATGCACCTTTTAGCCTTCGCACGTCCCTTGGCTGCGTTCAATGTACGCACCATACACAGTATACATGGGGCGACGCCCGTACGAGGTAACAACAGTGCGCCATGCTAAGGGTGTGCAGCAGCGATACGCCTTAGGCGTGTAGTTCTGAGACGCCATAGGGCGTATAGTTTTCTGTGGCCAACGCCCTTGGCGTATCGTTTCTAAACACCCTAGGTTTACAGTGTACTTACCTCTGTGGCTATATGCGCTTGGAAGCGCTGCCTCTTGAAAATTGTCTTTTTTGCCGAATCCGGGAAATATCCGAGCACACCTCTCGAACTTTAAGAAGAACAAAAAGGCTTGCAAATGTGTGCTATGCTATTTTACCGATTGAGGGGAAAATGGGTGAACAGGACCGCTACCGGTAACTAGGCCTTTTTTTTGCAAAAAAAAAATGTGTCTTTAGTGAGGTTTTAGATAGTCTTAGTTTAGCTGACTTTATTCCAAGGCTTGATTAGGTTATATCTAAGCTTTGTTCTAGTCGGTAGCTTTTGAATTTCTACTGCTTGTTCTACTTTGTATGCGCATGCGTATGTTTGCCTGGCATTATCTCCTGGGCACGGCACTATGTACTCATCATGTTTCAAATATACAAGGGATGGGAGAGGCAGTATACACACACAAGACGGACGTACGTAGGGATAGCTCAAGGAGCTATTTGGGAAAAATTGATTTTCACCCAATTTTTAGAAGAACGATGTCAGACGGTGGCTCGTCGCCCCGTCTGGGTGCTCCAAACGGTGCGGCGTCCGAGCCGACGTCGCACCGCGCTGGTTAGGCAACCAGCCACATTCCGTAGTGCGTGCCGCGTGGGCCTGGCTGACTCAGCTCGCGGCTGTAGCGTATCTACGGGGCGATGTTCGCCAGGGGGTGATGCCCAATGCCACGTCAATTGCCTTAGTGATTCGCACTGCTTGCAGAGCTTAGCAACGAGGAGCTACAGCGAGTGGAGGGCTACTGTCGCCGCGTGCTGGCCGCCATGGACGTGCTGGAGCCCGGCTGCAACCCCAGGCGGGGCTACGTGCTGCTCTCGCTGGCCCGTGCTCGTCTGGAGCACGTCAAGCGCTCCGCGACGGCGCCCCCCACCAGCGACACTATGGTGGGTACCCGACGAGTATGCACATGCATTTCTAGACGCGTATTTAAATGTAAATGTCTAAATGAGTTCCTAACTCATTTACAGAACTACACATACATAAAGTGTACAAATTTGTACATTGACATTTATCGGTGTGTGTAATTCACATTTGGACCTTTCAAAACGCAGGATGCTTACACTGTAAACGTTTTGCTTGGAAATTTCCAAACAGTTTGTGCTGCTAATTTTCGTATCCTTTAGTTGGATATTTCCAATAATTACCAAATTCAAAGAATGATTTGGAAATTTACAATGTCTTGAAAACTGGGCATTATAAGCTGATCATTGTTTTCTATTAGGACAGTCTTCTAAAATGTAAGCATTTCAGGTTTCTCAATTTTTACAAAACGTTTGGGAAAATCCCATACAGTTTGTGCTGCAAATTTTCCTATCCATTTGTTGGAAATTTCGCTGTTTCAGCTTCAGGGACATTGGACGTACTTATCTAGAAAGCAAGCTTCAGGAACTGAGCTAAATACTTAAATTTTAACTTGGCAGGCTTTAGTCATGACATGCTTTGGCTATCATAGGGCTCCCTCCTCATATTTGTTAATCTAATCAAAAATAGTTGCATCTGGTTTAATGAATTCATTTAGTTTTTAGAGATATGCAACTAAGGCGTCACTTTACACCTGTTTGATGCATACTGACAGCTATGCCCGTTTAGAAGCGTAGCAGTCCTAGTCCAATTCCCCGATGCTTCAAGAGGAGAAGGTGATGCCTTAGTTCAGTGGGTAGAAACGCACTAGTGAAGAGCGGGGGCCAGGCGCGACACCAGGCGGAAGTGCGGGGCCGGAACGACATCGCTCGCTGGGCGAGGTTATAACTTTTGAACGGATCAATATTTTACAAAACGCGAAGGAAATTCGGAAAGAAGAAGAATTTCTTCATGGGGTAGACGTTGTGGCGACGTTCTGTACGTGCGACACCAATAATAATAGGTGTGCAGCAGCCAAACCGATACGGGTAAACAAAAGACGGTGGTCTCACGCATTGAGTAAGGGAAAAGCTGAAGGTTATGTGATTCGTGTCGCAGCACCACAACGTACAGAACGTCGGCACAACGCCTACCCCATGAAGAAATTCTTCTTCTTTCCGAATTTCCTTCGCGTTTTGTAAAATGTTGATTCGTTTAAAAGTTATAATCTACCCCAGCGAGCGATGTCGTTCCGGCCTTGCACTTCCGCCCGGTGTCGCGCCTCGCTCTTAGTGCGTTTCTACCCACTGCTTAGTTTAATCAGTGTTTTGTAAGGCTTCGGTCTCCGTGTTGTAGAGATGTAAAGCAAGAAGTTTGTCATCGATAAATTGAAAATTATCAGTAAAACCTTAGCATTACAAAATTAGCATTTTATAAAAGATCGTGGTTAAACAGTTATTTAGTTCACTTGACATGATCTATGTTCCAGGCTGCGATCGTGGAAGCCGAGGGCTTCCTCCGGGGCGCGGTGGAGGCCCTGCGCTGGCGCCGCTACCACCACGAGGAGCTACTCCGTGATGTGGATGAAGTCGAGAACGCTCGTATGCTGCTCGGCTGGCTGAAAGCCCTCGGCCCTCAAACGTAGTAATCAACAGCTGTCTTCAATATAATGTTAAATACAATAATTTTTACAAAATATTTTTACAACACAATGTTAAAAATGCTGATGTGATTAAATTGACATTAGAGACCTTGTTCCAGTATTCTCAGAACATGAGATCCTCACTGCTCTTCAGCCTTACAAACGCGTAGAAACACATGTTTCGCTGAAAATACCAGAGGGCGAAATCCTAGATTTTAGCAACAAATTAAAAAGTGAACACGGGGTGAGATCTAAGGGGTCGTCCATATATTACGTACGCGCTTTTGGTCCGTTTCCGAACCCCCGTCCCCCCCTACGTACATTATCGTACACAATCGCTTCCCCCTCCCCCCCCCCGAAATGTACGTACTTTAAGGAAAATTTAAAAATCGTTTATAAAGGCCTATAAATGACTACTGGGATAGAGAGAAACCAGTAAATTTATTGGAAGCATATGAGAGATTACATTAGAGATAACATTTTTGATCACCCGTACACGAGGAGCGAAGTTTGGAATGATTCTACGCAGCGCGCCGGCACCCGGCTCTGCCTCTGTAGTCTGGAATTTCTGCAAGGCTTTCTGCGTAGCTTCCGCACTCTAAAAATCTCTGTCGTAAGTTTACGACACAAGAGTCGCTAAGTTTGATAGCGAAACTGTACAGAGGCGTTTCCGTAGTTTTCATACGACAAATATCGTTCAACTCTCGTAATGTAATGACATTCCTCTTTCGGGAACGACTTTTTCGTTATGTTACAATCAAAACAACCATGACCTCAGTGTAGCTGAGGCCAGCCGTAACGGCACGGCCACTCGCGGCTGTTACGTGGGTTTAGTTTGGCGCAGCAAGAGATGAGGTAGTGCCAATACTGCATCAAATCCGTCGAAGCCAGAGCGAACGGGCCGAGCGAGCGGCCGGGCCAGCTCCGGCTATAGTGCTTTCTCTCTCCCAAGCACAGTGCGCATATAGGAGTGACAGAGATGCCCTGTGTCTCTGACCGGCAGGCGCCGTCGGAGCTTCTTGGCCGCAGGCTGCGTCAGTCAAACAACGGAGACAAGTGTCATAGGCTGTCTATCTCTCTCGACGATTCACTCGCCACACAGCCTGTCCGCTGCTATCCGCAGGCGGCCAGCGAGGCGGTCACCCGGAGGTTCTCGTGCAGCTCTCTGATCTCTACCCAACTCTAACCATTTCTCTTTAAAATTCCCTTATTCACCGTCCCCTATGGCGATGGCTTTTCTTGTGTGGAGGACAACACGAAAAGTGCGTAAGAAATTAGTGCTCTGCGTCAAGTAGAGTCTGCGTCAGCATTGTTGATGTACCGGTTGGGCTTCACTGCTAAAAGAATTGTTAGCACCTTACTAAGGGGCTGTTCAAGAAACACGTAACACGAGGGAACACAAAAAAAAACAGCGCGGTCGGAAAGTGCGTGGAACCGCCAGTGGGAATCGAACCCACCGAGCCTGAAGTCATACAGAGACTCAAACCCGCGCCAACAACAGTTTGCTCCAGCCCGCTTCCCGACCGGCAAAATATTAACACCATCCAAACAGCATATTAACACGTCTGTTAACGTTTTTACACCTGGTGTTAGTATGGTCTCAGCAGAAGTGGGTACTCTTTTATTAGCGCCATGTTCAGACCACTTGCATCGTTGATTCGTCGGTGTGCCCCCCGCCATTCATTCCGCGCGCGCCTGCTCCGCCCGCGCCGCCCGTCCTCGGCTCGGCTTACACGCGCTGTGAATTTTGGTGTGAGCAGCGGTGCTCCCCCTCCACTCACTCCGCGCGCTCCCCCCTCGTCCGCAACGGACGTCCTGAGGGTGGTCGAACCGCATGCTACCATGAAACAATATTTCAGATCGATTCTACGTTTACACCGGGCTGTATCGCTCAACTATTGCTGGTGTTGCCCCTTCCATTCATTTGTCGTCCGTGTGCTCTGTCGGCTCGTGGTGCTTGCTCGGGTGTCCCGTCCCGAAGGCGTGTGGTGTGTATACCCCGAGCTGTATCTGTGCATACCCCGCGTGGTGGCCCTCCATCCATCCGCTAACTTCGCGCTTCGACCGCTTACGGTGTTCTTTTAAGGTCGCCCCGTCGGGTCTTATTAGTGTCAATACCCCGAGCTGTATCTGTGCATACCCCGCGTGGTGGCCCTCCATCCATCCGCTAACTTCGCGCTTCGACCGCTTACGGTGTTCTCTTAAGGTCGCCCCGTCGGGTCTTATTAGTGTCAGTACCCCGCGCTCTGCCCGTATCGACACCGTGCGCCTCTCCCTTATCAACCTGCTCCATCGTCTGATCACTTCTCTTGGTTATTTGGGCTGATGCTAGAAAAGGTACACAAAAGTGGATTGAGCACTCTTTATTTACAACGTACAAAGCAATTCAGTATATATTCACAAAACAATGCACGCAAACTGTATTGACTAGAAGGATAAAATTCTCCACCCGCCTTCTTCTACAATTATCAAATTAAAATACATGTACAAAGAAAATTGAATAAAAATTACAAAACAAGTATGCAACACGCCTCCTTAATCTGTAGATCGGCTGATACATATGCATTTACAAAATGATACATACGATAAATACATAACAAAAAAAAATGTACACAACAATTGAAAAACAAAAAACAGGCCAGCACAGGCTCATCTGACTACGCATTGTGTCTGTCCCAAAAATAGAAATTGTCAAAATAATACCCGCAAAATGTATGGAATAGAATTATTAAATTCTCCACCCACTTTCTTCTACAATTATAAAATTAAAATACATGTGCAAAGAATATTGACAAATAGTGACAAAACAAACATAGACATTTACAAAATAATACACACGATAAATACATAACAAAAAAAATGTACACAACATTTGAAAAACAAAAATCACTACAGCCCAGGGTCATCTCGCTCCGCATTGCTTGTGGTGGATGGCCCCCTGCAAGGCAACACCACTCGGGGCTTCTCCACCCGCTTTCTTCTAGGGCCTCCACTGGATAGGCGCTTCTCCTCCTCAAACCGCTGCGCCGCCCTATTGAAAGCCACATTACGGGCTGCCGTTTCCTCTGCCACTGTGATAGGTTTTCCCTTGAATAGTTTGTGGGCGGCCATGGCCATCGGGTAGCACTCCATTAGGCGCGGAAACATGGACAACTTCCACTTGTTCGTCGCAAACTCCCCGAGGTCATCGTTGTACTCGGGGATTCCCAGTTCGATCTCCCTCTGCGTGAACTGGGAGCCGGTCACGTTCATGCAGCGCTGCTGTACCTTTGTCAACAGGAGGTCATTCAGCTTCTCACACATCATGGTGAGTGACGGGGAGCCATATGACGCAACCGCCTGCGCCACGTGAGTCCTCTTCGTCTCACACAGGAGCACTTCGTTAAGCTCCATGACCCCCGCCGACGTGTCGACGGGCAGGGTGATGCCCAGCCTCTTCCCCAACTCATCCTGCTGTGTGTCGTCCGATCCCGCAAGCATCTTAAAGGAGGTGAGGAAGGCCCGCATCGCTTCCGTCTGCTGTGACATCACCTGCGTCAGGCTTCCCTCGGGTCCCAGCATCCCCACGATTTTGTCCTCCACTGCTGTAGAAAAAAAAATGGAACGTCAATAACTCCACACCATCTCACGCAATCATTTCCAGAATGTTCCACAATGAGTCCGAAATAGCCAAAACGATTAAGACTCACCTTTGGTAACTCTCAGAACGTCAGCAATTTGAGCCTCGACAGCTGATGAAAAAGAAAAGGCACATCACTAACTGCACTCACACGCAATGAGCACCAAATTGCCGGAATGATAAAGACTCACTTTTTAGTATTCTTTGCTCCGTCTGTGCCAGGTAAACTTTAAAGTCCTCTAACCCATGGGGGTCTGTGGCCCTGCGGTCCGATGAGTCCAGTACCTGGAAATGGACAAAAAAAGTTTACCGGTGTAGAACGCCTGGAGGATAGGCAATTCCGCCTGGTGGGTAGGCGACCTACACACGGGTGTGCGCAGAATGCCTACCCTCCAGGCGGTTCCTCGGATTCCGCCAGTCTCGGGTTCGAAACAAGGCGGTTGCAGCGTGCGCAGAGCGTCTGAGGCGGATGATAAAACATCGATACGTGCAAGAAAGGCGAAAAGCCGCCCAATTGTTTCAACTACAAGTACACATCGGACGCACCTGCCCATTAGGAATCACGACTTCTTCCTGGTGCACGTCTTCCTCGTGATTGGCGTTCTGCTCCTCATCGACAGTCCTATGATGATCATCCTGTGAACAAGAGAACTGCATGACTGCACACTGCACGACGGGCCTGCCTACCTACCGCGGCGCTGCAACTGTACTACCACCTGCTGCTTCCCACCCACCTCGTCGTTCTCCACCAATGGTTCCAATCCCACATCACCGTCAGGGCCTGAACACTGCATTTCATCGACACCCGCTGAGGAGTCCCCCCCTTTGACACACGCCTCCTCCCCACCATCGCACTCTTCTTGCTCAGCTAGAAAAGAGGACCACAGTGGGGGCGACGGCACACGTTCTGCTGTAACACCTGGTAATGGAGAGATCATGACAGCGGCCGCTGCTGCCTTCGCCTCACGCTTCCCGCACTGCTGTCGCCGCCTGTAACGAGCCTTCCTTATTGCCCTAGTGGGAAATGAAAAATACCGAAAAAATGGGAAGTTAGCATGTCAGTAGTCACATACTCCTAAGAAGGACACATACCGAACCACAAGTAATCGCAAAAACATGGTCTAATGAGGTACTCACGCGTTGCAGGCACGAGGCATGCGGCGGTTCTCCTTCTCCCCGTTCCCACTCGCCAGCGCAGACCCCGTCACCGGTTTCCTCGCGGCATGTACCGGGGGCGGCATGTGGACGTGCTGCCTCTCGCTCAGCGTCCTGGACAACCCGGCCTTGGTCCTACAGGATAGAAAGTAGAGAAAAATGAAATCACACACAGGATACACCAAGCCGAAATCACCACACACACACACACACACACACACACACACACACACACACACACACACACACACACACACACACACACCATCTGTGCCTGGGGGTCCGCTGTTTGAGCTGGGCGCATGCCGGGCGCGCGCCAACAAGTGACGGCCGGCCCCCACCCGCAGCACTGAACGCACGCAGAACAGGACTCCATGAAACACACTGTAGTCTACTCACGGGATGACGTTAGTAAGAGGCGCGCCCTGCCTCTTCTGTGCTGGTGTGACACCGCTGCATCCAGGCCGAGGTACTGACGAAGAAGTGGAAGAACTCATCTCTGCCAACACAACAAAGTCGACCAGAGGTTTGCGTTTCATTCTCACATCTCGGGCACTTAATGTTTCATAGAATTTCTCGTAATACAGTCTGTGCTTACCTGCACGTGTTCGTTGATATACGTGAGGGCTCTCAACAGCAAAGGTGGGCACGTCACTGCACTCCGCACGTCTGCACTTAGGAAAACGATGTAGCTTAGAGGATCATAGACCCTTCCGCACCGCGTTATCCTGAGGAATGATACGCGCTGGCAGAGCTCTGCCGGGCCGGAGGCGGCCCGAGGGCTGCACGCTGGCCCCCTCCCCATCCAATCAACCCCCTCCCCCGCCCGAAGCGGCCGCCCGCCGCTCCGTGGCTGACAACGGAGGAGTCCCCCCCCCCCCCTGTCGTGACACACACACACACACACACACACACACACACACACACACACACACACACACAGCACCAGCGGGGCGTTCGGGATGGGGTGGCGGGGCGTGGCAGGGCGCTCTGCATGCCGGTGCAAGCCTCAACTTGTCTGCGGAACCTCCTCTACGGCAGCCTCGACCGCGAACACTGGCGATGGGCAGGGACAAGGGGAGAAGGAGGGAGTGAGAGGGGGCGACAGAGAGACCTCAGCGCAACGCGACTGAGATAGATGGGTAGATAGATGAGTCACTCTAGTCTACGTCTACCCTAGGTGTACCCTGTCTACCGTACACACTTAGTCCACGCGTTGGTGGCGGGGGGCTGCAGGGTATCTAGGCGCACCCAACATATTAAAATACCACCGGGGGAGCACCGCTGCTCACACCAAAATTCACCAAAATTCGCGCGTTTTAGCCGAGCCGAGCCAAGCTCGGGCCCGCCGCCGCTGTGCACACTCCGGGGCCGCGACATATTGAAATAATTGGCCTCGGACGCGTCCGCCGAAGCAGAGGCAGCAGCAGCCGCGTGCGCGAAACTTTAGACCACTTCGGATTCGTCACCACGATTTCGTGTTCCCCGCCGGGGAAGGGGGGGGGGGGGGGGGGGGAGGCCCATCTCTAGAGAGGGGCAAAAAAAAGCGAAGTCAAAAATGTCAGTGAGCGAGATGGAATTCGGATGCTATAACAAAATACAAGATCTTTGCGGCTTTCGAAATTTTTTTCGATCACCGCAAGGGGTCGCGCAGGGCACCCGAATGGGGCATAACTGCCCCTTACAGCAGTCAAAATCAATGTTGCAGAAAAATTTTGAAAATATTTTTTAAGGTCAATTTGACCAAAGTAGGGCCCAAAGGGCTTATATTTCAAGGAAAACGCTGTAACTTTTACGGTTTTTGAGATACCAGTGTTTTAAGTGCGAAAATAAATCAAAGTAAGATTTCTGCAAATTCAGGACTAGAAACGCCGATATCTCAAAAACCGTAAGAGTTACAGCGTTTTCCTTGAAATTCAAGCCCTTGAGGGCCCTACTTTCGTGCAATTGACCTCAGAAAATATCATCAAAATTTTTCAGCAACATTGATTTTGGCTGCTGTAAGGGGCAGTTATGCCCCATTCGGATGCCCTGCGCGACCCCTTCCGGTGATCGAAAAAAATATTCGAAAGTCGCAAAGATCTTGTATTTTGTTATAGCATCCGAATTCGATCTCGCTCACTAACATTTTTGACTTCGTTTTTTTTTTTTTGCCCCTCTCTAGCCCATCTCCGCCGCAGCCCCGAAGCCGTATCTCTCAAACGCGGCCAAACAATATCGCGACCCCCGCCGCCGGCGTGTCCACGGCGCATCTCAGGGCACCGGAATAGGGTATTCCGCTGAACGCCAGAACGGAAGTAGGAGGAAGGCAAGAAGTACTGAAAGATGGGTCCAAACACGCCCCTCTCGCCCATCTTTTCGCACCTCTTGCCTTATTCTTACTTCCTTTCTGGGGTTCAGCGGAATACCCTATTCCGGTGCCGGTGCTGTGCTCAGGCTGGTCTCCAGGCCGGGCCGGTCCCAGCCCCCGGTAAGACCCCCCCCCCCCCCCCCCTCTGCATGCCGCCGCCCCCTCCCCCGCATGCCGCACTCTCCCAGCAGACTATCGTCGCAGCCGCCGCGGTCCGAGCCAGCCCAAGGACACCAAAAACCAAACTGTAGCCCCCACCGAGGGTCCGGACGGGACGGGTGGGGACGGGCCCGCCGCTGTGCAGCGAAATTCGTTTGGAATCACAATCACCAATCACAATCACAATCACAATCGAATTCAATATCGCCGCGCCAAGAGACACCCTGCTGCGAGGCTATGCTTGTGGAGGGATGAAAATTTTGAGCAGCACTAACTGCTCGGGGTGCTGGTGAGCTGGTAAGCTTAACAGATTGGTATTTTGTTATTTTTAATGAGAAAGATGGTTTCGGCTTATATCGAAGCTTGGTGCTAGCAACGTGTATGTCTTTGATTGTGAATACAAATTGGATGAGAGGAAAGAGAATTAGAGAAACAGCCGGCTGTGATTAGAGGGCTCACTTTTGTATTTTCATTCAAATGATCATCTTGAGACCTTCTGGTAGGAACACCTGTGACTAGGTGTTGGTATTCAATCATGATTCAATGCAGAAAACAGTACAGCATTGGTAGTAATTTGGGAGGTGTTCAATTAAAGAAGGGTTGTGATTTTGCATCATTGTGATTCCTAAACAATTGTCCAATGTCAACAACATTGTTATAATTTTTATCCAATTTCGATTGTGATTTTCATTCTCATTTTGATTGTGATTTTGATTCCCATTTTGATTGTGATTGTGGTTCTGATTTTGATTCTCATTTTGGGAGTTTGCTATGGCACTTTCTTGTAGTTTCCATGCAGTTTTCACAATTGTCTCATTTCTACCAAATTATCATGATTTTATCCTGTTTGGTTTCGACTTGTATTTTGATTCAGGTTCTGAAACTGATGGAAGGGAAGGGAAGAAACAAAGGCAACGGAGCTTTAGACTTGCCATCATGTATGAGCTTGCGAGGTAATGCAGTCAGTATAAGTAGAATGTTGTGATTTTAATGCATAGTACTTGCGGTCTCACAAGCACTAGTGGAGCATTCGTTGAAGATGGCATAAATGTGTATTTTGTTATGGTGCCCTTGGTTGGCTGTGCTTTAAAAAAAATTTCCCTGGCTGCTTGGTTATTGTGCATGCTGTTGATTCTCTTTGTTTTTAACTTCAAGGCACACCTCACACCGGACCAAATGGAATTAAAGAGCGGAGGTGAACTGGTGGTGAAGCCAGGAGCTTGTCCGAGCATTCTGAAACCCTCACACCAAGCCATGACCAGAGAAACATTTTGTCAAGAAGTGGGCCCCATCTTCTGTTGATGTTGCTGGAAATGTCTAATAGAAATTAGTGGTATCAGAGTTAGTAAAAATTCTAGAAACATCTACCAGCCATGACCATCGGTCTCCTCAAAACAGTAAGTGAAGTGAAATGTTCACTTGCCCATGTTTTACTCCTCAAATAATTTGCAATTAAGAACTAACTGATTTTTGTGCATGTTTTATATTTTGTTGCAGTCATGAAACTTGCAGTTGATGCTCCCTCCAATCCACCTCTAAGCAAGAAAATGACGGAGATGATACAGATACCATCAATTTCCTAACGAAAAGAAACCTTAGGGTATGGGTAACGACAATGTCCATTTGCATGTTCAGTTATGCATGTCAGCAGTTATTTTAATTTTTAAACTTTGGTATTTCTGTCAATATTCCTAGCACTTATTGTGAGTGTTTTTGAAAGATGGTCTTTCTCACTTCTTATGACATGCTATTTTCTACTGTTGCGACCACCCTTTGTGACCATTAATTTATATTGTATGTGTGTTTTGTTTTTTACTTTCATCTTTTTATACTGTAAATGTGTTATTGTTTGAAAGGAGGTAACTGGTCTCCTAGATCGCTTTATTAAACTATTGCAACCACCCTTCTTGATCATCAATTTGTATCATATGTTGGCCTTTCTTTTATCTTTTTATATTGTAAATGTGATATTGTATGATGGAAGGTACTGATCTCCTAGATCACTTCATGAAACAACTGTGTAAGAAGGGTGATGGGGTAAATCTGAGAACTACACAGGCCTGTAACAAGTAACTCCTGTGTTTCTGAGGTCCATGAAATGTACTTCCATGTTGGCCCTTATAATTTCCTCACAGAAAACAGGATTCCAGCAAAGCAAATTAGAAAGCTATGCCAGGAAATTATTTTAAACAATGACTACGAATAATACTGAAAAATGCATGGGTAGGATGCGGTGAGTGCATGCTGTGTGTGTTTTTTTTTTTTAATGCAGAACCGTGCAGAACACAACACATCATTTGCAGGAATCATTTTTTCAAAGAAAGAAAATGAGGTCATAAAAAAAGGTCAAAAATATTCATATTGAACACTAATCAGTGAAAGAAGTACAATCAAAAAAAAATATCAGTTTGCTACAGGTGGGCCAGACATGACAAGATTTCCTTCCAGAGTGACATAGTGATTTTGCTTTCTGGCAATACTTTTAAAACTCACTCTCAACTACATTCATGAACACACACATACATATCCTCACTCAATAACAAATCAATGCAACAATTTCTGCAAGAACAGAGAGCCTGATCTTTCACAACAGAGTATCAAACAAGTGGTCTTCAAATTCTAATAATAGGCAGTCAGTAAGTTTCCATTGACAACTCTTACACTGTAAATTTGGTAGCCATTAACAGGTGTCATACAAATTAGGCGTCATAAGTTAAAATAATTTAAACCAAATATATTTGATTTAATATCAAAGCCTTGCCTTCATTTCTAATCATTTTTTAAGTTGAACATCTGCTTGTGATGAACTTCAGAAAGAGATAATTTTTCTCTAAGCAAATCAGACAAAATTAGGAAAAAATAAGGATAAAAAATATTGGGTACAATGCTAGGCAGGAAAATTCAATATTCACATCTTGTATATGACATACATGAGGCGCTTTGAAAGTGGATTCCTGTTTCATAAATATTGCACAAAACTGACTTCAGGAAAACAGTAAACCAGAAAGGGAGTTAGGGAGTACAAGGATAATGTTGTGCTTTCAATCTTAAACCTCGCAACTCCCTTAACTGTCCAAGGACATGCATTAATTCCAAAATGAAATGTTCTTCTCAAATTTGTTGGCAAATTTCTCCTCATTTGCCCACATTCATGAAGACAGTAAACCTACTATTATTAACCAGTCTTTGCACTCACAGAAGTGAAAAAGATAATTTCTAACATTTTACTTTGACTCTAATCTACATGATGTTAGTAGTATCACATTTATGCTTCTCTAAAACTATTTGTTAATGATTCTGAGACACACCTAACATTCGCTCTTTCATAAAAGTTGCCAGTCGTCATCATTAAGAAGACACAGTAGAAAGATATACACAAGTATAGATACTCAATCAACAGTTCCATAATTTTGAGAAGATTATTGCTGTATGTTGAGAACCTCAAAGCAAAAGAAAATGATCAGATGATATTATGTTTTACAAAAAATGATTAATTGTGGAAAAAGTTGCATATTTTACTGAAAGCTTGCTATAAACAACTGTTCTGCAAACCCTGGGATTGATCCTGTATTTTAGGAAGCCACATAAACACAACACTATCACAAATTGAGAGTTACAAATATGATTTCTAAGAACTAAGCTGACAAACAAGAATACATTTAACAAAAGAGATGAGGTGAAGTGTAGACTGCACAATGTAGTCATGTGCATTTCACCTAAGACAACAGGTACTAAAAATCTCTTAATCTTACAATGTCTTTTTCAGCTGCATCCACCATTCGTGGTTGCCTTCCAACTGGAGAAGTCTCTGGCGAGTAGTGCCTCGCAAATTTTCCAGTATTTCAGCCGCTGCCGTCGTGCGGATCATCCCCATCGTTATGTTTGTGCTTTCCTCCAACGCCTTGATCTTGTCGGCGGTCTGGTGAAGACCATCGGGGAATACAGCTGAAAAATGAAAATGAAAAGATTACCGGCACTCATCCGAAGCCTATCATTTTCACCCCTGCTCCAGCTGTTTAGGGCAAGTGCAGGTAAAGGAAAGTAAATGGGAAAAAATCACATCTGGCAAATAAAGAGCCCCTTCCAAAAAAATTGCGTGAAATGCCCAATTTTAGGAAGTGTGGGACTTTTTTTAATTTTTATTTTACAAGCCTGCGATGGTTTTTTCAGCGTGATATAATTAACTGCACCTACCCCACAGCGGCCCTTTTACCCCCCACGACGCAACAGAAGTCCGAAGACCCCACACCCACACCCCACCGAAACCCACAAGCTCAACGGCAGGGATGCGGTGAAAGTGAAAATCACCGCGTTCCCTCCAACTCTAAGGGCGCGGGTACGTCCATAAACCACGTGGTATTCCCTGGGCTTATTTTTACCCGTTCTGTACCTACACAGACCATAGCATCCATGTACATGGTGAGAGGAGACCGGCTGTAAGCTTAGACGTGCAGGGGATTGATGGGGGCAATGTACCTCTGTATATGGTATATGTAGGAGGTTGACTTCGAAAATGAGGTCATTTTGGGAGCTGGAAGTTATTCGTGGACGCGGAGACGGAACTCGATAGGACGGAAGACAGTACTCAAATTAATTGACGTTCATTATCATCCCTACAACTTATGCCAATAACTCCCACTACCATGGAAAAGAAATTGTTATTTCAGAACAATTACGATTATCAGATCATTTTGATAACATTTTCTCCTAGTTCTATTGTAGCACGCAGGGGAGCGGTGCTGGGAATAAACTGTCAGTGGTACGGGTGGGAGTTCCCGCGATGGGTTCGATTCCCATAGACGGTCTCCGACGCCCTTACCCCTGATAGGCTTACGGGAACCAAAGGTATTTTAAAGAGCTCATCATCAGTTGTCACATACAGCGACCAAATCATCGGTCACCACGAAGTGAAGTAACTTAAGTCATCGTCCATTAAATTCGTCCTAATTGAACGGTAACGGCGATGCCGAGCGCCTGCTAATGCTAGGGTGGACCTGCCCGCATGACACGCGTGCATGCTTGGCTGCCTACCCAGCAGGCGCCTGAGAGTCAAACAGCTGAGACTGACCATTCTAGTTTTGCGCTTGCGACAATTTCGTGGGCATACTTAATGAATGATCCCTGATCGAGGCAAAGTGAAGTTCCCATAGCTGCAGTTACAATACCCTATAGCCGTAGCTTAGATTTAAGATCCTTCCGACACGTTTCTGGGGAACTATGCAGTCGAGGTGAATAGTCTGAATTCGACTGTTAGGGTGGTCCTTACAGGGGGAGGGTGGGGGATCAGCCTCTTGGACACATCTGAACGAGGGAAGGGGGGGGGGGGGGGGAGGTTCTCAGGTTAACGACTTTAATCGTAACAAATTTGTATGCAACCGGACAGGTCCCCGCGAACGGCGTCGGATGGGAAAGGTGACCAAATCCCTGGCCGAACCTAGCCAGCGCCGAGGCTTGACAGATGGACGGGCCAAACTTGTTAACCAAAATGACTTGAGGTGAACGTGGTCGGAGAGGTCAGCGCGCGTGGGTCCAAGCCTATGTGCACCACGTATCGTAGGCCTTCTTGACAAAAACCATCGCCACGAACACTCCACTTCGAAGCGGCAGCCGGCCGGCTGACCTGGGCTGACCGTCGTCGTCGACCACCCGAACAGCGGAGTGGCCCGATGGGCTGCCTACCCGCCGTCCCACCCTACCACCAACGTAAACGCGCGCCTCCCTTTATCCTCCCTCTCAAGGGGAGGACAGGTTGTTGGTCCGCGAGGCGGTGGGCTGGCGTCAGCAGTCGCCGTCAACGCGATGGTGTACACGTAGAGCGAAATCCTGATCTGTGGCCGGGGGCTGAAGCCACACGGGCGCGGCCCCTGCTGGTCGCTTGGCGAGACACGCTGAACTTGCCATCCATCGCCTTCACGGAAAACATGACCCGGCGCACGTGTCAAACTTAGAATTCCCCACGTATCTCAATCTACGCGGCTCTCACACGTTATGCGGACGAAAGTGCACGCAATGTCCGCTCACTGCACTAAGAGCCTGCCTGCCGCTGCCGGCGGCTCAAGATGGCCTGCTTGTCCTTGCAACTCGCACCCCTTCGCCCACTCCGTCACCTATGAATTTCAAACCGCCCAGTCTGTTATCGGACTTGCAATACGCATAACTAAAATTTGTGTCAAATCATTATTGCACAGAGATATTGATACAAATGATATTTTAAAAACCTGGTATCGCAAGACAACAGTTGTAGTGATATTTTTTTAAATCGCAATTAGTGTTGTAGCATTTCCAAAAACAGCCTGCTTGCCGCTGTGAAATGTACTTACATGAATAGTCTACGTCGTCCGGGCTCCCCTCGCCCCTGAAGATCGCTGCCGACAGCCTCTCATTGAGGTCCCTCGCCGGCGGCCTGTACTCCCGTTTCGTAAAGATAATCTGCCATGTCCCGTAGCCTGTTCTTCACATTAGGATGCTCCTGGAGAGATCCAATGGCGTCGTAATGTTCCCATCTTTTTCTTCCCACAGAGTCTTCATGTCTTCCACACTCATCTTATAGGACACCGCAACCTGGCAAACTTCGTAACGTGGTAGCTGTAGAGCTTTCAGAGCTGTGGACTAGAATGAGCCGGAGCGTGAAGGTACACCGGCATATATAATCTATTCATTTTGATTGTGAATGTGATTTTGAATCACAATCACAATCACAATCACAGATTCACAATCACAAGCATAATCGCAATCAAGATCATGAAGAATGCAGGGGTGTAGGTAAGAGACCAGCGACACAGATCAGGAGCACGCCGTCAGCAAGGGGTCACCCGGTCTGCAGGTCAGCCCACGAAGTCCGATGCCGTGCGCCAGCATGA
Source organism: Odontothrips loti (assembly GCA_038380765.1). Lineage (NCBI taxonomy): Eukaryota > Metazoa > Arthropoda > Insecta > Thysanoptera > Thripidae > Odontothrips > Odontothrips loti. The sequence continues at coordinate 110,162 of JAZGLN010000145.1, forward strand.
CGGGGCCCTCGGCGTCGGACCGGACAGAATCAGTGGCTCGGTCATCTCGAGGCACCGCCGGCGGAGTCTCAGGGCCTCGGTGCAGCCGCTCACGGTCGCCGGTGTCCTCGCGTAGCGGGGTCACGGGAAGCACGGTGGTCCGGACAGTCGCTCGCCAAAGGTGTCCCCAGCCTGCGGCAACTGTAACATTTCTTCTGGAGCAGGCGCCGCCGGGTGTCACCTGACTGGTGTCGGCGCTGGTCCCGTCCTGCAGGCTCTCCCCGGCCCGGTCCGTCGGCCGTCGCGACGCGCCGCGCGCTGTCCTGGAGGCGGTTGCCCGCCGAGACCACTTGCCGGATGGCGGGAGGCTCACCCACCTGCTCCAGGCACTCGATGGCCTCCGCAGAGACAGCTGACGCCAGGGCGTCGTCGAAGTTCCTCGGGTACTGCATAAGCGAATGGTGTGCTGAACGGCGGAGTCCCGCAGAAACGCCCCCTTCACCACGGTTTGGACGGCCCGGTCGGCCCTCTGGCACGGTCGGGAAGGCTTCCCACACTAGCCGAGGGACGTCGGCGCCGAAGTCGGCGATGGACTCACGGGACCTCAGGGCGCGGCGGGCAAGCTCGGCGTCCGCCAGCCCCGTGTAGTGCGGTGGCGCAGGCGTAGGGACGTGTACTGGTCCGGGCGCAGCGTCTGGACGAGATCGGCGGCCTGGCCCCTTAGGGCACCGAGCAGCCGTCGGTGTCGGTCCTCCTCGGCTGGCGCTATGCTGCTGGGCCTCTGCCGACGCTGCCGCCCACTTCGTCAGCACGCCCTGCATCGCCTCCAGAGGTTCCAGCCCCCCCCCTCCACTTCTTGGAAATTTGGTTGAGAAAGGGAGAGAGGGAGAGAGAACGAGCGAGGAGGTAGGTAGGAAAAGAGAGTGAGGAGAGACTGAGATAGAGAGACGGACAGAGACAGGGAGAGAGGTAGAGAAACAGAGACAGAGAGTTTTGGTGTGGGAGAGTGCGGTAGTGTCATGCGGCGTGGTAACTTTTTCCTTTTCGCTTTTCACCTTTCTCTCGTGGTGGGTGTTGAGGTGAAAGCGCACACATTTTGTTTAGAAAACTTTCAAGCTCTTACTTGCTGTTCGTATGACGCTGGTTCGAGCAATACAATTCGAAGAGGTGCATATCGGCATTGACGGCAACTCTACATATTGTGGCCACTCTATTTTGAGCAGAGCAGAGCAGTGCCACAGCCCCCTTCCCCTCCCCCTCTCCCCTCCGCTCCCTACCGCTCTCCTCCAGCGCGAGCGGGCTGATACTGATGCCGCGCTCGCTGATCCCGCGCCGTGCAGTAGTGCTAGCGGTACACAGCCAGATGCAGCAAAATACCGCAAATCGTGTTACAAGTGTGAAACTTGGCATGCTTGTTCCTTAAGGTATTTAGAAAGATTTGATCCGCTTTCCTTTTTGATTTTGGCATTATGGTTCAATTTTTGAACGTTTTTAACAAAATGGCGGCCAAAATTCGAAATATCTCCATATGTGCCCATATATACGATGTGAGTGTCGTTTCCGTATGATTTGAGGGCGCTCCGTCCATTGGCAAGGTCCCCCCACCCCTCCGGCACCACGTTGTGCCCCAAATCCGCAATATTTTCAAAAATGGCAAAAATGTCGGCGTATTTTGCGTACTTAGTTATTTACCGCTACGGAGGCGTGTTTGGTGTCGTTTCCTAGTAATTCGAGGTCACTGAATCCATTTCTGATCTTAAAAAATTGTTTTGACGACATTGAACGGGTGAACGGGTACCAGAAGATGTTCAATTTCGGTTCAAACTTTCCGTAAACGCGTGCTGGGTGTCGTTTCCTAGTAATTCGAGGTCACTGAATCCATTTCTGATCTTAAAAAATTGTTGCGACCACATTGAACGGGTGATCGGGTACCAGAAGATGTTCAATTTCGGTTCAAACCTTTCCTGCGGTTGTAGAGGTGTCTGATCGCGATGTCAAGCCCGTGTGAAATGTTTGAGATCATTTAATGGTCGAACAGCTAAACGAAATGTTTTTGGTTCAATTTTGGTCCTAATAATAGTGTGACTATAATTTTGAGGACTTCGGAATAATAAGCGAATTTCCTTTACTGACCAACGAAGGTTTCAGTGACTCACTTTCGTGTTTTTAATATAAAATATTCATCATAACTGAATGTTAAAAATACAAGCCACAAAGAAACGTGTATATTATGAAACCTGAACATAGTATTAAAAAAATGTACTGTAAAACAAAACAATTCCGCCTCACATAAAATGTACATATGTAGTACACAACTTACATATATAGATAAGGGAACTTGAAAGTACACATTTTATTGTGTAAATTAAAAAAAAAAACACAGGTGAAATAATACATGTCCAATTGGAAACTGTCTATAACATGCATGTGCAAGCAGGGTCATCTGGATTCTCATGGCTGTTTTCAGTACTGAGGCTGGAAAGAGGTAAGTGAAAGATGGTAAGTATGAACATGGAGTTGCGTGTCATTATTGAACTCATGTTATTACCTTTTGTTTGAACAGTCTCCTTTCCATTTTTTGCAGGCTTTACAGCAGACAAATCCGTACTTCCTGCAAATGCACCTCTTTGTGCTGCAGTCTCAAGCACATCCGCACCAGTCTAGTTCACGACAGTCGTTCCAAATGTCTGGGAGTGACCACCAGAATGGCTCTACCTTGCCATTTTTACAACTCCAGCCCCAGCTTTTGATGCAAGGTGGTTTGGTGTCTACTTTATCGCAGGTGCCCCAGATATGGCCGGCTTGGTAAGCAGCTCTCTTGATATGTTCTACAAGGGCAGCTTTGGTTGGTGGTATCATGGTCAGTGACCGATCGCCACTGCAGAACAGGTTTTCCCTGGCCTTATCAATATCGACACAAGAGTTGTCTCCCCTGTACAATCTAATTGTGTACTTTTCTAGGGCGTCTACCACTTCAAAGTCTAAATTGATTTGTAACCTGCTTAGTTCAACAAGCTTTTGTGAATAAGTCTCTGGTATGATTTGCCCACGCATTTCACGCTCTGGGTTTCCCCACGGATGACATATATGACACCGAGTCACATCCGCTAAAACTGTGGAAAACCATCAGAGCTTCTGCCTTTCGATGACCTGTAAACGGGGAAGTCGACAAGAGATGTGAGCATCACTCAAAAAAGATAAGGAGATGTAAAATTTAGAGAATGTATAGGTCATCATATTACCGAGTTTTTCACTAATAAGATGTGCAGGAATGAAAAGTTGTTTCGATTGTAAACCAAATCTAAACTAAAGTTCATTCAGACCTTTTTGCTTCAGAGACGGGCAGCAGGAAATTACAAAAACACGAACATCGGTATCTGAACAGCAGACAAGACCTTTTTTTGCACCATTGTCTACCATGTAACGGACGTGCAAGATAATCCTTCCGTCGGCTTTCTTCCTGGTGAGCACAGCTTGCCCCAGGTAAAGCAGTGCCAGAACGCTTAGAAGAAGCAAATTCCTCACCAATGTTAGTCACAAATAAAAGGCCTTGGAAGGATGAGACTAGCCTTTCCGTTAAAACTCGAAGAGCTCTGTCTGGTTGAGAGAATTGTGCGCCGACACCACCACAGTTACTTCCAATGCGACGGGCTGCGCCGCAGCTCGCTCGCACTCGCCGCTGCCTTTCACGTGCATTTGCAGGCTCTTTTGGTCTCATTTACAGCACCGAAGGAATACATAACCCGACCAGAAGTGGCCGAAAACAGATTATGCGCTCAGAATCACGTTCTAAAACCTCTAAAACCGCGTTAAAGGTTCCCAGCACGCATTTACGGAAAGTTTAAACCGAAATTGAACATATTTTGGTTCCCGATCACCTATTCAATGTCGTCGTAACAATTTTTGAAGTTTAGCAATGGATTCAGTGACCTCAAATTACGAGGAAACGACACCCAGCACGCGTTTACGGAAAGTTTGAACCGAAATTGAACATCTTCTGGTACCTGTTCACCCGTTCAATGTCGCCAAAACATTTTTTTAAGTTCAGAAATTGATTCAGTGACCCCAATTTACTACGAAACGACACCAAACACGCCTCTGTAGCAGTAAATAACAAAGTACGCAAAATACGCCGCCATTTTTGCCATTTTTGAAAATATTGCGGATTTGGGGCACAACGTGGTGCCGGAGGGGTGGGGGGACCTTGCCAATGGACGGAGCGCCCTCAAATCATACGGAAACGACACTCACAACGTATACATAGGCACATATGGAGATATTTCGAATTTTTGCCGCCATTTTGTTAAAAAATGTTCAAAAATTGAACCCTTGTGCCAAAATCAAAAAGGAAAGCGGGTCAAATCTTTCTAAATACCCTAAGGAACAAGAATGCCAAGTTTCACACTTGTAACACGATTTGCGGTATGTTTTGGTGTACCGCCAGGACTACTTCATGTTAACCGTACCATAAACGCCGATCTGAATCCGCCGAAATTCCGCCGAAATTCCCCCAACGCCTCTATCTGCCCTTCACGACGTTCTGTCCAGCCGAAGTGACCGTCCTCGGAGGTCCGCGGGAGCGTACGGCCGGGCACCGCCCCGGAGCCAGGAGTTACGGGACGGCGCGCGAGGTGAAGCGTGGGCCGAGGGGTCGGGGCGGGCGAGGGCGGGGGTGGAGTCTTTCTGCTGGCGGGTTCTTATTCGGGGTGGGTCACGAGGTACGTCAGAACACCCCAACGGCACCCCATCACCGCAACGAGAGCGGCCACCAATTTCGGCGGCTGCGCGGCGGCCTCTTGGTTCTCCATCAGGATCCGGCAGCCGGTTGGCGGCCCGGGTGTAGGTGGCCCCGTCCGAGAGCCCGCCGTCGGCGCCGCCCTCGCAGTACGTCCTGTGGTGCGGCATGGCCGCACCCGTTGCTCGGATGTCCGGCGGGTTGCCGACCGGCACGACGGCGTCCCTCCGCGCGCTTAGCCATGCTGCAGAAAAACCCTCCGCCTCCGCGTCCAGGCGAAGCAGATTGTGCCAGCGTCCGAGTGCGGTGCACTTGGCGCCGACGTCCGTCAGCTCTACGCCCCCCCCCCCCCCCCCCTCGGTCCTAAGTGCGGGTCAGCGTGCTGATGGGCACCCGAAACAGTCCCCCCCCCCCCCCCACACACACAAACTTGCTCAGCTTGTTGATCGCCCTCTTGGGGAAGAACGGCACCTGCTCCACATGTCAAAGTTTACGTAACGCGTACACGCAGGCGTACCATACCTGTTGTGGTAGCGTCAGCGAGCGGTCGGAGCTGTCCATTAAGGCACCGCGCACCGCGGCCTGCACCGTCGTGTTCGCCCAGTTCAGTCTGACGGCCGCGGTGACCGTGCTGGCGAACGTGACCCCTAGAACGATGACGCTGTCCACGTACGGCCACCCGATGTCGGTCGTGACGTCTCACATTCCGAGAGCCAGCGCAGCGGACTTCTGCCGGTTGCTGTGCAGCCCCTGAGGTCGGCGCAGGCCTGGAAAATCTAATCACCTACCTTTATATTGTGCCCCCCGTCCTCCAGGGCCGCTAGGAACGCATCGATGGGTCTTTGCGCGGCTCTCTTCTCTTCCCGACTTCTCCGACCTGTCGCGCGGCGGCGGTGTCCAGCTGGCCTGCGTAGGAGAGCCGGTTGGCCCTCAGGTGGTTGGCCAAGTCACGGTGGAGCTGGGCGACGGCGACATAGAGGGCGGACTTGGCGTTGAGGCGGCCCTTTGCGTGCGTTAGCGACACGGGGTGGCCGGTCAGCTGGTGTGCGAGGACCTCGACTAGTCTGTTCCTGGGACCCGGCACCACCGCGAAGACCGGGGTCCCGGCGTGGTAGGCTCTCGTCAGCCGGCAGCGGCCGCCCTTACATTCCCTCTTCTCAGAGGAAATAGTCTCAGTGCAGTGGGTCTTACTAAAATGCCAGTCCTGTCTGGAAGCACTACATGTGGGCATACGTGCGCGCGCGCGCTAACACGTTCACACACACACACACACACACACACACTCACTCACTCACTCACACACTGACGACCACTCCGTAGCGGTGTGGCACGAACACTCTGGCACGAACACTTGTTCACCGGGCTGGAGAGGCCGCAGCTCGCGGGCGCGGTGGCGGCGGTCGAACGTTGCCTTGTTCTCGGCCTGCATCCTCTCCTTCTCCTCCCTCACGACGCTGGCTGGCGGCCACTCCGGCTGCAGTGCCTCCGTGCTCTCCGGCACCGTGGTCCGCAGGCGGCGTCCCATGAGCAACTGTGCGGGGCTGTAGCCGCAGTCGAGGGGGACGCTGCGCTAGCTGAGCAGGCCGATGAACGGGTCGGCGGAGCGCTCCAGGATGGTCTTCACGCCCTTGACGGCGGCCTCCGCCATTCCATTCCATTGGGGGAAGCGCGGACTGCTGGTGGTGTGCACAAACCCCTAGTCCGCTGCGAACTAAATTCATGGCTGCTGAAGCAGGGGCCGCTGTCCGAGCGCACCTCCTCCAGGATGCCGAACCGCGCCATGGAGTTCTTCATCTTGGTGAAGATCTCGGCGGCGGTCTCTGCGTTCAAGGAGTAGACCTCCGGGTAGAATGAAAAGTAGTCGACGATTATGGTGACCTGTCCAAGATCTTGGTGACCCTGCGCTGGTATGTCTCCATGCAGGCAATTGTAGGCGAACCCCCCAAAGGGCGTGATGAAGGTGGTCAGCAGGCGCGGTGCGATGCTGGCTCTAGCAGCACCTGGTGGAAGCCCGCTTTCGCGTTCACGACGGAGAAAGTAGGAGGCTTCCGGGTCGACCGAGGCGAGGCACTCGTCAACGGTGGGCAGCACGAAGCGCTCGCGCATGATGGTCAACTTTGTGTAGTCCACTGGACCCGGACCCCGCCGTCCTTCTTTGGCACCGGCACCATCAGCGCGCAGTACGGGGTTGGTTCCTCGACGGGGAAGATATGACGTCCTCCTTGACCATCTTGTCGAGGGCCTCCATGACGGCGGCGCGTATCGGGATAGCAACGCGACGCGGTGCCACGACGGCGTAGGGTTTGGTGTTCTCCTTCAGCTTGATCTGGTAGGGCTCACCGAGACAGCCAAGGCCGGAGAAGACCCTCGGGAATTGGGCTAGCAGCTCCTCGCAGCCCTTCCTGGGGTTGGCGCTGACGGACGCCAGCGCCCGGCGCAGCGGACGGCGGCGTCAGGCCGAGGAGGTACCTGCAGGCGGTGCGGCGCAGCAGGGGCTCCTTGGAGTGCAGACCGAAGTAGACCTCCTCCTGGAGGCTCTTCCCCTGCCAGGCCAGAGTGACCTGGGCGGTACCCACCATGGCCTAGTCGTTGGCGTCCCGCCGGCGCGGCTGCACCTGGAGACCCGGGATCTTGTCTCAAACACTGCTGGGGATCAGGCGGTTACGTCGGCGCCGGTGTCCAACTTCATCCGGACGAGCACACCGTCGACGAGGATGTCGACCCTCCATGCAGGTTCCTGTCTCACCGACGGCGCGGTGCTCTTCACCTCGCCGAGGTAGAAGTCGTCGAAGAGATCGTTGTACACGGGTGGCGCCTGGTGTCAGACCTTCTCGTCGACGGTCTCCGACTCGCAGACCCTGGCCCAGTAGTCGCGCTTCCTGCCCCGCGCGCGGGGCACTGCGCGCGGACCCGCGGGGCACTGCGACAGGGGCCCTGGTTCTGGCACTTGCCGGCGCCTCCCTCCCCCCTTGTTCTGCTTTCCCTGCTGCTGCTGCACAGCGCCCTTCTTGGCCTGCTGCGGGCCGCGCTGCTGCTGCCGGTTTCCCCACGACTTGCCCTGCGGCACGCCGGCAACGTTCGCGGCGTCGGGGGACGCGGGGGCGACTCGAGTCGCGGCGGGCGCGGGCGCGGCGGCGCGCACGGTCGCCTGCTGCTGGCTGAGCGACTCGGCGAATCGGATTTTCGCGTCGACCCTCTCCAGCTTCTCGGACCCCCCGTCCGCGGTGGCACAGGTTTTGGCAGCAGTGTTTTGGAGAGGCGGTCGTCCGCCAGCGGCGCGATGATCTTGAGCTTGATCAGCTCTTCCTCGAGCGCGCCTCACTCGCACGCCTGCGCGTCCGCGGTCACGTCCGTGATGAAGCTATCGGCGGACAGTCCCGGCTGCTGCACGCGCTGCAGGAATTTCACTCGCTCGTACAGTGGGTTCTTTGCCGTCCGGAAGCACGCGTCGAACTTGCCGAGCAAGACGGCATCGTCTATGGCCTGCTCTGCCGTCAGCTTTAGCAGCTTCTCCGCCTGGCTCCCCATGACGGTGATTAGGTGGTGGAGAGCACGGCCCGCCTGTACCGCTCGAACCGCCCCTTCCTCTCGCACCACTCTTCTGCCTTGCCGCTGAAGTGCTCCGGCGGCTGCACGGTAGTCACCTTCTTCGCAGACGAGGCGGCGGCGCCCTGGCCCGTGGATGGAGGCCGCCATCCACTGCTGCTGCTAGGCCGCAAGCGTCGCCTGCGTCTGCAGCATCTGCTGCAGGAAGGTGTTCTCTTCCCCGGTGGGAATGGTGGACAGGGACCGGGGGATTGGGGGGGGGGGGGGGAGGGAGGGGTAGCACCGACGGGAGCCTCACAGAAAAAACGGTCTCCGAAACGGAGCGTTTGATGCCCCGAAATGGAGTGGGAATAAATTCGAGCATGTCGCGCCAGAGCGCCGTGCTCCACCGCCGGCCTGCCGCATACCGCTGCTTGGCAGGACTGCCTACCTCACAGGCTCACGGCGGCCCAGGGCTGCAGCTGGATGCCTGGATGCCTGGAACCGAGTTAAGTCTGGCTCTCCTCGCGAAGGGAGGCGTACCGGGGGAGTCGGTATGCAACGGGTGCGTAGGGAACGAGTGTGAGAAATGAGAACACAGCGGGCAAAGGGTAGGTTCACCCGTCACTCACCAAGCTAGGGCCGAAAGATGCTGCCGGGTCGGGGGCCTGCCTACGACTGACGACTCGCGTCCGAGCCGAACGGCGCGAGCGTTTTGCACTATCATCAGCATTTCCTCTTTTCCTATGCCTGCGGGCTGCGCCGACAGAGGGTTCGGGATTTTAACCAGGGCCCCGGTGGTGATTTGCACATGTGTCGAGCGGGCTAGCCTACCTTTGCGTTCGCAGGCGCTCGGCATTACCATACATCGATATTTTCACTCCGTTTCAATCGGCTTCAAACGCACCGTGTGCGACAAGTTCGCGGTTCCTGTAGCAGTTATTTGTAAAGAACTTAGAGCCTTTGAAACGCCACCTTTTCTCGTTACGCGTGCTTGTTCTTTTTCAGAAATATGCCGCCACCAAAGATTGAGTGGGAATTGCTTGGGAAGTGCAAACTCCCGGCAGAATGGTTCCACCAACACCTCCCCGAAGGCAGCAAGAGGATGGTCGGGGATTGGGTGGGCCCTCTCCTGGAGAGGTTTAATGAGATAAACCCTCGGTGCAGCCTTCTGATGTATGCCAACCATGCTGCATCAAGACCCTCCTGCGCCCACCGATGGATCGCCTACGGCCGATGCACCCGGAAAGACAAAAAAAACAAGCCCTGTCCCATGAAGTTGACATTCAAGATATTGAAAAAGCCGACGGAAACCAGCACGACTGTGACCGTGTTAGCGTATTGTAAGTATCTCTAAACACATCGACATTTGAAACACAGTGATATCTTTACGCACTTTCCTGATTTTATAAGTTGTGTAAAATTATATTTCAAGTAAACGTTTACGCACAGAATTTATCCATAGTTGTGCACGCTTTCGTATTCAGTTACACATAAAAGTACTGTATGTATAATTTACTACATAAGTATGTACAAGCCTGCGCATTACTCTCTCTCTCTCTCTCTCTCTCTCTCTCTCTCTCTCTCTCTCTCTCTCTCTCTCTCTCTCTCTCTCTCAGGGCCGGCCGAAAACGCTACAAGTATTTCAAGAAATGTATTAGCCTACAATCTACAATAAGGAACGTGTTTTTCCGGGTCCTCAGTGGCAGTATTTACTAACTCTTCGTTCGCATCTTTTACTTCATAGCTGCTGTGGGTGCACTGTAAATTTGGAGGGTGAGGAAATGGCCCGTGGAAGGGTGTACCCAAATTTACACCCTCCCAGAATATATACACCCTTTGCCTAGGGTGCTTGTGGGCACGACGCACGCGAAGGGTGGTGGATTGCACACCAGGACGGGTTGCGTTGAGGTCAGTGGAGAGGTGTTATAGAGCACCACAAATGGTGCACTATGAGGACTGCTGAGGTGTGACTACGCGCCATGTAGGGTGCCCAACCTCCTACCAGTCTGGAGCATATTGTGATCCCTTTCAAGTGTCTCGCAGACACCCTTGAGGGTGCAAATTTATCCATTAAGGGGTGTTCTCGTGGGGACTGCTGAGGTGTGACTACGCACCATGTAGGGTGCCCAACCTCCTCCCAGTCTGGAGCATATTGTGATCCCTTTCGAGTGTCTCGCAGACAACCTTGAGGGTGTGAATTTATCCGTTAAGGGGTGTTCTCGTGGGGACTGCTGAGGTGTGACTACGCACCATGTAGGGTGCCCAACCTCCTCCCAGTCTGGAGCATATTGTGATCCCTTTCGAGTGTCTCGCAGACACCCTTGAGGGTGTGAATTTATCCGTTAAGGGGTGTTCTCGTGGGGACTGCTGAGGTGTGACTACGCACCATGTAGGGTGCCCAACCTCCTCCCAGTCTGGAGCATATTGTGATCCCTTTCGAGTGTCTCGCAGACACCCTTGAGGGTGTGAATTTATCCGTTAAGGGGTGTTCTCGTGGGGACTGCTGAGGTGTGACTACGCACCATGTCGGGTGCCCAACCTCCCACCAGTCTGGAGCATATTGTGATCCCTTTCAAGTGTCTCGCAGACACCCTTGAGGGTGTGAATTTATCTCGTTAAGGGGTGTTCTCGTGGGGACTGCTGAGGTGTGACTACGCACCATGTAGGGGGTAATTGTATACTATAGCGGCTTCTCGCTTTAGAGGTTGAGTTTGGTCAATTATGATAGGTAGGGATGTGTAGAACTTTGCTACGTTCTTATTTTTTGGCGCTCTGCCACCGTTCACTTTTAAATTAATAAAATGTGTTCCGCCCTTAACCTTACATCGCCGTACACCACCCTCCCTCACATCACACAACACGGATGAATCGGGCAATGAATACCGACTGGATTCTGAGATTCACACTCTGGTACACAGATGAAGAGTTTTGAGAGACATCATGTATGCGTTGGATGTCCTAAATGCAGTATTTTAGAATGTCTAAATGGGATGGTCGTCGGAAGCAGACGTCATAGGTAGATGATGAGCGGTCACTCTAGGATGGCAACGGAGCAACACCTCCTAGCGGCCGTCGCGGAAAGCTCGTCGCGACACGTCGGTAAAACAGGTGCATCCCCCAGCAGACCTGAGCCAGACTAGTTGTACAATTATTTTCATCCCTTGAGAGAACATACATTGTTACTCCCTTCTTTTGTCTGGTCAGAGTGTCCATTGTTCTCACAGTGAATGTATTCCTGTGAAACTGCTCCTGAGTTTAATTCTGCCAAATACCTCCATCCACACCCAAACCAGAATAGAACATACATAACACATAGAACAAAATTTGGTGTCAGAGCACGATTCATGTCAGACATTGATGTGTAATAATTCATAAATATCGAACCAGGACAGTGCCAGTGCCTCAATTTTGCACACAGGTCCTAAATTTAATGTGGAAATAGGAAATATAGGTCTCACTTCGTTACGATCAAGGATTGATATTCAACACCTCCTTAGCCATTTACCCAAATTTGGACAAATTCCTTGCCACTTTCAACACTTATCTATTAATTTCTCTGGACCTACTGCACCAAATTTAAAAAATGATAGCTCAAAAGGAGCGCCTTGATCTAGACTCTATGCCATCAAAATAAAATAGTCATCAGAAAATATTTGTGGTCTGCAGATGGCAAAGCCTCTCACAGCACACTTTGATTTCCTAGAACAAAACAGGTAAGATACTGGAAAATCCATACATATTGAACCAAAGTGGTCCCAGTGATGAAATTTTGCACAGCAGTCCAAAATTAAAGGTCGAAATGGAATATACAAGTCTCACTTTAATACGATGAATGTTTGCATTTTCAAAATTGAAACACTATTGTCGAACTTGGGCAATGGATGACTGCTTCATATTTTCACGTGACGTGACACAAATAAGACAGAGGTCCAATTTTTTGACTGGAGAACCTTTAGGATGTGAACTTGTGTGGGACAAAAGTACAACTTATTACGACAAGTTTTTATAATTTTCTTGGCTGGTCTAGTATTCTACTGCCCTTATGGAGATGAGTTGGGTATTTCAAGAGGGCTCGAGCCCCCAGCATAAGGGCTGAATGAAGTCATACTATTTTTCTCATGATCTCTGCGACACCCACAACTGTCCCAGAACCGAAATTCAGCAAAAAAAAAAAAAAATTATTTCATCATATTTTCACCATTTGGAACACAGTTCTTTCCAGTCAGAGAAATGAGACGGAGGTCCAATTTTTTGACTGGAGAACCTTTAGGATGTGAACTTGTGTGGGACAAAAGTACAACTTATTACGACAAGTTTTTATAATTTTCTTGGCTGGTCTAGTATTCTACTGCTCTTATGGAGATGAGTTGGGTATTTCAAGAGGGCTCGAGCCCCCAGCATAAGGGCTGAATGAAGTCATACTATTTTTCTCATGATCTCTGCGACACCCACAACTGTCCCAGAACCCAAATACAGCAAAAAAAAAATAATGATTATTTCATCATATTTTCACCATTTGGAACGCAGTTCTTTCAAGTCAGAGAAATGAGACGGAGGTCCAATTTTTTAACTGGAGAACCTTTAGGATGTGAACTTGTGTGGGACAAAAGGACAACATATTACGACAAGTTTTTATAATTTTCTTGGCTGGTCTAGTATTCTTCTGCCCTTATGGAGATGAGTTGGGTATTTCAAGAGGGCTCGAGCCCCCAGCATAAGGGCTGAATGAAGTCATACTATTTTTCTCATGATCTCTGCGACACCCACAACTGTCCCAGAACCCAAATACAGCAAAAAAAAAATAATGATTATTTCATCATATTTTCACCATTTGGAACGCAGTTCTTTCAAGTCAGAGAAATGAGACGGAGGTCCAATTTTTTAACTGGAGAACCTTTAGGATGTGAACTTGTGTGGGACAAAAGTACAACTTATTACGACAAGTTTTTATAATTTTCTTGGCTGGTCTAGTATTCTACTGCCCTTATGGAGATGAGTTGGGTATTTCAAGAGGGCTCGAGCCCCCAGCATAAGGGCTGAATGAAGTCATACTATTTTTCTCATGATCTCTGCGACACCCACAACTGTCCCAGAACCCAAATTCAGCAAAAAAAAATAAAATTATCTCATCATATTTTCACCATGTGGAACACAGTTCTTATTGTAAAATGCTTAATTTGTGGCGGATTAGTCCAGATAAATTTGGGAGAGGCGAGAAGAGATATACACAGTTTCAAGGTTCACACGGAAGTAAGTTATTTATTTTCTTCTATTTCACAGGATACAGGAGCAGCAACATCATGTATGAGAAATGAGGCATGAGTGTAAATTAGGGTATGATAATATTCTGACTGCACAGCAAGGAGGGAGATTTGAATAGCTGACATGTTTTACATCAATACTTATTGTAAAATGCTTAATTTGTGGCGGATTAGTCCAGATAAATTTGGGAGAGGCGAGAAGAGATATACACAGTTTCAAGGTTCACACGGAAGTAAGTTATTTATTTTCTTCTATTTCACAGGATACAGGAGCAGCAACAGCATGTATGAGAAATGAGGCATGAGTGTAAATTAGGGTATGATAATATTCTGACTGCACAGCAAGGAGGGAGATTTGAATAGCTGACATGTTTTACATCAATACTTATAATTAAAAATTATGATTACAACACACACCCTTAATTTTTAATTCTACCTTACACCTATTTTGTTGACTAGTTCTACGAAGGTTTTCTCTACAACAGCTTTTGTGAACAAATCTGCTAATTGTTCCTTAGTGTTTACATATACAGGACGTACGACTTCCCTTTTAACCAGGTCTCTCAAATAATGGTATCTTATGTCAATATGTTTGGATCTCGGTTGGAAAGCCTCATTTTTTGATAAAAACAGTGCCCCTTGATTGTCACAATAGAGAGCCAAACTCTTCAGTTCCCCCGTTAGCTCCCAGAAGAGGTTTCTGAGGTACGCCGCCTCATCTGCAGCCAGACTCATTGTGACATACTCACTTTCTGTACTTGATTTGGCAACACAATCTTGCTTCTTAGCACGCCATGACACTGGGCCAGTGGCCAGCTGAAATATATATCCAGAGTATGACTTTCTGTCTACCCTGTCGTTACCCCAATCTGCATCGCAGTACCCTACAATATCTAGGGAGCCTGTTTTACTATAATTTATTCCCATATGCTTGGTTCCTCTCAGGTATCCAAGAACCCTTCGAGCACTGTACCAGTGCTCCCAATTGAAACAATTATTGAACTGACTTAAATAATTTACAGCCTGCGTAATATCTGGCCTGGTCCACAGACTCAAATACATTAGTGACCCTATCAGACTCTGGTATGGCACATCTGGTCTCTCATCGCCTTCATTCCTCATCAGATATAGTCCAGACACAAGTGGCGTATGACAGATGTACTCTTTCTCAGCATTAAATCTAGTTATGATTTTATCTAGGTACATTTCCTGAGACAATTTTATTTCCCCCTTTTTTGTATCTCTTTTCACAGAAACACCCAGAAACAATTTGAGTGCCCCCAGGTCTCTGATTGAGAATCTCCTTGACAGTTCACATTTCAAATCTCTTTCTTCTTTCATATCATTCCCAAACACAAACAGATCATCTACGTGGATGGCTACATAACATGATTTCCTGCCACTATCCTTAATATATACACATGGGTCACATCTTGATCTACAGTACCCCAATTCTACAAGCGCCTCATGAATTTTGATATTCCAGGCTCTGGAAGCCTGCTTCAGCCCATAAATGGCTTTTGACAATTTCCACACTTTATTTGGGTGATCCTTATCTACATACCCCTCAGGCTGTTCCATGTATACTGTTTCTTCTAAGTCACCATTTAAGAATGCAGTGCACACGTCCAGGTGTGACATACTGTAGTCTAATTCATTTGAGAGGGCAATGAGTCCCAAAAAGTCCCAAAAAGATACCCCCGCGTGCGAGATGAGTGAGTGACTGACTGACTGACTGACTGACTGATCGATTGTTTCACCCACTTCCCGACGTCCTAGCGACTTCCGGTTTGCGGCGTCGGCTTCGTCGCATCGACAATTGGCGTTTCAAACAGCTACCGCCGCGCGCCTGGCGGCCGGTCCGCGCACTACTGAAACCGTGATCGGCGACCACGGGAGAGCCGTGTTTACATGGGTTTGGGTCGGATTTGGGCGTTCCTTATTGATTTACTCGATAATGGCTCCACTAATTGAGCTGGAGCACGTCATAGACGCTCTCCAGGGCTTCCGTAGGCCCCTCCGCGAAGGAAGAGAGGCTATGAAGAACCTGATAATCGTAGGGATAAGGAATAAAACTGCCAAGGAGGTACAGGTTGAGGCAGCTTGTGTTCGAACAACCAAAATAAATGAACCGCCAGTCCGTATCAGTGTTTCAATCAAACCCTCAAAAAGTGCGAAAACTGAAGAAAAGATAGCAAGTATTAGTTGCACCTGTCCGTCTGGTGCTTCGAAAGAACATAGCTGCAAACATGCCATGGCTGTACTGCTGTTTCTGGAGAGGTCTGTATCTGCTGTTTACCTCACTACGGTTATTATTTTAACATTTGTTGACTTGTTTCTAAATTGTTGCTTTTTAAATTTTGCGAAGGAATGATGAGGATGATCTGGAGAAGCTGACATGCACAGATCTGGAACAGGCATGGGGCGGAAGGAAGGATGCAAAGCTGAGCCAGTTCGAGCCTGTCCCACTGGATCAATTCTGCCATTTGGGAAAAAAGCAGACCCCATATCGTCGTTTAGTGCTGGATGTGACACAGGAGATGGCTGAAGAATTCAGGGCTTTGTTCCTTGAAGGCATTTTAATCAATTAGCACGTGCATTCATTGCCGGCAGTCTACACATTCCCTGCTTTTTATTTTGCTTCTGCTGTGAGTTTTGCATTTTTAATTTATTTATCTTTAAATTTAATTTTTCTTTCTCTTTTCAGCTCAGCCTGATAGTGAAGCAGCTGTTTTCAAGAGTGGGACGAGACACAACACAGCCACGTTAGAAGCAAAGGACTACGACCAGGAAGACCCAGTGACTCCTATTTCTCGTGCAGTTGATCATGCTTTTTCTAATGCTAGTTTTATCATTAAAGTAGCTCAGGATTTAGGTAATGAACTGTACCAGAAATGCACACCAGAAGAACAAGAATATTTTGATACATTGATTAAAATTCCAAATGAAAATACTGCACGACAAATTTGTGTCAAAACAGTAGGCCAGGATAATGACGATTGGGATGAAGCAAGGTTTGGTAGAATTACAGGAAGCATTAGTTACCCATTTTTCACTTATCAAGATAACAATCATTCAGATATTGATTGGAAAAATAAGCTTAAAGGAACATATAATTCTACTTTTAAAGGTAATGGTGATACTGATCGAGGATTAGAATATGAACCTAAAGCTAAATTGTGTTATGAGAAAGCCAGAGGAAATGTGAAAGTGGAAAATGTTGGAATCCTAATAAATCCAGCTGTGCCCTGGTTGGGATTTAGTGGTGATGGTGTTGTTCATGTGAATGATAAAGTTGAGCGACTGTGGGAGGTCAAAACTCCCCAAAAAGGTGCTACTCATGGAGCTTCTACTATTTGTCAACAATTGGCTTACATGAAAAGTGGAAACAAGCTTAAAGAAAAACATAAATATTATGGACAAGTGCAGTTAGGAATGTTACTGTGGTCTGTTCCCCTTTGTGACTTTACAGTATATTGTTATAAACCAAATGAAGTTTTTATCGATACTGTAGCATTTAATGAAAAATTTTGTCTAGACTATGTAAAGAAGTTGACAATTGTGTTTTTTCAGAGGGTTTTGCCATGGCTTGTTTCTCAGCAGAACAGAGGTGACTAAGAAAAATAAAAGTTTCAGAAATTTTTAAATCATGTATTTGTTTTATTGGAACCAGAAAATAAAGAAAATACTGCAAGTAAAACATTAATACTTGTCACGTGCCATGATAGGTTTTCCAAGATTTACTAAAGCTGAAACAATAACTACAATTTCATTCAGATAAGGGCACACATACCAAGGGACCTTATTAGCTAGAAGTTCATATTCTCTAATTCTCTGGATGACACGTTCCACATGGACTCGTGCACGAGCAACTTTAGCACAATGAACAGACTCAGCTTTTGTATATTTTTTGTTATGCTGAAAGGGTGGTCGGATGAGAACAAACAAGCCATTTTGACACTCTTCGTCAATGTTGAAGCCCTTGTCAACCATTATCCCATCTCCAGGATCACATAAGTCATATATACCTGTGTGCTTAGTCACAACTTTATCTGATGCCCTGCCACCAAATGCACCTGCACAATGAGTAATTAAACCTGAAGGGGAGCACATCATCATGATCTTTGCTGTAAAATTTTTTTTATAGTGTGAGTACAACCTTACACGACACACAATACATTTAGGCTTTTCTACTTTAACTTCATAGGCATCTAAGACTACTCTGGTACACTTGAAACCACTAAAACACTTTGGCATATTTTTCAGTACATCTTCCTTGTCAGCCCAATTTATCATGCATTTCAAAACTTTATGAAGCAATATGACAGTATCATAGAAGTAATTGGCACATGTTTGCCCATTATTCAAACCAAAAATAGCTGCAATAGAAGAGTATGAAATAGCTAACTTAATTTTCATCATGGTCAAAATGATTCTATCTCTAGTGCACAATAAGAATTTTTTCAAGGGGCTCTCAGCCGAAATTTGATCTACACATTTGGTCAAAGCATTAAGTAATTTGATAGAATGAATACCAGTGCAAGAAAACAATCTTTTATCACTGCTCAAAAGGCTTGATACTACAGAGCTATCATCAGAATCTAAATTAACTTGAACACCAGCATGCCTAAATTTCTCAGCATCCTTGTCATTAATAGTAGGAATATCCATCCATTCGACGGCTGCAGCTGCACCATCTGCTTCACCGCCTCCTGCACCAGCTGCATTATCACCACTGCACAAATGACCTGCACCAGCTGCATCATCACCACTGCACAAATCACCTACTCCTTCCCCTGCTAGGCAGTGTAAAAATACAGTTAATTGTAAAACTTTTAGTAAGCCACACAAGATGATTTTCCATCCCCAAAATAAATCTTTCAGTAGAATAACTGACTGAATAAAATACAAAGAAAGTAATCCAAATTAATCAAATACAAATAACTTGCGGCATAAAACACCACACATAATAACATCCCTTACGTTGATTTAAGTTGATTAAATAAATTTAAGTTCATTACATTGACATAAAAATTACAACATTTTCTTTTTCAAAGTGTTAGTCTTAAACATGCAACACAGTTATGCGCTACTAATCGCTTCATTCTGCAAACCTGACTTCAACCCATCTGGAGTGTTTCTAATGTCTGTCAAACACCTGCAATATGAAAAAAAAAAAAGGAAAGGTAAACTTCGACTGAATTAACAAAGAAAATTGCATTCATTATGAAGCAAAAATGTAAGACTTTTACACACCTGAGTGCTCGCTTAGCAGCTCTGCCCACCCTCTGCTCTCTTTTGCGTTTCAAGGGCGAAGCCACTACCTTGTCATGACTTCTGGTAGGTAAATGCTGGCTAGGAATAACATTAGGCTTCAAACGCCTCTTCTTTGCATCAGCTCCTATGAAATAAACGGGGAAAAACCTTAGATGCACCATAACATAACCTTCTACACACATGTCATAATAAAATCTCACTCCAAAAGGTTAAATGCTTACTTGAGATAATGTAGTCAGTTTCACAGAAATGCTTGCTGCACACTGTCATCTTCGGATTGAGTTGTTTCCCTGTTTTTATTGCTACAGCCCACTTACGACGTTCGGCATCGTTTCGCGGCACTTGATGCATATGATTCAGCTCGGTTTTTACCTCGCGGCACTGTGGCACACAACAGTTATGCCTATCCTTGGATGTTTTCCTCTTTGCCTCTCCATTTTCGTCCATGATGTTCGCGATTTGTTGCCAATAAAACGCTAAAACAAGCTAAAAAGCCGCGCTAATCCATGCAACCCGTGTAAACACGGCTCTCCCGTGGTCGCCGATCACGGTTTCAGTAGTGCGCGGACCGGCCGCCAGGCGCGCGGCGGTAGCTGTTTGAAACGCCAATTGGGAAGGTCAAAATCGTCAGAATTTCATTTTTCCCCCGGGGACGGTGCTTAAATCGGCTCCAAACCCCTTGGCAAAAAAAAAAAAAAGCGAAGGGAAGTCAGGATGGCGCGCCACCCCGGCGCGCCCGATCCGAATGCCTTCTCTCTCCGATCCTCGCACGTTCTCTCTCGCGCTCCGCGCGAGCGGCTGGCGGCCCGGTCCGCCACAGGCGCCCCGCGCGCGCCGCGCGCGGGGCCGGGCGGGGGGGGCGGTCCCCGGCCGGCCGGCCGGCGCGGAGGGGCTTAAGTGCACAGTCGGCTCTAGCTCGTGAACCGTACGTCCGATTTCGATGCGGTCTTCACTAAACGGACCCTCTTCTCGACCGCTCTCGCTCGGAAGGCGGCCCGGCCCCAAACCGGGCGGGCGGAGCCCGCCAACCCATTGGGGCCGAAGGCCCAAACGAGCTTTGCTCACGCGCGCGGCAGCGCGCGTGAGCAAAGCGAGTAACCTTATACTCTCTGACCTCACAACAGGGGCAAAAGTTTCATCATAGTCTTGGCCATACCTTTGCGAGAAACCTTTTGCAACAAGCCTTGCCTTGTTTCTCTCCAAAATACCCTCAGCATTTACTTTTGCCTTGTACACCCACCTACACTTCACTACATTTGTATTAGGTGGCCTGTTAACCAGCTCATACACACTGTTTGCCTTAAAACTACCTATTTCCTCGTCCATGGCTGCCTCCCACTTTTCGCGGTCTGGTCTCCTCACAACATCCTTGAAAAACTCGGGTTCCATTGGAAGTGTCTTAGAGGCAGCCTTGTAGGCAATAAAATCAGGCCCAAGTTCCCTGGCCTTCCTGTCTCGAGTTGGATATCTCTTGACGGGTTCCCCACCTTCTTCACTTTCTGTTGTCTCATCCCCATGAATCCTTTCTATACTGGTTGATGTATAACTCTCTGTATCACTGTCACGACAACTTTCCCTATTGGTGTCATCAACACTGCTATTGTCCCTTGTTTCAATGTTACTATCGTCTGCGCCCCCTTCACTTTCCTCTACATTAATGACACTGCAACTACTAGTACTCTCACTATCTTGTTCTTTATCGTCACTTGCACCTTCTGCGTTTTCACTGCCATTTTGCTCTTTGTCCCTGTTGTCATTATCACCCCCTTGCTTCTCCACGGTTGGTTCGATGGGTGGAAATACTCCACCAGGGACAGCCCCACCATGAACAGTTTTCACCCCCTTCTGATCGGGTGTGCCTGGAAAAACTGTTTCATTGAAGACAACACTCACTGCACCAAAAACTTCCCTGGGCGCGCTTGGGTCGATTAGCCTGTAGCCCTTTTGGTCCTCGCAATACCCTACAAAAATACAGGCCTTTCCCCTATCTCCTAATTTTTTGCTTTTAGCCTTGGGAACATGTACAAAGGCTTGACAGCCAAACACCCGGAGATTACTAACATCTGGCTTGGTCCCTGTCCATGCGTCAAAGGGGACCATCTCACACACTGCTTTAGTGGGCGAGATGTTCTTTAGGTATGTAGCTGTTAGCAGCGCTTCTCCCCAGTAGCTGTCACTCAGGTTTGACTCCTTGAGCATTGCCCGTGTTTTTTCCTGCAAAGTCCTATTTGCCCGCTCCGCCACACCGTTCTGTTCTGGTGTATGTGGTATGGTGAATTCGTGAACTATTCCCTCAGATTTCAAATACTTGTCAAAAATGTGTGACTTATACTCTCCCCCATTATCAGTACGAATTACTTTGATTTTGGATCCTGTCTGTTTCTCCACGAGAAGTTTATACTCTCTAAATAGTTCCAGCAGTTCACTTGATTCTTTTGTTTTTAGTAGCCCCACAAAAGTATACCTCGTCTTGTCATCTATAAAAGTAACAAAATGTTGGTGCCCGCCCAGACTTGCAGTCCCCATGGAGCACAAATCCGAGTGCACTAACCCTAGAATATCTCCAGACCTTTGTGTAGGTTTACCCTGAAAAGAGGCCCTAGTCTGTTTGGCTTTTATACAGACTGCACAAACTAAGTCAGGGGCATTTAATTTTTCCATTCCTTTAACCAACCCCCTGGACATAAGCTCCACGTTTGACTTCCCCAGATGTCCCAGCCTTTTGTGCCACATATCAAATGGTGATGGATGCCCTGCCTTTAATGCACTATACTCTTTCAGGCCGACAGTGATCTTGTACGTTCCACCTTTTTCAACCCCAGATAGAAGTGGCTTGCCTGCAACTATCACATCTTCTTTCCTGAAAATCCCACAGGCTTTATCGTCAAAGATTGATATAAACCCTGATCTCCCAACACTACTCACCGATAACAGATTGTCAGACAGCCCTGGCACATAGTACACACTATTAATGGCATCGAGCCCACTTGCATCAGTTACTCTAATATTACCAATTCCCTTAGCATAAAGTTTCTCATCACCCGCACATTCAATTGTCAGTGGTTCACACCCCCTGTATTCATGCAGCACTTCCTTCTTGTTTATCATAGTTTCGAAAGAACCAGAATCAAAATACATTTCTAGGGTTTTATTCATCCTTTTTGTTTCACAAACACTGGCACTGTTACTTTGTTGACTAGCAGCTTTGGCCGCCAGTCTCGCCGTTCCCAGGCTCCAGGTCCGTGGGCCTGGATTCTCTTCTTTCTTCTCCTCTTCGGCAGGGCCCTGCGGCGGGTTGTCTAGGAACCTGCACCGTCCTAGATGAAATTTGGAGCAGGTTTTACACTGCACCCTCTTCTTCGGGTATGCTGACTGCGTCTGCTGGGGCCCGCCGCCGCCATGTTGTTTGTTGTGGTTGAATCCACCGCCCTCTTGGACGCTGTCCCTGTCCCCACGGATGGCGCCACTTTTAAAGCTGGGTCAGGGGTCCATAACCTAACATAACATTAAGAAATAACGCAACGTTATATGTTAGAGTTATAACGCGTAACATTTACCGCGTTCAAGGAACTTAACGTTATGTCCAATTAACATTTTGATAATGTTACCACGTTGTGGTTACGTTACCGAAACGTTTACCGTAGGTAACAAAAAAGGAATGTTATGACGATAACGTTATGCAACTCTAACTTAAATAACGTTATGATAACGTTATAGAACTGAAATTCAAATAGCTAAAAAGATACCCGACTGTGTTGCCAAGTCGGTTCTGCCCCCCCTCCCGGACCCCCCCTCTTTCTGTGTTGCCACATTTCTAGATCATTGACTGACGGTGTGGGCTAGTTGTGTTCTGCCATCCACACTTATCTCCCCCCCCCCCCCCTCGGTCCTAGGTGCGTAGAAAAACAAAATTGACGACGGCCGGGAGGGGGAACCGAACCCATGACCCTTCACTCGGCACCTCCGTCACAGCGACACTAACCACTGAGCTACTGAGCCAATATGATAACCACTATATGGGAGATGCTGGACTGGCAGCAGCCGTGATCGGCCAGTGCCGGGTGGACCGACCGGGCTGGCCGCTGCCTCAGCCGCTCTGCTGCTGTTGCGGCAGTTGCAAAAGGCATCTTCCCTCGTCGCTTGGCTCGCTTCGCAGGCAGTCGGTCGGAAGACACAAAACACCCAACCGCCCCTCCCCCTCTCACCTGGTCCATTTCACTCGTTCCCAAACCAGCCATTGGCTTGGCGGAAATCGGAGCGACAGACAGTTCCGGCTCTCGCTGATTGTTTTCCCAGCGGTCCGGTGGCTCAATGGTTAGAAGGCGTGCGCCGCACGACGGGCCACAGATGGTCTGAGGTTCGATTCCTACCGCTTATCGAAATATATTTTACTTGTCTTTGTAGGAGCAGAGACGGGGGGGGGGGGGGGGGGGGGCATGACTAACAGGAACAAGGCCGAGATGGAGAGGCCGGGGCTTGGGATTCAAGAAATGTGGCAACGTAGTCATCGGAGGGGAAGGGTGTGGGGATGGAAAGGGGGAGGCTGAGGATCTGGCAACACAGCCAGGTTCTCAGCGTATTTTAACGTTATTATTGTAACGTTATACGTTTTTTTCATAACGTTATGATGAATGTTATTAGCATAACCGTTATGCCTGAACGGAACAAACGAGGTTATCCATATAACCGTTACATCTTATAACACACCGGGTCAACGTTATGTTATTAACATTGTCCATGGGTTATTGGAATACAAGTTACGTTATTGTAACATAACATTAGAAAATAACTATCACTAATGTTACACTTCGTAACATTATAATGTTACGCGTTATGTTAAGTTATGGGTCCCTGAGCTGGGTCCAGCGAACCGAGCTGACACTAGTTCTCCTACTGCTGCCTCGCGCTGGGATTCCTTTTGCAACACTGCACACACATCTTCGAACCTCAAGGTGGTATCATTTCCCACTTTCACTACACACGTCTTCTCCGTAAGCTGTCTCAGCACATCGTAGTCCTTGCCTAGGTTCTGCAGCAGTAGGATTGCCGCGAACTCGTCGTCTATTGGTTTCCCAGTGGCAGCGAGCTGGTCAACCAGGTTTCTTGCCTGCATGACGTACTCTGCCAGCGTCTCGAACTTTTCCTGCTTTGTCGCCAGCAGTTTATTTGTCAAGGCGATCCGTTGATGAACCCCTTGTCCTCAAAAGCAGAGCACAGTGTGCTCCACATGTCGAATGCTGTCCTTCGTGTCCTCACGTGAATGATGAGTTCCTCACTCAGTCCTTTAACAATCATCATTCTGGCTCGGAAATCTTGCTCGCAGGCAGGCGTAGAGGGATCAGCCAGATCCGCGTCGCTGATGCGCCGCAGTACGTACTGCAGCAGCTTGTCGCACTGTAGCTGCATTTCCATTATAAACTTCCAATCTGCCCAGTTAGAAGCACCCTTGAGTTTTACGGTGCCCCCAACATTTTGTTGCACTACAACGGTCGTTGTGGTGGCGCTGGAATCTTGGCTCACTTGCCTCTCGGTTTCAGGCATCTTCCCTTATCTTGGTTACAGCGTGGTGGTTACCTTAACCTCTTCACCACTGTTCCGCGATCTTCTGATAAAACTATCAGGTCTTGACTTCCTTATCGCTTCTTAAGTTTATCGCCTCTCTGCTCAGTGGAAGCGTCGTCCTGGGCCCATAACCTATTGTAAAATGCTTAATTTGTGGCGGATTAGTCCAGATAAATTTGGGAGAGGCGAGAAGAGATATACACAGTTTCAAGGTTCACACGGAAGTAAGTTATTTATTTTCTTCTATTGCACAGGATACAGGAGCAGCAACATCATGTATGAGAAATGAGGCATGAGTGTAAATTAGGGTATGATAATATTCTGACTGCACAGCAAGGAGGGAGATTTGAATAGCTGACATGTTTTACATCAATACTTATTGTAAAATGCTTAATTTGTGGCGGATTAGTCCAGATAAATTTGGGAGAGGCGAGAAGAGATATACACAGTTTCAAGGTTCACACGGAAGTAAGTTATTTATTTTCTTCTATTTCACAGGATACAGGAGCAGCAACATCATGTATGAGAAATGAGGCATGAGTGTAAATTAGGGTATGATAATATTCTGACTGCACAGCAAGGAGGGAGATTTGAATAGCTGACATGTTTTACATCAATACTTATAATTAAAAATTATGATTACAACAGTTCTTTCCAGTCAGAGAAATGAGACGGAGGTCCAATTTTTTGACTGGAGAACCTTTAGGATGTGAACTTGTGTGGGACAAAAGTACAACTTATTACGACAAGTTTTTATAATTTTCTTGGCTGGTCTAGTATTCTACTGCTCTTATGGAGATGAGTTGGGTATTTCAAGAGGGCTCGAGCCCCCAGCATAAGGGCTGAATGAAGTCATACTATTTTTCTCATGATCTCTGCGACACCCACAACTGTCCCAGAACCCAAATTCAGCAAAAAAAAAAAAAAAAAAATTATTTCATCATATTTTCACCATTTGGAACGCAGTTCTTTCCAGTCAGAGAAATGAGACGGAGGTCCAATTTTTTGACTGGAGAACCTTTAGGATGTGAACTTGTGTGGGACAAAAGTACAACTTATTACGACAAGTTTTTATAATTTTCTTGGCTGGTCTAGTATTCTACTGCCCTTATGGAGATGAGTTGGGTATTTCAAGAGGGCTCGAGCCCCCAGCATAAGGGCTGAATGAAGTCATACTATTTTTCTCATGATCTCTGCGACACCCACAACTGTCCCAGAACCGAAATTCAGCAAAAAAAAATAAAATTATTTCATCATATTTTTACCATTTGGAACGCAGTTCTTTCCACTCAGAGACATGAGACGGAGGCACAATTTTTTGACTGGAGAACCTTTAGGATGTGAACTTGTGTGGGACAAAAGTACAACTTATTACGACAAGTTTTTATAATTTTTATCTCCTGGCTAGTATGGTCCTGACATAATGGAGACGAGGTCCCAGATCCCCAAGTCCCGGATCATTCATGAGCATTATGATCTGGCTGCGTCAAAGTCTTTTTAGCAGATTTAAGATGTAGAACTCATACCATCAAAACTTGAATGTCTGAAGGGCCAAGAGCTGCAATGGCAAGGCTGAGGACCAAACGGTTGAATTTCTGCAGATTTCTTTGAAATGGTGAGAATTGTCCATATTTGGGCCAACTCATTGCAACTTTCAACACAAATCAATAAATTTCTCAGCAAGTAATGAACCGAATTTAAAAAATGATAGTTCAAAAGATGCGCCTTGAGTTGGACTCTATTGTGACTCAGTTTGAAAACAGCTTGAAAAAAATAACGCTCTTTGGGTTCCAGGATGTGTGGACAGATGTACTGCTTACGATCACGTTGTTTGTTTCAACACAAAACATTTTATTACTTCCAAACAGATTGACTTGAAGTTCAAGGGAAGGTGTTTCCTAGCTCAGAAAAATGTGCTCGTTAAGATGAAATAGGTATGAACAGTGTGAAAATTGAATTTGGATGTAAAGCATTACCAAAGGCTATATCCATCCTGGGGTCATTTCCACACAAATCAATGGATTTCTGGGGAACCACTTGTCCAAATTTAAAAAATGATAGCTCAAAAGATGCGCCTTGAGCTGCACCCTATTGTGACTCAGTTTGAAAACAGCTTGAAAAAAACAACGCTCTTTGGGTCCCAGGATGTGTGGACAGATGTACTGCTTACGATCACGTTGTTTGTTTCAACACAAAACATTTTATTACTCCCAAACAGGTTGACTGAAAGTTGAAGGGAAGGCGTTTCCTGGCTCAGAAAAAGGTGCCCTTTAGGATGAGATAGGGTAGAACAGTGTGAAAATTGAATTTGGAATAAAATTGACACATAGCCATGAGCAGAAAGAAGCAATTAATTAAGACAATATGGACACAAATGAATGTATATCTCATCAACTACTGAACCGGGATTAAAAAATGATGGCTTTAAACAAGCGTCCTGGGGGCAAGAAATGTGTGGGGCAAGAAATGTGTGGGGCAAGATGGGGCTCTATGGTGGAAAGAAATGTGAAGGGCGCGGTAGAAGGGTGAATGTCTGGGAGAAGAAATGTGCTGGGGAAGAAACCTAATTTTTGCGTTGTTAGAAGGGTGAATGTATGGGGCAAGAAATGTGTGGGGCAAGATGGGGCTCGCATTGGTGGGTGAGTTGGTCCTGGGGAAGGTCTCCTGCCCTGTTTTACCGACGAGCGGTGCGTTAGGGGACGTAGCTGGCCGTGGATTCCGCGACGAGCTTTCCGCGATGGCCGCTAGGAGGCGTCGCTGCGCTGACATCCTAGAGTGACCGCTCGCCAAAAACTTATGTCGTCTGCTTCCTATGTGCCTCGGCGAATTTTTACATTCTCAAGTACTGCATTAACGACATCCAACACATACATGATGTCTCTCAAAACTCTTCATCTGTGTACCAGAGTGTGAATCTCAGAATCCAGTCGGTATTCATTGCCCGATTCAACCGTGTTGTGTGATGTGAGGGAGGGTGGTGTACGGCGGTGTAAGGTTAAGGGCGGAACACATTTCATTAATTTATAAGTGAACGGTGGCAGAGCGCCAAAAAATAGGAACGTAGCAACGTTCTTCACATCCATACCTATCATAATTGACCAAACTCAACCTCCAAAGCGAGAAGCCGCTATAGTATACAATTACGCATGTAGGGTGCCCAACCTCCTCCCAGTCTGGAGCATATTGTGATCCCTTTCGAGTGTCTCGCAGACACCCTTGACGGTGTGAATGTATCCATTAAGGGGTGTTCTCGTGGGGACTGCTGAGGTGTGACTACGCACCATGTCGGGTGCCCAACCTCCCACCACTCTGGAGCATACTGTGATCCCTTTCAAGTGTCTCGCAGACACCCTTGAGAGTGTGAATTTATCTGTTAAGGGGTGTTGTTGTGAAAACCAGAGGTGTGATTTCACACCAGGAAGAGAGGCCTAGTTGCCACCTTTATGGTGCATATTAGAACTGAGGATATCGAAAGGGTTAATAATAATGATTATTTGAGCAAATAACTGTTTTAATAACATAAAATTAATTAGAACGATTAAGCCCATTTCTGGGACACAACTTCGAGGTTGCTTTCACCACACCTGCACTAATTTTGACGTCGCAGGGAAGCCCACAAATGGCGACGCACAATATGGTGAAAGACTTTGAGAGCCGCGTGGGGTATGTAACATTGAATAGGTGAATAGCCAGCGCCAACACCTCAAATGTGTCGACAACATCGTGCTGGCTGGCTGCATGGAGGGGCTCCCCATCCAAATGGGGCATGAAGCAGTGCGCTGTCCTTAGGTCATTCACCCCATCCACCCCAGTCACAATCTTGACTGCTGGGCCAGCGGTGTCCACATCCTAACACACAAAGAAACTGTTACAAGAGATTCCATTGATAGAAGTGGGGGCATTGTCAGGAAATGTATATTGCTTACCCTATTGATGAAGATCCAATTTTTTAAGCTCTCTCCACATAGCTGAGGCAGGCACAATAAAATTGCTGCCTGTTTTGATGCGCCTGGGATACAATTAAATTTCAGGTTGTTCATTAGCTCATTTCATTTGTGTACTAAATCAGTAAATTATTTCAGTGAATGGTTGGCATACTAATTTTACCTAAACTGAGGGTCAGCTGTTCACAATGATATTTGGGTTTAATTTACATTCACCACACTTCTCAACTCTTTTAGTTAAAAGGAGACAACAAGAACTAAATGTACCATTAGTTTTTTTTTTTTTTTTTTTTTTGTCAAGAGCAATGCTGTTTTATCAGCTTTTTATAATAGCATGAATCATTTGAAATGCATCATATAAATCTTGTATGCTTACTGCTTCAAAGCTAATAAAATAGTGTGACATTTCTGTTGTCAGTGGAAACAACCCACAAGTAAAGATATTTTACACTTGAAAGACCCTCAACACACAGCCCCGTTTCACTACAAGGTACATGAGGAATACCATTTGTCATCCGAACTTTACTGAATTTGAACAATGCAAAGGTTAAGAGATCCCGAAACAATGAACAGCAGTTTTGGTATAATCAGTTTGCCTACCAGTTCCTATGCCAGTTGAAAAAAAAGACATAACCAGGGAGAGAATTATGGAAGCAAAGCGCACCAGGCATTACTTACGGTCATCATTCGACTCCAACATGGCATCCACAATGGGACGTGCTGCGGGTTTTTCTTTGAGAATTTCAATCTGCTGGTCCACCTCTGCAAGGGCAAAGAATCGGCTGGCATTTGTTTTCACTGAAGTTTTCAGCTGTCGTTCGCCTTCCAGACACCACTGAAAATAAAATACAGTAACCCAAGTCAAAAAACAGGAAAGGAACATGTGCATTACAGAGTAAACATTTCAATACCTGGAAGGCATCTACCAGATTGGGATAATCAGAGAGAACTTCAGCCACAGGGTCTCCACGCTTCCACATGCGGAAACGCCTGTTGACCTGAGATGCCACCATCCTGGTCTCTATGAGCCTCAATGATGGCTCCCTTTTCTTCCATTCATCTTGAATGGCTGCCACGTGACTCGCTGTTGTTGTTGCATCCTCCCCTGGGCCGTACTCAGGAGCGTCCTGTAAATGGGAAACAAAACACACCAACAACACTGGTCAATCAATTAAAGCTAAAGGTAAAGGTTGTGAAGACCAGTGCAAATAAGGTAAAATTACACAACAGTGAGGATAACAAATTCAAACAGACGGAATCAAGTGTCCTTAAGATATTCTCACCTTATTTTGCTTGTTGCGCGCAAGAACATTGGGGTCACACTGCCTCTGAGCACCCTGCATTGGCCGCGTCTTTGCTGCAAATTTCTCACGCTTCGCATTGATGAACTGGCCAGCAGCCTCAGCTGCCAATTTTCTCCTCTCAAACTTGAATTTGTTGCGCAAGGCAAGGCGCCAAGAAAACTGAAACAATGAGCCAAAAGATGAGCATGCAGCCAGGATGTGTAAACTGATATTAGCCAACATTTTAGTTGTCTGCTCTTACCCCTTTGTCTGCTGGCTGAATGTGGGTGAGGTGAGGCAACACATTGTCTGCTAGGAATGGGTACTCGCGAAGAAGGGCTTCCACTACTCTAGAATACTCTTCCCGGGTGGGATACCTGCAGCATACAAGAGATGTGGTTTACGAAAATTCATTGGACCAACAGGCATTACATATGGAATGAGGTGATCAATAAAGTCTAATAAGATACAAGCTTTGTGTGGGAACATTCAATCAGGCTAGATTGCTTCATTGTCAATCTCAAATTGAACATGAACTTAACCTCAAGCGTTAGTCTGTTCTGCTGTGTTCGTGTACCTAACTGCACCAAATAACCGTTTAAAACGTTATGGCATCAAAGATTCATTATAGTGACTCAAAGTAGTTATTTCGTGAACCATTCTGACTTCAACATAATATGATTTGACTTTATTTTGACATGTTGTTGACCGTATGTTTCTCGTAGGGTGAAAGCAGTTCTGTCCTTGTAGAGTTTATTTATCCATGTGCGTTGCTTTAGTTGCAAACATGCATAGTATCTGACCAATGTCGGTTTTCTGTTGCGGTGCCTGACGAAGCTCTCCCCGAGTACCCAGTTGTTGTCACCTTCAAAGATGCTGACTTCGACACATTCATAGAAGGTGTTCAGGAAGACCTGCAAAAACCTACATTTGAGGATTTGCCTTGCCAGGAGTGCAATCCAGTCAGTGGCAGTGAGGAGCGGGTGCTCTATGTAAGTTCTTGACTTAAGTTTTGTTCACACACCTTTATAAGATGGCATTCACTTACTGTTTCCTTGTTCCTCAGAATGCAAATGCTGCCTGCATCACGGCTAATGCAGCTGTGCTGTGTGTTTCTGCAGTGTTTGAGCTGAAGAGCAAATGCTCAGTGAAGTCAAGGGGGTTTTGGAAGTTGAGCTTCATTCGAGCATACCCTAACAGGCAGTGCTTGGCTTCGTTAAAAAACTGCCAACTGTCAGCAAGCCTGAACACCATATTTAAAGTAAGTGTTTCTCAAGTATCACTCCTAATTCAAAGTATTTCATCACCTGTGTATAACACTGTTATATAATTTATTTTATGTTCAGGCCAGATTCAGGGGAGCCAATGGCATCACGGCCACCTCAGCCACACAGAGAGGGTGGAAAATTCTAGAGCAGCGCCCGAATCCATTTCTGGATCACATCCACCAGCGTCTTCCAACCCCTGAAGGCTGGGTCTACTGCGAAGCCCAACTGCAGACGAAGTGTTTTAACTTGACTTTGGAGAGGGCACCTTGCCGCACCTGCCAGGCAGCAGTTGGTTAGTACAGTTGATGAATTGTCTATTGGGTTTTCTCGGATCATCTTTAGTTTTGAAAGATTAGTAATTGTCTTTTCCTTTCCACAGGTCCATGAAGATGGGATGTATACCTAGTATATAATTATTATCAATTTTAAGAGTTGTCTATTTGTATCTGATATATCTTTAGAATTAATATTTGATCTCAGCTGTGGTTTTAACATTTTACATAATTTTCAAGAGTTGATGCTATTTTATTCAATGTGCGCTGTGATGTTTACATTATTATATTGACCTCTGAATCAAGTGATCAACAGTTGCATATTTGTGAAGTTGTGTTTTTACTTAAGTTCTTGTTCATTTGTATCCAGTTTAATATTAGCATTGTTTCATATCTTTTTGCATGATACAATATTTGATCCTATCTGTGTCTTTTATATTATGTCATTTTAGTTTTGAATCGACTGATCAAGTTATATAATAATTTTAAGAATTACTGCCATTTTAATTAATGTTAGCTGTGATATATGATAAATAAATATTGACAAGTAATTATTTCAGTGGATCATTGTTTCTTTGCCACATGTCCCAGGACCTATGAGTTCTCAGATGAGTTTAGGTTTGACATTATCAAACATTGAAGTTAAAGAATGTGTATAACAGCCAATAAGTCGGTCAGTGCTTTATCCAATCTCCAAAGTTTTGAAAGGATAACTGTTTAAATTTTTCAAAAAATTTATTGGATAATGTGATAGTTGCTGTTCAAGAAGTTTGAGTAGTTGTGCTCTTCACGTTAACAAGGATATTGAGCTAAAGTTCTGGAATCCAGAAGTAGGACAACTTTCCGAGGGTGTTGTGGCAATGCATTTTAGTATGGTAATGAAGTGTTACAATTTAACAATGTAATGAACGAGAGGGCAGAAAGATAAAGGATAGAAAAACAATTTCAATCAAAACTTTATTGCGTAGCTTGAACAGAAACAATTTAACTTCAGAAAGCTTGACTAACTCTGGTCTTCAATGACAAGGAAGTGAAGCTGTAATGGTGAGGGAAAGGTTTAGAGGGTGTTATGGCAATGCATTTCAATTTGGAATAAGAGTGATAAAATACATTCAACATAATATAATAAATGTGAGAGGACACAAATAGATTGGATAGGAAAATACATTTTATTTGCCCTGTCACAGACCAAGCAACATATAATGATGGAAAAGAAATCTCTAAATACACAAGATGTCACCATTAGAGATGCTGACTTTGATACATTCACACAGAGTGCAGTTTTGAAACGCGTCAGACTGGCACAAAGAAGAGTGCTTTGCTAACGCAGCTACTCAATACAGCATGCCACAAAAGCCACACTGGCAGTATGAGGGAGAAAAGCAACTGAAAACTTCAGTCAAGACGAATGCCGGCACATTCTATTCCCTTGCAGAGGTGGACCAACATATTGAAATTCTCAAAGGTAAACCAGCAGCACGTCCCATTTTTGAGTACTCAGGCACCTGACAAACTCTACATCATGGACTGTAAGTCAAAACAAGGTGTGCCTTTCACTTCAGTTATTACAAACACCTACAAATTCTTTGCTGTGGCACAGACCAAGCAACATATCATGGTGGGAAAGAAATCTCTAAATACACACGAGATGTCACCTTTAAAGATGCTGACTTTGACACATTCACACAGAGTGCAGTTTTGAAACGCGTCAGACTGGCACAAAGAAGAGTGCTTTGCTAACGCAGCTACTCAATACAGCATGCCACAAAAGCCACACTAGCAGTATGAGGGAGAAAAGCAACTGAAAACTTCAGTCAAGAGTCAAGGAGTGCCATGACAAGACGATGCCAAAACGGCGGCCTGTAAAGGGTGAGTTTAAGGAGAGGCTCCAAAAGGAGTTGAAAAGCAAAAAGCCCAACGAGCTGAAACTACAGCTGCTCCACGAGAGACTCAGTAAGGGCAGGGAATTTAGAAATGCTCTTTAAGGGGGCAACAGAGATTGGCTGCCAAGTCGGCAGCGGCTAGCTTCGATCCGGCACGAGGACAGAAAGCGGACCCAATTGCATAGTGATCCCTTTACCGACCTGGCTATGCACGCAGATGACGTGAACAGGAAGCACGGAAAGGGAACAGTGTTTATCCTGTCGCACACACCCTTCAAAGCTGCGTGGACATCTAAGAAGCAGCTGCAATACCTTGCGTACCGGAGGTCAGAAAGACGAAGGAGGAAAGCGCCCGTTATCGGCAGCGTTGACAGTACTGGTAAGTGGGCAGAGGTGGGTTGGTGACGTACGAGTGATAGGCAGAACAGACCTTTGGAGGGGGGGGGGGCGATGTTTTTGTTGCCGGAGCATTGCCTGAGTGGGGGCTGAGGGCGGGCCGGAGGGGGAGGGGGGGGGTGTAATCCCACACATAATTAATTGACGCCTTCTTTGTTCAGGGACCCTGGTTAAGAAGCCGAAATGGGCCAGGAAGGCAGAAGCCGTAAGCTACTTTAACCTATGCGTGAACAGCGAGCGTAAGAAGTATCCTGTGATTACCATTTCGGAGCTCATAACGAATAAAACAAGAACCACTGACGTCCGGGATTGGCTGGATTGCGTATTGTGGCGGTACCAAAACGAGATTGGCCGCAAAGACGGACCATTTGACATCATGGTAGCGGACATGAGTTGGGCTATCACCTACGCCGTACTCGGTGGACCTGCCAACATGGACCTCATCACATATTTGCACGCTGCCATGGATGCCATGTTGAAGCAGCTTGTCACTTTCTTGGTGCTGCAGTGGTGCTTTGCGCATCTCTTGGGCGCCGTGTCAAAGAAACTGACTGTCAGTGGAAAGCTTCTAATGTACACCAGCAAGCCGAAAGTGGCAAGAAGGTTTGCCCTCCATGTGGTTGCCAGTCTGGCGAGGTGCAAACAGCTTACAGAAGCCCTTAACATAATGCGGCATGCAGCAGTAATTCGACAATTAAGCAAGGAGAGAGTAGACACTTAACAACTGAAAACAAGAACTCTGATGATTCCATAGGGGTTTCTAATGAGACATGTAAACGGAAGATAAAGAACAAAATCACTTCCAGGCCGGAAACATTAGAGAGCCGCTATGAGAACCCTGAATGGCGTTTTGTGTGGATTAGAAGGTCCCATTTGGCGCGGCGCTTGTGCATCAAGATTTCTCATGTCTGCTCTCGAGAGTTTCCGGTCTGTAGGCGTTTTTGTATTTCGGCTTTCCCTTCGAAGCCTCATTGGAAACCTCTATTGTCTACGAAGGTGAAATATGAAACTCTCCTTACTCAATCAAATTTTGCTATGATGTCACCCAGCGCTAATTGCTAACACTCTTAGAGACCTATGTACTTTTTTACATACTATTTTAAACAATCGTAATGTGACCAAAAAAATTTACGTCTTAATCATCATTTTATGTGCATACTTAGGAGATATTACGTATATCGAAGTGTGTTATGTACATAATGTTTGAAAGACATAAATAAGTCTCTGCGAGAATGGACGTTTCGCGAACGGTGACACTTAATGCACTACTAATGTAGCGCTTGCTTGGAGCGCATTACTTGCTTGTAACAAAATGCATGCCATTTTATCATGAAAAATAAATGTAAACATAAATGGTTTCATATTTTGATAGGTGGGAGCTCGATTTTCCTTTCGAGGAAGAGGACGAGGACGCAGTAGATGATGTTGTTGAATTGGCGCAAAGTCATCCAGACATGTGTGAGTTCGTACCTCTCCCAGAACGGGACTTCGTTGGTGAAGCAACGAACCCTTTGATGAAGAGGTCACCGTTCTTTGCCCCTTTCAAATAGGTAATCGAGTCTGCGGGACAAGAGGACAAGCCTGTTCCACTCCCAAAGAGTGGGGAGGAGAAGAACAGGACAGCTGAGAAGGAGGCGGTGGTTAGTGAAGAAGATGCTGTGCAGCGAAACATTTTCTTCATACCAGGCTTCACCGATTACCTCCTGAAACACTACCTGCCATACTTCCCTCTGTGGTCTCTCTGCCTAACAAGTCTCCTCATTCCGGATGCTATAAATCCCCTAACTAACAACGGGACGGAGCTCCGCTTCTTAGACGCGAAGCATGGTAAATGGGGTGATACGCTGCATCAGACCCCCAGGGAATTTATGGTAGCCAAGGCCGACGAGTCCTTAGTAAGGCTG
Source organism: Odontothrips loti (assembly GCA_038380765.1). Lineage (NCBI taxonomy): Eukaryota > Metazoa > Arthropoda > Insecta > Thysanoptera > Thripidae > Odontothrips > Odontothrips loti. The sequence continues at coordinate 145,454 of JAZGLN010000145.1, forward strand.
GAAAATGAGAGCTTCCCACTTGAAATTCCCAGGAGAGGTATGTTTAACTAATTGTATTTTGGAGTCACACTAGTAATATTCTCTTACGTAAACTTACGAAAAATGGACCGCAAGTTTTGTGAACCGCGGGGGCGCAAGAGATAGACCCGCCTAGAGGTCGCGACGGAACATATCGCCCCAAGATTTACAGTGAAAGTATACGTGCAACATTTGGGTTCGTTATGGCCTGTCTGAGCGGAGTGGGAGCGCCCGACGGCTAGACAACCTGCATGCACGCGTGGCGTGCGGGCTGGCCTACCCTGCCACTTGCAGGCGCTCCCTAGTGGTTCTCTGAACTTCAAACGCCGCTTATTAGTGAAGTGTGTGAGTATCACATGCCTGGAAACGTCCGAATTGTATGAACACGTTTCAAAGTGTGTGAGTTTTGTGCGCTTGAATGTCAGTTTCTTCGCGCCTGCGGTACTCGAACTGGCGCAGTGCACGGTACCCCGCGGAGCTCACAGGGCGAAGCCATGCCCAGGACGCTCCCTGGAGCCGCGCGCGCCAGTCCCAGGAGCGTGTGGGGAATGCAGGCACGCCTGATAATCCCAATCCTGGGCATGGCTTGATACACTCGGCACCACGGGTTACCGCGCCATGGCCACAGGTGGCTCAGCAATACGTGGTTCATGGACGCGGGGAGCGTTGCCGTGTCGAGTCAGGGGGTTAAACGCGTGACCTCCTGCGGAGTCCGCGGACAGCCTCCGGGACCACCCGGCCGTGGCGTAGGCGGCCACGGCCTGGACGCAGTGGCAGCACCTGCAAGGAGGTGGCGACGGGGGGCCACGGCGGACCCGCGCTTCCGTGGCACTGCGGCAGTGGGCCCGCGGTGGCGGGGGGGGGGGGGGGGGCGTCCTGCCGTGGCAAGGCCAGGCCGGTGCGCCGTGCTGCGAGGGGTGTTCGCAGGGCAGACTTCACACTTCCGTTTTCAGCTTCTCCGGAGTACTCTATTGGCGCCGGGCTGGGACCGCGGCACTGCGGCAGTCAGCGTTAATGGCCGTGTGTTTAAGTGTGTATGAGTGTGTGTGTGTGTGTGTGTGTGTGTGTGGGCCCGCGCGCGCGCGCGCGCGCGCGGGTGTGTGTGTGTGTGTGAGTGGCGGAGTAGGCGCGGGTGTGTGTGTGAGTGTGTGTGTGGCGGAAGAGGCGCGGAATTCCAGCGGGGGCGGCAGATGAAATTCAGCGGCGGCTGCATCGAGGGGCTCGGACAGACGCGGAAATGCTCGTTTTCTCATACTTCACCCCAGAACTGCGCCGAGAGGCCGGGCGTCAGACAGGCTTACACATTAAAAGGCACACAATAATTCAGCGTGATACGCAGTACTGCTGGCCGACCATCGCGCCGACCCGCGGCCGCGGACTCGGGTGCCAGTGCACCCGGGGGGGGGGGGGGGGGGGGGGGGGCGACACCTGTGTGTGTGTGCGTACAAGCGGCGGGGACGCGGGGCGCGGCCGTGCACCGAAGACGCGGATTACAGGTGCTGCCTTTCTGGGGCGCGTACAAGGGCGCGGACTTGAAACATGGCAATAGAGTACTCCGGAGATGCTCAGGACGGAAGTGAGTGGGGCGCTCGAAATTAATACGGAACTGTTAGCAGGGTTGCGCTGTGCCGGGCTCCGCTGCCCCGGCCCTCTGCCGTTCCCTGCCCCACACCGGCAACACCGGGCGGGGAGGGCCCGCCAAGTCAGGGCCAGGAGGGAGGCGGGAGGGAGGCGGGAGGGGGGGAGGGAGGAACCAGCGAAAGGACGACGAATAATCCTGTGATACCTGGCGTCACTCTCAGCTAGCCTGTTGTAGCGTGTGTAACGCGAAAAACTTAGACCTAGCTACTACAAGAAGACAACACGAGATATGGACTTGAAACCGTGGCTACTCGTGTGCAACGAGGGCAATGGGGACTGGTGGATTGTGCACCGCAGCGTGTGTGTAACGAAGCCGGGATCTACTATTATTCCCGACCTACTGGTAGACGCGTCGCAGGATGCGGCGTGGCCCATCGTGGAGTTGCATTCGGGATCTCAGTGCCACCAGCCTGCCAGCGATGACTTCCTCCTGATCTATGAAGAAGGTGAGTAACAATTTTGAAGGCAGCGCTTCCAGCACAAAACCGATGTCGAAACACATGCCGATTTCTTCCGCTGGGGGACAAAATATCGGCACTATTGTGAGGCTATAATCGACATTATTTTTGTTCTACGCGAAGCAGTGGCCCCGGGCAGAGATAGTGCGTCGCGGTATCGCCCAAAACCCAAACTGCAGGGCCCTCGTGATTTACGCGGCCCGTCTCGCGCGGGGTCCCGGCCGGGCCAGTCCGGCCCTGCCCGACATGACGCTAATTTCCTTCACATCATTTATCTTGCAGATTGTGGGCACATTCTTTACAATGCAGTTCACGAGACATGTCTGAGGATGATCCACCGCTACCAAGATGCGTTTGCGGGCCATGATTCGAGTTCGGAAGAAGATGAAGATGGCATGAAGAGAGGTTACGGATATCCGCCAGTACTGCTCGAGCGGGTACGTCATTAACGTGAAATGAACATGACATGCATGTCAGGTACAATTTGTCATTACTTCAAACACAATGATAAATTACTCTCCATTTGTATTGTTTGCAGTTTCCGCAAATAGCGTCGAATTTTCCGACCAGGCTGCACCACACCATCGCCTTCAATGCGATCGAAGACGACCATGAGTCGCTATTTATCAAGTGGCCGAGGAGAATGTATCCAAGAAGCGAAGAGGACCTCCAGTTGCTGGGAGAGCGGCGTAAAAAATTTATGGAGATAATGGACTCTTGTGAATGTGAATTTTGCAAGAGATAGCAATAAATTACCAGAAAGTGATTACTTTTCTCTTTGGGCCGTGCCGGGCGGGGCAGGGCATGAGAGAGGGGCCAAGCAGGCGCCAGCGAAAGGCCCGGAAATCCGCGCGCGCGCGCGAGAGAGAGAGAGAGAGAGAGAGAGAGAGAGAGAGAGAGAGAGAGAGAGAGAGAGAGAGAGAGAGAGAGAGAGAGAGAGAGAGCGTCGCCTCCACCGCGGCCTGCCTACCGCAACGCCGCGGAGGGGGGGGGGGGGGTATGGAGCACGGCCGTGCACCTCGGACGCGGGTTACAATTATTGAAGGGCACTCGTTCGAAAAACCGCGACTTGTCTTCATATACGCGGTCGCCGTCTCACAGACATAACTGAGAGGGAGGGTACAGATCGGCGGTCGGCGATGGATCGACACGTTCGGAAGCAGCGTCCTCTGGCGACGGAAGTGTTGGCCGGAAAATCTGACCACCGGGAGATCTCTCACCAGACTTAACACCAGGTTTTGGCCCAGCGCTGGCCCCGACAGTTTTCCCTAGATGGTCACCTTTCTTGGATTTGCAAAGGATTTTATTTCTGGTCTTCAGATTCAAAATGAGGATGGGAAAGGGTTTGAGCCAATATTTGAAAGCAAGCGGCGGGTTGGATTTCAGGGCTTTCTCGTAAGCAATCGAAAGCGTGAAGGGACTGTTTGACGACCTTGCGCAACGGCCCCATGACGTATTTGTGCACATACAAGTAGAGCCAAGACCACCTGGAATTATTTTTTGGTCAAATACGTCATCGACGAGGCTGCAATGATAACAACCTTACATCGCTGCAGTTTAACAACTACTTCTCGGTGCCCAAGATGAGGTTTCCAAACGTTCGAACGTGATTGAAAATTATAGTATTCAGATTGTTAATTATAAGAAAACAAATAAAGCCATTACAGATAAGAAAGAGAAACTGAAGAACAAGGCAGAATACAGAATATTGAGGATTTTGTTTCAATTAATGAAGTGCGTGCAATTTACCCAGATCCTCGACTTTCTCACTTATCAAAACTATCTCCTGCTGCAGTTTTATATATTGCTGGCTTTGTAGCAGAGGACCTTCTGAGAAAATTAAATGTAGCGTGTGCAGTTTTGTTTTTAAAAACAAAACTTAATGCATACAATTCAGGAGATTACTGAAATTTTATTGTAATGAAATGTCAACGGCGGTCTCACCGTGCCGTCAACTGATGTTGTTCTCATTCGTACCATAATGTAGGAAAAAACCAGCTAGAGCCAGCTAGCTAGTAGCAAAGGCAGTCAACAGGCAAATTTCTTAGCAATTTAAAAACCAGGAGAGAAGGGAAAAAATCAGACAATGCAGTTCGTCAAGCAAGGGTCTCCGCGTCGAGAGAGTTGTGAATGACGAAGTGGGGAACACCACTAACGTTGTGTTGCAGGCCAGGTCAGCGCGAGTATTCTCATACATGCTAGATGTAGGCCACACCCACTCTGGTTATGCCAGCAATGAATTGGTATCACGTCTAGTGTATAGAATTGCACACTTGTAGTTGCATAAAAACCAACCATTTAGGAAAAGTGTTCAATTCTATCCATGTGCGAAAGGCTATCAGACATATGTACAATAAAATTGTTGTCAACAGTAATCAGTAATACTCTGCCTTGTGTAAAATTGTTTTAATACGACTAAAAACTAAGTATTGTGAAATGTTCGTGTAGCTAAGCCCCTTGAGCTGTGTCAAAAATAAAAATCACTGCGCGCACTTCTCTCCGCGCCGCGTGCGCCGCGCACACACACACTTCACCTTGCTCCCTCCCTTCTTGAGAGGAATAATGGCTGCGACAGGAGACGAAGCAGGCCCGGGTCGTATGCTGAGTCGTTCAGATATGCGCTTCATGGTGTGGCCGCCAGTAGCGCTAGGGCGCTCGCGCCAGTGACTCAAACCAGGCCCGCGGCCTGACACGGGCACCGACTCGCCTAGGCCGACGGTGCGGCTACCTGCTCGCGGCAGGTGACGGTGCCGCACCGTCCCTGCCGCTGCGGCGTAAACAATGAGTGTAATAAAACATCTGGTTTGCACATGGGCTCGCAAAAACGCGGCGACGCAGTGCATCCCAGGTCACGGTAACACCAAAATAATTAAAATTAAGTTAATTTACCCTGACACGCACCCAAAATGGATTTGTTCGGATTTATGTCGTCCCGTAGAACCAAGAGTTTTCAACTCCTATCGACACACTATGCCAATTGATCTCACCAGCGCAATTTCTGCGCACATTTTTCTTCATATTTTAAAATATCTGTTGGCAATGGCTGCCGCAGGGAGAGCCAAGGACCACCTGGCCAGGCACTTGCCTCTCAGATCCAAGCAGAGCTGTATCAGAGTGCAAGGAGCTTTTGAGTTTGTCTGGTAAGTTTGATTTTATTTTGTGAAAATGTGAGAATATTTGGACGAGGATTAACTCGCAGAATTTGATAACGAGTGGGAGTGTCAGACATTTCGCATCAATTTCAGATGAGAAGAAGGCTTCCACTTGAATTCCAAGGCGATCTAGAATAAGAAGGGATGTTGAAGGTCCATCAAATAAAGACAGAACCCGAATTGCTGGTCTTAGCTCCATCTCATCAAAACCTAGAAACGGGTTTAGAACGTGTGGCTCTAATGAGTGATGAGTATCTGAATTGCTTTGCGAGTCTGCGACAGGAGGCTTCCCAGCAGACCATGATCTTTCCCAAGGTTTCCGTCCTTTCTGTGGATGGGACCATCTCTTTCTGTATCCACGACGGCGATACGGCATGATGTTTGTATGAACCCTAAGAAAAAAGTATGCACTAATCTTTTAAGATGAACGGGTTATTGCCTCCGCCACTATGCAGTGACACAGAGACTTACGCGAGAAAACTTATTACCAAACGTTTTCCACCAAAATCATACCGAAGGAATAACTATTCACTTATTTCAGTGTAATCTTTACTAGCCGGGCCAGCCCACGGAATAATAGTATTCCAGAAATCTATCGTCAGTCACGGACCGGACACAGATTTTAGATACTATTTTAGTGCAAAATTTAAATCATGTGGTGCCAGTGTTTTTTTTCTCAGAGTACTAGGTTTTTCAAAAACTTGCATACTATGAGGGATCAACAATCCAACTTCTTGTGCCCGACTGTGACTTATGGTGGTAGAAGCAAAAAATATGTCCAATTTTTCACCATTTGATACCTAGTCAAGTTGAGCGCAATTGTTCAATTTTTTTGTGTAATTTACAATATTAGGTTATGGTAGAAGCCAAAATCTTTCCAATTTTTCACCCTTTGATACCTAGTTTAGTTGAGCGCAATTGTTCATTTTTTGTGTTATTTAAAGACTTCATGTATACAATTAAGTCTGAAAAGGTCTATAGATGATGCCGATCATAGCCTTGGATAATTGTGTGTGATAATGTAAGCTGAGGCATGTTCAATGAACTTGTAGGTGGAATGCAAAAAAAAAAAGTTATGATCTTCTAATGTATTTCAGACATCAACTGACTAACAAGAATAATGCAATTCATTAAACGTTTACATACATGGCTGGCAAATGGCAGGCAGTCAGACACATCCCCATATCTAACACTCACATCCTAAAGTAAACGCTGACATGTTGATGGAAACCCCCAAACACCATCCTTATCACCCAAGTGCACCTTTCCTCCCTTATCATGACAATGGCACTCACTTCCCCTGCCATCAGTGACGGCAAGATCCCGAGAGCAAATCAAATGCCGGGAGAGCTATCACACAGACTGACCAAGACCCACAATATGATGACATATGTTGATGATGGAAACCCCAAAACACCATAACTTATCAACCAAGTGAGGACGGGCTGTTAATTGTCACCCACAGGTGGCTGCTGCTGACAAGGCCCAATGCAAGAGCCACTATATCTTCCCTTATCATGGCCATGTCATAAGGCATGTCAGGATCGTAACAAATCCAGGCCAATACTTTATGTTAGCATTTCACAACGATTACCTTTCCCAGGCCATTTCACAGACTGGCCAGGACACAACAAGATGAAAACCGTTTGTCTGTAACCAATTAGATATGGCATCTGTGATAAACGTAAACAATTATCGCCAACAGTAAGGCATTTAAAAAAAAATTGGAATGGAACACTTACTGTGTTTGTCAAGTTGGAAAGTCCGCTCGTTCACACCACTTGCAGACCTTGAAGCAAAGACTGCAACAAAACAGTAGGTCATGAAACAGCACATTAAGCACTGCAAACAAAATACATCACTTCACTCACGATGTAGTCCTCCTGGAAGTCAATATTCGGGCGAGCCAGTGTGCACCTCACTTCACACCACTTTCACACCAAGACATTTCCGTCGGACAAGCAAAGACTGCAATATAACAATGGGTCAGAACATTTCACATGAAATACTGGAAAAAAAACTCCCTTTACTCACGAAGTTGTCCTCGTGGAAGTCGAAATTCGTGTGAGCCTAAGGGTAGATCAGATACTTTAGCATGCCTATTCAGTCCGTTTTTCCGATACGCCGAGATCACTACCAGGTACCCGAAGAACATAAGTAACAATTACTCACATCATGGTTAACTTATATTTCACTCATTATCCCCTTACCCGGCTTGCAGATTCGCACAGAAGAAGAGTGTTACGGATGTTGGTGCCACTGCTGGATGCAGTTCATGCTGCTGAGGGGAGTCCAAATATGGACATCCAGCAACAACTGCCAATGGGAACTGAACTCAATTTTCCATTGGAAGAAGAAGATTTGGAGAAACTAGAGGCTAATTTGGCTGGCAGTAAAGACAGCATTGCCAAACTTGTAAGTAGTGTTTTTTTCTTTATGCCAGGTGTGCTATTGAACTGCACCTTCTGCAGCTGTTCCTTTTGTTTTCAGGAAATGTGCCTGAAGAAATATGTGGACCGTCATAACATGAACACGGCAGTTAGCCTTGTGGTTGGGTGTGTCATGAATGACAAACTGGCGTTGAAGTTCAGCTACAAAGGCTTCAACAAGAAGAAGCGGGGGCTGTCGCAAGTGTGTTCCAAAGTATCGGCGTGCATTGAAGGTATGTATTCTACTTGATGGGTGTTTACACTGGGATGGGTGTAATTACGCTGCAATAATTCCTTGCCGTTTTTAATTTCAGAAGGAATCTTGCAAAACTCGCCATTCACCGCTCCTAATATCACCAGAGCAGTGATGAACTACTTCCGGAGGGCCAATGAACGGTATAAGAACCGTGCAAAGAAAACAAATGGAACTGTCGAAGGAGTCGCTTCAGATGTAGCGATGGATGGATCTTGAATTAAAGTCATTGCATTGGCATTTCTACAATTTTGTGGTGTTTCTGTACAGCCTTGCACTAAATACAAATCCAATTCCTTTAATGCTTCACGAATTATATCGAAAAACAAATCACATGATGTCTGCCTTGCGATAGTCAACCATGCAGTAATAGGATCGTTAGCTATCACAGTAGCAAAATCCAAAATTCAATTTAATTGTAGTGGTAGGGGATACGAGGTGGGGAAGCCAAAAGAGGATAAAACAAATGAATGACTGCCAACTTCGATAACCAACTGTCAAAAGCCAGCATTAGAAAATTAGAAGCAGTTGTGATATACATACATCGGAATTTCATAAACGTGCCCTGAAAGTATTGAACAAATTGACCGTCGCAAAGTATGTCAATTTTTAGTTTTTGTTGTCTGGCTGGTAATACCTGATCCTCCAGTTTTCATTTTTAGTGAAACGCTAAAACCGGGGAGTTTCCTAGCACTGTCAAGTGCTGGTTATAATAAAGTAGTTGAACATGTACGTGACGTGTTTGCGGTCTCCCTCTCAAGGTGTTGTTTTTAAGAATTATCAGTCATCGAATGTGCGACAGGCTGGGCACCCGGCGCGAGGCTAGAGGCTACGAAGATGAGAAATCAGTAAGGTTGCTTGTAGGTGTTAGATAGACACTGTCTGTACTTTGTATTTATGGTCGACTTCGAACCGTCTTGTCATATGTGAGTATATTTCGGCATTTCTATATCCTTATAGTTCATGTGTATGTGGCAGTACATATCCCAAAAAATTATGTGCTTGAAGTTATCACTAGCCTCGCACAGGTGGTGTCGGAGCTGTGGAATCGACATATAAAAGACCATCATTGGAACGGATGACAGTATTCTTTCAAGATGTTCATGACTTTCGTAGGAAAACTTTATGCTGCTCCAAAGATTCCAAGGAGTTTTGTAGAAAGTATGGTTTCTGATACAATAAGTCTATTTAATGAGGTGCTTGCTCAGGTGCAAAGTTTTGTTGCTAGAGATCAAAACGCCACTGAAACTCTAAATAATTTCATAGAAGTTGGTTTTTGTCTTCAATGGTGTCACTACGGAATATAGACGATTGCAATTCATGTATAAAAGTGGGTGCTTCATTGAACCAAAGCGATATATTGTGGGCGGTGAACAAGCTCAGAAGGGGATGTCTAGAAGAATGGTCAGTGAGCTGGTTCCATTGTACGGTCAATTTGTGCCCCTCAAACAAGTCAATGCCTGGTGTGCTTAGAGATATTTTAGATTATGTTCATTGTTTGGGAAACGAAAACCATTCCATTTATTCAAATTTTGTTCATGGTGCACTATGGAAGTGTAAAAAACAAAGATTTTACAAGGATGAGACAGTGTTGCCGTTGTTTTTCTATTATGATGATTTTGAAAGTAACAATCCACTTGGTTCTCATGCTTGTATTCAGAAGCTTGAAGGCACCTATTTTTCTATTCCATGTTTGCCACCTGACCAAAAATCTCAGTTGGATAATATTTTTTGGTATTACTCACCTATGCATCTGATAGAAAATCAATTCAATGTACTGCATATCGTAATGATGCTATTTTTAGAAAATTGGTTGTTCAAATCAATGATTTACAAAAGAATGGAATATCTGTTGAAATCAATGGAGAGCATGTTACGTTGTACTTTGCCCTTTGTCTGTTACTTGGTGATGATGAAGGCTTGAATTCCACTCAAGATTACGCCTCAGCCACTTGTCGCTGGTGTAAATCCTATTACAAAATTCTGATAGATTTCCTGAAAGTCTGAAAGATTTACTAAACGTCTGAAAAATTTACTGAAAGTCTGAGAGATTTACTGAACGATGGCTGTGTCTGAAAGGCCGGCCTGAACTTTTCATATTGTATATTTTGTAAAGTTAGTTCTGAAAGTATTAGAAAGGATTCGTATGAGAGACCAGACATGCTAAGATGTGAAAGTGAGTATAGTGGTGACGTAGGCAACAAAAAGTGTGGAGGTCCATCAGTGTGGAATGAAATTCATGGTCACCATATTTATAACAACTATTGTGTTGATATAATGCATGATTTAGAGGAAGGTGCTTTCAAATATGGCATGTACCACATTGTCTACCATTACATACACCTCGCTGCTACTAAAGCATCTCTCTTTATTTTAAATAGTCGTATGAAATCTTTTAACTTCTATGACAGTGGGCTATCAAATAAACTCCAGCTGATTTCTGACAGATGTCACATGAGTGCGCATGAGTGCTTCTGAAATGCACTTGATAAAGTGTGGGAATTTTACCTTTCATTAAGAAAAATAATGGATATCTTGTGGGCTCCAGTGATACAAGACGGGTACATTAATGTTGAACTTGTTGCTGATCACCACAAGCTGTACCTAAAATTATTTAAGGATCCTCTGAAACCGAAGCATCACAATATGGTTCATTACAGCAGGGTATTGAGGGACAGCGGTCCTCTCTATCACCTTAGTTTATGCAATAAAAAAAATAAAGCCCTTCTGTATTTTAAAAACTAATCTTTTGCCTATGTGGACGAGGAGACAGACATTTAATGTTGCATCAGTATCGAACTTGCCTATATTCAGTCCAGCTATTTTTACATACTTTAATGAACGAATGTGCTTGACCCTAAGACATGCCTAATGAGTGACCATCAACAAAGTACCACTGTGATTGACAGACGGCAGTGGCGCCCGCCGTGTGGAACGTAGGCCGACCCGCACGACACGCGTGTATACGGAAAGCAAGGTTGCCTAGTCACCAGGGGTCTCTCTCTCTCTCTCTCTCTCTCTCTCTCTCTCTCTCTCTCTCTCTCTCTCTCTCTCTCTCTCTCTCTCTCTCTCTCTCTCTCTCTCTCTGCCACTTGTGTGCATAAGTGTCGGACAGGCTTGCCTACCTCCTGCACGGCGGGCATCCCAGTTGTGATTGGCTTTGACATCCGAAGAGCAGATGAAAACTGCATTTATCTCACTCGCCAATGTCCCGTCCTACACTCCGGGAGAACGTGCAAAAACAGACAAGACACACGTGATAAATGTCACTTACGATGCAACTCAGCGCAACTATGTGTCTGCATGCACTCGGCGCGGGCCGTCCGTCTCCGTGGTATTTTACGGCTACAGCAGTGGGCCGTCGACTTCAGACGAGGCTCACGTTCGGCGGTACGGTAGGAAAAAGAGAGTGTCTAGAATTGACATAAACGCGACACAGGTGCCGGTGCCACCCGTGAACCAAGAGCAGTTCCTATCAAACCCCGCTAATAAAGCTGCAATAATTGATAAAATTACTGAGTACTTGCAGATGGCTGGGGTCGCAACCACTAAGGCCCAAGCAGATGCAGACTTGACTATTGTTTTGGAAGCTCTGGATGCCGCAGAGACGTCCAATATTGTGGTACACGCGAAAGACACGGGCATCCTCGCCTTGCTACTGCACTTCTTACGCCCTACGTCCTGATATATAATTTGGGCACCCAATAGTGGAAAACAAAAGAAAGTATACAATATCAACGCTATGGCTGCAGCACTTGAGCCTAGTCTGTGCCGTAGCCTGTTGTCATCCACGCACTTCTTGGCTGCGTTACAACATCGAAGGAGACGGCCAGAAGGACGTCACAGAAAAGGCGCTGCGGAAGTGTTCATGAACCGAATGACAGCCGGAGACGACCTTTCCTCCCATGGCTTGGACTGCTTGCTCATCATTTAGTCCGCCGCACCCGGAGAACAATTGAAACATGTACGGTACAGGGCGTACGTGAGGTCGTAGGGCGGAGGGCCCAAGGGCAAGGCAGTGGAGCCACAGGACTTGCCACCCACTCAGGGCGCCGCTAACCTCCACTTGCAAAGGGTGTATTTACAGGTGAGTATAGCTTTTACCTTGACCGAAATAGCAAGTACAGGTATTTATAATTGACTTTTCCGTTTGTGCAGGTGCAAATGTGGTGCGGACAGGTGCCCTGTGGGCGTTTTGACCTCACAAACTGAGGATGGACACTGACGGATGGGCGGCTAAAGACTTCAATGACAACCCTTACACCAGCCCCAGCAACACCTTTAAGTCGTCAAATGCGGATGCTACGGTGACTGTTCATCAATGCGCTGTGCCTGCAAGAGGAACGGGCTCAAATGCAACATTTGGTGCACGCAGTGCCGCGGCAGTACTTGTTCAAACAACTCCGAATCATCAGTAAAGGCGGGACTACGATGACATTTTTACGTTACGCTGAGAAAGATGCTCTGCTTAACGTAATAACCACTTTACGTAGTTACGGGAGTGTTCACGACGATCCCTACGTTACGCGAGATAGTTACGTCACGTGATTTCGCTCGAAGCAGATACCTATCCTTGCGGGTAAAGTGTGCGTTGAAGCGTATCGGAAAGGCTAGGCAGTGGCGCTCGGTTCTGAAAAGACCAATCAGAATGCTTTGTGGTAAAAAGAACAAAAGTTCGGGATGCGGTGGCTGGGACGAATCGAAATACTACAGAGGGCGCATTTCCTGTACCCTTTCGTAACCTGCAGTTGCTCGTGGGGTGTTGATTTGTAATTATTACTAAGTTTGGTCGGTATGCCACCCAAAAGTTGTACGAATTTGTTCAAAGCCGCTACAGGGAAAATAGAAGCAGAAGAAAGAAGGTTTCAGGAGTTGTTGGTAGAGACAGTGTGGCCGATGACATGGCTCTACAACGAGGGTGATAATATGTACAAAGAAGAGGTTATCAAACGGAACAAGTGGCTGGAGACTGGAGATCGCCGCAGCCGTGAAAGGTTATTTTGTCCTTTAGCAATCCCGATTTAGGTATGGTACCTAACCTCCTCAACCCTCCCACATTTTGCAGAGCCTGCTGTAGAGCCTGGACGCCAACATGTGTGTACACGAAGTTCAGGATTGAGCGGAAAGCTCGGTATAAGAAGCGCACTCCCTTCTTCCTGTTTGACGCTATGTTATTCTTGGATCACTACATCCAGAAAAGAGCAAGGGCCAGTCTCCCTGCTGAAGTGCTCAAATTTTGGCCAGGAAGCGTCCTTGGCAGAGTACATCGAAACTGATGCTTCACAGATCCTGACCTACGATCCCTCCCAAGACGTCTTCTTCAGCACTGAAGATGAATCTGGATGTCAAGATGAAGAGAAGTTGGAGCACGTGGATTTCTTTGATGAGAACAGCAGTGTTGCCAGAAAAGTTGGCGAAAAGTATCCCAAACACACAGGTGTAAAGATTGTGCCTACCTGCACCTGCGTACTAGGCAAACTGAACAGCCGTGACATGTTGCCTTGTAGGCAGGCGTAGGTAGGGACAAACTTCACACCTGTGTGTTTGGACTTCTTTTTGCCTCCTTTCCTGGCAACACTGGCCAAGCCCAGGAGGGGAAATAGTTGATGGAGAAGAAGGAGAGGTCCGGGCAGAGTTAGAGCAGTTTAGGGAGACAGTAACTGATAATGGTGAAGAACAGCCTAGGGCTAGAAGAAGTACAAGGGTCAGAGTCCAACCTAGATATCTTCGTGATTATTGCACACTGGCGTTGTTAGGTAATATTGTCAATAATGTAACTGAACTTCAAATAGATGAGGCCTTAAGCGATTGTTAACCGATTGATAAGCCGTGATAACATAATAATTTCCTGCTCTTTTCCAAATTTGCATCTTGTTACAGAAGTTAAGAATTGCTTTAGTAATGAGGAGGAAATAGCTCTTGGTGCTCTCAATTATAGTTATAATGTGCCAGTACTTTTTGAGGATATCGCAGGAAGGGACGATGAAGCCTTGTGGCGCGGTGCAATCCGAGAAGAGCTTCATGCCCTAGATCGGAACAACACCTGGAAAGTGGTGCCCCTCCCTGCTGGTAAAAAAAAAAAGTACCTATTAAGTCTAAGTGGGTGTTCACTGTGAAATCTGATGGGGAGGGCAATGTTGAGAGGTATAAGGCGAGACTTGTTGTTAAGGGTTGTGCCCAAAAATATGGTATTGATTACATTGATTGATTATTGTTGCTATCAATAGTGCGCACTCTATTAAGTTTGGCTAATAAACATTCCTTTAAGGTTCATCAGCTGGATGTGAAAAGTGCCTTCCTCAATGGTGGTTTAAGAGAGGATATATATATGATTCGGCCTGGACGAATGAAAACAAAATCAAGATAAATTTGCAAATTAATTAAGACTTTGTATGGCCTTAAGCAGGCTCCTATGGAGTGGAACAAGAATTTTGATAGCTTCGTAAAATCTGTGTTGGGTTTCAGCCAGTGTGGTAGTGATAGATGTTTATATATTTTAAAGGAGAGAGAAGTTCCTGTACTGTATCTTCTTTTGTATGTAGATGATAGTAAGAGAGTTTCAGATGTTAAATCATTATTAATGGGAAAATTTGAAATGAAAGATCTCGGTGTTGCTAGTCACTTCCTAGGTATCAAAATAACTCTGACTGATCAGGGTATGTTCCTAAGTCAGACAGCTTATATTAATAATGTACTGGCAGGACTATCTACGTGGTGCAGGACTGCGATAAAAATGGTGTGCGGTCCTGCTTTGAAACCTATGACCTCCCACTCTTCATGAAGGCGGTGGTCATCGTGCTCGGGGACTAGGAGCTGAAGTCGCGGATTAGGGTGCGCCTGGGCGGCTTTTATCTGCTCATGTCGTACATAAAGGCCGTCGCAAACATCATTCGCGGGTCCGGCCCGGAAGGCCTCCTGGAGGAAGTGCCCGGCCCCCTGTCTACCGACAACATCTTGAACGGCGCTGACTACGCCTCCTGCCTCCTGCCTTCGCGCCTTTTTTCAAGTCCAGGATGCCCTTTGATGTCTTCTTGCTTGACTCTGCCAACATCGCCGACGACGCCAGGGCCGAGATATGCAGGCTGCGCGAGGACGTGCTCGGCGGCAGCAAAACACCCGAAGACGCCATAGAGAGCGACGCGGCGAAGAACCTGGCGGCTGCAGATAATAATCCGTCCCCTGATCAGTTCAAAAGTGCATTAAGGTGCCTTTTACTAGGTGCTGAGATAGCTGTTTCCAAAAGCTCCAATATTGTTGCCCAGGACCATATTTAGATCCTTGATAGTAAAAAAACAAGCAAGGCAAGAAAGGCGCCATTCTGCCATATTTCAAGACAAAGTGGAAGAGAAAAGGGATGAGGCCAGTGTAACTCTTTCCGAATTTGTCACTCTCGGTGAAGTAATGGCGGCGCAATCCGATCCCCGGCTCGCGGGATTGCCCACTTTTTCCTCATCTGAGGTGACCTACATCAGTGGCTTTGTTGCAAAAACGTTATTACTAAGGTATGGCGACTGTGATGAGTGCAAAAAGGCTCTGATAACTACGAGGGTGATTTGTTACAAGTCATTCGGTGATGCCATTGTTTTTCCAACTAAGGATGTAGTTTTTATTTGGGTTCTCGCGGAGAAAAGTATTAGACGCAGCAGCCCACTGGCAAGCCTATTCAGCTGTTAAAATCTATCAAAAATCGTGAATAAATATCGAAGAATAAAGTATCCGATTTACTTAAGACCAATGCATTTCCAACACTTAAGACATAGCCACTCCAACTGCAAAATCGGTGAAAAAATTGTTTTTTAAATTTCCTCTTTGAACAACAAGATAAAAACAGGGCACATGTGGAAATTATTCAATGCGTTTAATATAAGCCAGGGGCCAAGACAAAAAATTGACTTAACTCATTCACCATAATCATCAATAGTGATTTATTTTGATAGTTTAAGTTCTCGGGTACTTGTATTGCAATTGAAAAATTGTGTAATTTGAAAAGAAAGTTGTTCTTTGTGACATGCGAACGGTTACTAGAAAAACTTTTGGACCCCTATAGTATAGCATGCAAAGGTATTAAGATTTTCTCCAGATGTCCCTCATTTGGTGAAAACTTCGTGGGCACAGCTTTTGAGCACTGTTTTTTTTTTTCCTTCCTGCAACATTCTGTACTAGACATAGTCTAGAATATAATATTGTAATTCCTCCTCACCTGGACGACCGACCTTTAAGGTCAGGGAACCGAAGGCGTTGCTCCCGTCCCATCAGGACTAAAAGCAGTCCATCAAAATTTGAGAAAATGAGAGTGCCTGAAGGTCTTTCTTCCTTTTCTACAAAGCTGGGTCACGGAATAGTAGTAGCTTCTGAGTGTGGCTTAATTTTAAAAACAAGCCAGAACTACAGGTCTACTTATCCTAGAAGTGTCCCAGTGGTATGACATAATGTAAGCCCGCCAGAGAAATGATGGTCTTTGGGATACGGACAAAGGCAGAGAAAGAGTAGCTGTTCTGGAATAATGTATATATACTATTGAAGGCATTAAATTGTGGCGAATTGAAAGCAAGATTTGGTATAACACATAGAATCCTGTTCAAGGTAGGATCCTTTTGGGGATTGCCGTAGTTGTTCAGTTATGGGAGGAGTTTGTAGTCAAAGGATCACTGCAGTAGCAGTACTTACTGCCTTCTCGCCTCTTTAAATCAGGTGTAAACAAAGATTTCTATAGGCACCAGGAGGTGAAGATATCTACCTCTAACCAGTAAAGCTGAGACACCGCTTGAGACTTATTTCTATAGCTCAGTGCCTGCGTGTCCACAGCAAGGCCTCCAAGCCGAGGAGCCGTATTATTTGGACTTTCTAGAAACAACGCACGAGGAAAGTAGTGAATGTTCCACCTTTACTGAGGAAGAAGTGGACGAATTTCTTGATTATGAATTTGAGTTGTTAAATTTAAGCCGGCAAGGGTTGTATTTTGTTGCAGGCTGGGGAGCTTTTAAACTGAAAAAGAGGTGCGCCAAGGTGCGCCTTTGTCTGAATTGCCGCCTCAAATGAATGCAGCTACTTCAGGGGGTGGCTTGTGCCATCCCTCATACATCACATGGGCGATTGCGTCTTATCTAGATGATATGGCGAGACTGCAGTGCAAAAAGCTGCTTCTTGTTGAGAACCCTGAGCAGCTCTTATTACAAGCCATCAAAAAGAAATGCTCAGGGTTGGAAAAGTTGATGTCTGATTGTCACGATTTTTTACTTGCTGTGTCGAGGCAGTATTTATCAGTAAGATTACGGGCCCCGAGCGGGCGACTGCACGGTCAGTTTAAAATCGGCTGTAAATCCATCGTAAATGATACAACCAACACAAACGGGGAAGGGTTCTGATTCTGGGAGTCTCATCGGTCGGCCATGGCACATCACACAAGTAAAATGACATGTTGTTCCATGAGTAAATCTGCAGACTTTCGTTTTCCCGTCACCGTCTGTGACAAAAATTCAGGGGACGAATTTTTGCACCGGGTCGGCGGGGACCTGGACTTTTCACCCATCGAGAAGGCCGGGAAGTTCCTCGCCAGGCTTGCAAGGCAGAGGGAGATTAAGACAGAATTGAATCAGTCCAGGGAAGGGAAAATGGCAAGGCGCACCCGCAAAGAGACTCGGTAGAGACTGCAGTTCAGTGCTGGACGCAGCCCTCGCCGACTGCTTCGGTGGGCCCTCCCTTGACTCTCCCTAGGTTTACTTTGACATCGGGCACTCTTCTGCGCCCCGACTGCATACTGCAGATGGCCGCATTTGACAGGGGCCAGGAGTTAATGGTTTTCGTAACCCCTTCCCCTGTGCTTGGTGAGCTGCGTCTCAAATCAATTTTCTTTGAATGAGCCTGCGTGTTTATATGTGCTTATGACCCATAATTCCGGATCATGAAAAGTAAGTGATTAGAGTGCTACTGCGGGAATTCAAAATTTACTAACAATGTTGGAAGTGATTCAAATCGACCACTGGCGAAGTTTGTGCGTGTCTTTATGGTTGTCTGTATAGATCTTAAAGTGAAAATTCCCGTTGGGTATTTTTATCACTATGGTATGAATGGAAAAACGGCTTGCCAAACTTGTGACCCGCTGCTTATTTGAGTTATACTCAGTAAGCGACACTGTGTAAACGCGTTGATTTAAGATGGTGCGGGCTGGAATCTAACTATGGCATCAATGTTAGGTGCAGACTTAGAATCTCTTGTTCCAGCCCCGAGGAAAAGAAATGGGACAAATGCGGACAACTTTCGCGCCCTAAAAACTTTAAAAACTTATTTTTCTAACCCAGCAAATAATTCTGTAATAGTTTGTTATAATGGACGTACGTCATATGCTATATGCTCAAGCTGGTAAGAAATGCCCTGGCAGCACGTAAAAAAATTATGGATGCAGAGGGCAATATTGTATCGTGGAACCACATTGTGTCATTACATAATACGCAGAAAAGGGAGGGGATAAGATTGGGTAATAAACTGTCACACTCGTATTAAATTGTATGAAAACAAGCAGACATTTTATCCGGCGGCTCAAACCCTTAGTCGCAGCATTGGAATTTCCCCTTCATTTTACGAAATATCACAGATAACCGGTTAAAGAGGTGCCTCGACGACTGCAAAATTTGTAATACTCTTTTATAACTTGAAGTTACGAAAAGTGGCCGAAGTTAAAGTTGTCTGAAGTAACGAAAGTGTAAGAATTAAATGGTGGATTCGACGCCAGAAAATGAAGCAGTTTTCCCCTGCTGGTCACCTCTCTTCAATTATACAAAGGATAATATTTCTAATTCTAAAGCATGTGGTTTGAGTCAATATTTGAAAGCAAGCGTCGGGTTGATTTTCAGGGCTTCCCCGTAGCAATCGGAAGTGTGACTACGACGTGAGTACGACCTTGGGCGCAACGGCTCTATGACGTACTTGTGCACGTACAAGTTAAGCCAAGACCACCTAGAATTATTTTTTCGTCAAATACGTCAGCGACGAGGCTGCAATGAGAACAACCTTACATCGATGCAGTTTAAGGGGGCGTACAAACAACTACTTCTCGGTGCCCAAGTTGAGGTTTCCAAACGTGCGAATATAATTGAACGGTATAGTATTCAGATTCTAAATTATAGGAAAACAACAACAGGCATTCAAAACACAGAAGAGAACTTGAAGAACAAAGGCATAATGTTGAGGATTCTGTATCACTTAGTGTATCACTTCTGTATCACAACGCGCCTCAGATAAAGTCTCCGTTTCCCTTTCGGGTTGATGATGTGTCGCTATCATTTCAGCTGGTCACGACAGCAGCGTGTACCCGCGACTACAGGCCCTGATGCCATATGGGCCTCTCAGTGTCTGATGAAAAAAAAAAATAGGGTAAGAATCACTGCAGCAGAAATTACAAGAAGAACTTAACATGGATTACGGTGAGAAAAGAGTTCCCTTTTTTTGTCACATTGTCTGTCCGTGACCAATTGCAGAAACTAGCCCAGAGTTCAGGACAGCAATTTGTTTCAAGAGAGCATCGAATTAATGATGGCTGCATTCGTGATATTTGGCGAGCGTAGCGAGCCCTTGTTACGATGGTGAATTGTACGAGGCTCTGTGTGAAGAGGGCAATCCGTTGTCCAATCCAAATGCACACAGTCATACAATTGGAACAGACGGAGGACAAGTTTTTCAAAATTATAGTCGTAATAATTCTATGCGGCCAATTTAGGCATTTTGTAATGAGCTATGTCCTACTGAAAGATTCCGTCCAGAAAACATGATTCTTGGTGGGTTGTCGTTTGGTAAAAGTAGCCCTGAGATGTTAGCCTTTATGAAACCTTTGTCTGAAGAGCTAAAAGGTACAGAAATTCATGGTGTTCAAAGATTGCATCGTAGACAACCTATTGATTGCCCTGTTTATACTATTGTGTATGTGTGTGTGTGTGTGATTCAGTGGCGACACCAAAAGTGCAAAACATTACACAGTTCAATGGTTACTTTGGTTGTGGTTATTGCTTGCAGAGGGGTGAATAAGATGACGACTGCACTACTCAGGTCAGATTTCCATACGATGGTACAAAGTATCCTTGCAGATCGGAGGAGAGTGTAAGAGAATCAATGACTCTTGCTCAAGAAACAGAAGTTACTGAGTATGGTGTGAAAGGTCTGTCGTCCCTTTTACTTTTCAGTGCAATGCATCTTGTGTTCGGCATCCCTATAGATTACATTCATGCTGTTTTACTTGGCCTTGTTAAGAAACAAATAAGTTTGTGGTTTGATGACGCCAAGGAGGGTAAGCGATATTACTTTAAGAAGTTTGAAAGTGAAATTGATAATCTGTTAGAAAATATAACGCTCCCATCTGGTATAGCCACAAGACCAAAATTAATATCCAAACGAGCCCATTGGAAAGCCAAGGGTTACGTTTGCTTTTTGTTGATTTATGGACTTAATGACATTTAATGACATATATGGTAAACGCAATATGGTTTACAACCTTCATTTAGTTTCTCATTTGGTTCAAATAGTGAAATTGTGTGGGCCACTCCCAATGTTTAGCGCGCTTTCCTTTGAGGGTGGCATTGGCCTTCTGGCCAAGTTAGTGAAGGAACCAATTCTGTAGCCTCCCAAATATATGAAGAAAATATGTAGTTACGAAGTCTTTACCGCACCTTTTGGATCAGTCTGAGCTTGCAATATCAGTAAACAATTTTTGAGAAGAAACATCGACCTACACTAAAATTAAAAGTAGTATTTCTGCTGATGGCATGACTCTTCGAGGGAAGGCCAAGCTGCACTTTTTAAGTCCAGTCCAAAGGGAAGTTTTACAACAGCATGGCTGGGCAGTTGGTGAATACGCTGACTCATATCACCGCACCATTTACAAAGGGAAACTTATTACCAGCAGAGCGCATTCGAGGCCGGAATAGACAAATGATACTCGTGTGCATGGGTTAATAGATGGAATAATGTTTTTGACAGAACCCAGAAAGTCTTGTGTTATTTTATTAACTACTTTGAGAATGTGTCCTCAAGTGGAATATGCCAAACATATAACTGTGTGTGCCAGAAATCCTTTTGCTGAACAAATAGCTGTCACACCCCTCTGATATTGCAAAAAAAAATGTATGTTTTTCACTGTAGGCACACGTAAATTTGTCGCTTTTCGTGCTAATGCATTTGAAAGGGACTGACTAATTTGCATAATAACTAATAACTTTGCATAATTACTGATATGCCATATGTAAATCTTATCAACATTTTTTACTAAATTTATGCGTACCCTCACAACCAATTTCTTTTGTTTTTGTGACTTAATTGACAACTTGTTACTTTGTCTTACCAAATATAAATTTGTTTTGTTTTTGACAACCTGCACCCATTTAAATATAAGGAAAGAATATTCTCAAAACTGAATATTTCACTAATTTGATTAATTTTCATTAATTTTGAAAGCTGCGTAAACGATTTGCATTTAGCGGTTTAGCAAGGCAGGTTCACACCGTAGACCACCCTTGTACCTATCAGGCCAGCCCACACTCTTCTGAGGCCGGCCCATTGATCGATGAGGCCGGGCACCTGGTAATTGGGGTCGGCCCTTAACCTTTGGGGCCGACCGCCGACTCTTTGGGCCTGGCCCCAAAAAGTTCGGGGCTGGCCGCCAACTTTTCGGGGCCGGGCCCAAAGAATTAAGGGCCGGCCCCAAAATTTATCGGGCCGGCCCCAAAATTTATCGGGCCGGCCACTTATCGTTTGGGGCCGGGCCCCTTCACTTTTGGGGCAGGCCTCCTTTTAATTAAGGGGCCGTCCCCCAAAAATAAGGGGCCTCTCTGCCTTGGGACAGGAAGAACTTGACAGCGATTACGGTGAAAAAAGAGTTTCCGATTCCACTGAAACAGTTCTTGAAAGAGAATCGCCGGTTTCTAAAAATTGTCACCGGTGTGTGGGCTGCATCAAAGCACTGCAAAGAAAACCGAGCTGATTGCGAATACATTGTTTGAATGATTTCGAAGAAAGCGGACATTTTTGTTATTCTACTTGTTATTCTATCTATGTGTCTCGGTAGGTCCTCAAAAGATGGCCTGGTAAGATTGCTTCGCAATGTAAAAACACCAATAGGAAGGTGTTCGAAACCAGTGAATTATATTATACACGTCGTTCGCTTGCACATTTTCTTTCGTGTTTCGGCATCAAGAAAGTGTGGTAGTCTACTTTTTTGCTATTTCATTTCTCGTCATTGGTTTGCTATGTTTTACTTGCTATTAGAACTCAAAATGCCTAAATCCAAGACTGCCGACTTCTTCTTGGTTTACCAGACGGAGCTAGTGCATTGCGGGCTTGCCTGCCTTTTTCTTGTGACGGGGCAGATTGGACACCTGGTATTCATTGCCTTTAGAGTGTCAAAGAACAATGTTTATGTCCTCTTTAGTATCATGTTTTTACAATTTCTTTTCTCTTTTTCAGTTTGGCTTCAGAAAACCTAGAAAAGAGTTATGTTAAGCCCTACAACGCACTAATAGCGCATTATATCTCGAATCTGAGCAAGTCCATTCGACTTGCACAAAAGGGTAATTGGAGTTGTGTCCTGAATATCTTATGATTTCAATTTTTGGAAAAGGAGTAAGAGCCGGGATTCTGGACACGCATCCTGTGGGTGTAAACAAAGGAGCCACGTTTACAGCCAAATACAGCAGCAGCTAGCACTAACGGGAAAGCAGTATTATGTAGAGTTGTTTGTGTAGTGAATGTTTGAAACTCGTGTTTTTCCGGTTTTGTTTCAGCTCCCACCGGCCTATTTAAGGCAGCATTCAGTCGAAAAAAAGAAACGGAGCAAAGGGAAGGTTTTATCAGCGATTCTTTTAACTAACTTGTTGTAAGCAGTGTATGATATTGTGAATTTTCAATTCTAGTGTGACTTATGTTTGGAGGCCGCAAGGTGTGGGTGTCAAAGCTGGAGAGCGCCCACATTGAAATTCTGTGCCAGCCCTATGGGACATGGGAGGACGCCATGAAGGCAGATTTATGTTTCTTATATGGAACCAAGCTGCCACATGTCAGCACTTGGGAAGCGGAACACTGTAGGAATTAGCCACACGGTACACAGGAGCTTATTTGGTATGTTCTTATCTTTTGTTCTTTATTTTAGTGTCATAGTGCACCTGAAGTATTTCCTTCCAGGTGTCCCATTCACCCCGTGACAAGGAAAAGGTAGGCAAGCCCGCATCGCACTAGCTCCGTCTCTTTGTCTCGGCCGGACACGTGAGAAAGATACGGAGCTAGTGCATTGCGGGATTGCCTACCCTTTCCTAGTGACGGGGCAAATAGGACATCTGGTATTTATTGCCTCTTGATTGTCGAAGAACGACTTTTATGTCCACTATAGTATCGTGTTTTTACATTTTCTTTTATCTATTTCAGTTTGTCTCATTATGACACCCTGAACACTCAGTTTGAAATGAACAAAAAATTCAGGAAGGGTACCGTGGATTCCCGTACCAAAACATTTTGTGATTATTGTGTGTGAGTAATAAAGTCAACGCTTTCCTAAAAGTTTCATTACATTCAATCATATCTGTCAATTATTTTCACTTATAAATATTCCAATTCTGGCTGATTTTGCCCAAGGAGAGTGAATGTATCCTCCCGTTCAACCATCAAGCTGACATAGTACGAGACACGGCCTACAAAAACTTCCTTCTCTCTGACCCTACGGCTCTAGGTAATCAATAGACCTTTTTAGGCACCACCAGGACACTCCAGATAAAACAACACCCAACGGATCTGACTTCAGAAGCCAAGATAAGAATCCCCAGCCACCTCTTTGCTGTCACACTGAATGCACTGCTGATGACATTCTGTCAATGACTTTGAGCTTAGGACATCGGCATAACTAACCTGCCATGGGTAGCAATGGTAGGCCTACATAACATGCAAAAGCGAGAAAAGATACGATGCGAGAAAAGAAACGATGCGAGAAAAGAAACGATCCTCCAAACGAAGCTTCATGAACAGGCTTCCAGAAAACAATCGTCTTGAGGTTCTTCTACGAAAGTCTGTAAAAACTTTTGTCCGGACACAGCAATGCTGCTCGGAACAAAAATTTTACAGAAGTTCAGTCGTGACCAAATGGCAAGCCTTGCACGAAAGGGCATTGATACCAGCACCGAATACTGTGCTGTGTTGTACTGCGGGAGTAGGTATACTACGCTTAAAATTCGGGTTTCAAAATGACGATCCAGAGCCAAGATGGCTCATATCTATAACCTGTAAATGCAGCAGCGTCAAGATTCTACTATGTGAACTGGTTGTCTACAGCACGAGTTTCTAACATTGTCCACTGACGCAACGGCTCGTCTCATATTACATTGCTTTCCTGCAACACTGTGTCATGTGTATGTGAAGAGTTCACTTAATTTGTGTTTACATTCATGTGTGTGTTTTGATCAGCCAATCAGGGATGATAATGCTTGAACCCAGTTTGACCCTGGAAGTTACATCTCTAGCTTGACTTCATCACTCGTTACTTTATTTCTGATAATGATGTTATTTCAGTGTGGACTAAAGTCTGAATTTTTATATTTTAGGACCACCCTCTTGACCATGAAAGTGTTAGACTGCTGGAGAATCCAGAGGTGATCGAAGTGGCCCTGAAAACCGAAGTGGCTGCAGAGGGTCCAGGGCCTGCCTGAAGTGACCAACGTCTGATTCTCATTCTTTGTTTGCTTTTAAGACCACATTTCACCATACACCGGCTAGAGGACAGACCATCCCCATGACAGGACGGTTGTACCATGACCATGGAAATATCAAAACAAAACTAAGGGAAGCAGGACTGCGAAAGAATTCAAGAAGCACCACACAGGAAGGAGATGCTGATGCTATTCTGTCTCTACCAGACTGGTAATTCTTTATATCTGGTTGCGCTGTGCACAAACCATTCCACTAAGGATAATTTTTGTCTTCCTTGTCTGATAGGTGCTGCACATGGTGCGAAGACCTCAAAAAACAAGACGACGAATGGAAAGCAATCGACTTAGGAACAAAGCTGCTCTTTGGTGGTTCTGCACAGCAGACCGTCATTAGTTATCGAGACATTGGTGAAATCGTCAGGGTACTTGGGAGAAGCTCAGACCGAAAGTGGTAAAGACGCCGAAGAAGAAAAGCGGCAACAGTAGGAAGGGGAACCGCAAAAGAGAGGATTTCCGCCACGGCGTCGGCCACGGCCCAACTTAATATTTCTGGAGGCTTCGCTCTCGCTGACGACATTTCACGACCACCTGGCGGGGTCACACAGCGCAGACCTCCTGTCCGCAACCTGGATGTTTTACGACGCGCGGAGTAGCGCTGCGCTGTGTGACCCCACCAAATGGTTGACATATCGTCAGCGAGAGCGAAGCCTCCAGAAATTGAGTTGGCTCGTTGCGGACGAAGTGGCGGAGATGCTCTTTGTTGTGGTTCCCCTTCCTATTGTTTCCGCTTTTCTTCTTAGGCGTCTTTTCCACTTCCGGTTTGAGCTCCTCCAGAATACCCGAATTCTCACAGTGCAAGTTTCTCATTGTAGATCAAAGAATGAAATTCAAAACTTCACTTCCGCCGAAACAGTGTAAAGGTCCAAGCGTGCTGATTCCACTCCTTGATATCTACAAGAATCCACGAACTCGGGATAAATATAGAAGGTTATTGACCCAGTGCGCGCAACCACTGCGTCTTTTAAGTGTTTTATTTAGTGGATTCTTTAAAAATTCTGTGACCGCTCGCCTTGTTAAGAAGCAGAGATTTGGTTTTCGACGGCCTCGCACAGCCGGTCATAGACCGCGTGTGCTACAATATAGTAGTCCGGGGAAGAAGCCGAGCCGGAAGTAAGCAGTTAGGAAATCAAAATGAGCGGAAAAGGAACAACAGGAGGTGAGAAATCACGCGCGGAAGAACCTATTTCCGGCCGACACCGTTCTGTTTTGGTAGATGTTTCCGCTCTTTAAGATTCCCTCCCTCTTCTCCCTTCGAGGTAAGATTCTCTCCTCCCGACTACCCTATCCATAGAGCGGCACAACACTGTCAAAACTGGAAACGGCGCAAGAGTAATTTTTCCCCAACCTAACGAAACCTTTATAATGTCTCGGATTTCTTCACAAGTCACTTCTCATGACAGGGTATAGTAAGGGACCGTACCCATATTACGTGACCGATTTTGGGCCACTTTTGGACCCCCCCCCCCTCCTTGTGACGCGGATAACCTAACCTTTCAATGTATTTAAGATAGGGCGTAGTATTTGGCTTCGACCCCCCCCCCCCCCCTCAATTAGGTCACGTTATATGGGTACGACCCCTAATGGGCCAAGCCAATACTACGTGACCGGTTTAGAGGGGGGGGGGAGGGGTTCGGCCAGATACTACGCCCTACATTAAATACATAGGAAGGTTAGGTTATCCACGTCACGGGGAGGGGTTAAAAAAGTAGCCTAAAATCGGTCACGTAATATTGGCACGGCCCCTAAGGAGTTTCCCTGCTAAGGATTAGGTCTCTAGGTGGCATAGAATAAAAGTTGATTTTCGTAGTTTTGGTTATTTCGATAATTGAAACAACAAAATAAATACTAAAATACTCAATAGTTAAGACACAGTCGACATTTTAAGTTTCTTTTTGTTAGAGCGTAGTGAACTGCTACCATATAAGCCTTCGATCTTAAAAATACAACCAGTTTTAAGTTTGTTTAGAAAAAGACCAGAACTAAGAGTTGTGCAAAAACAAAAACCAGAGAGAATGTATAAAAAATGTTGGGCTGTCTAATGCAACAAGAAGTAGACGAATTATTTCTGTACATGAAACAAACTCGCAGTCTCCCCGAGGAAATGCCCAAAATATGGATAGTGAGACTTCATTCCATGTATGAATGACCTGTAAACCTTCTATTTCACCCTCCGTTTAAACATGGAATGCAAAACCAATGAAGAGTGCCTGTCCACAAAATTTGATTCAGTGTCTATGATATTTGTTTGTGCGGCACTTTATGAGTTCTAGGTATCTTCCGAAATAAACTTTAAGATAGTTGCATTATGTGTTTGAAAGCTTCACACTCAGTACAAAGACTGAAACCTTAACAATCTTTGAAATTGAGCAATTTAGTATTTACAATGCTATATTATATATCAAAGTGATAAAAATATCCCCCCCCCCCCCCCCCCGAAAAAAAAAAACAACAAAAGATGACAAGAACAAAGAACAACATATTTTTGATCAGAAAAGGTCAAGTGATGACCCCATTTTTGAACTCCTGGTAGTGTGGGTGATTCGCTTGTGTGCATTTGAAACAGTTTAGTGGGACACATTGCTGTAACTACAATATACTGCAGTCTTTGCAGAGACTGCACCTCTAGGGAAATAGTAGGGTATTGTCGAGTTTTCGTCCATTAGACTGTGGGCTTCGAAATTGGTATTTTGGCGTCTTTTTTAGTTCTGAACACGAAAGGCTATGACGAAAGGCTATGAAATCCGGCGATCCTAGCACTTTTAAATTTCACTAAGTAACACGATATTTTAGGTTAGAATGTGTCCACCGAGCAGACAAACTATCAGCCCCCCCCCCCCCCCTCACAGCAACATCCAGAAACTGGCGGTATTCCCTGAAGATTTGCCCTTTCACATAACATAAGAAATTTGGAGAGACCCATTTATTATACACAAATTCAGTGTGTAACATACATGGGTGTCTCCAAATTTATCTCATGTTATATAGAAGAACGATGATTTGATTGCCACTCATCTGCTAATGCTGTCTGGTGTCCACATTCTAACCTTGAATACTGTGTTATTTAGTTACATTGAAAATTGCTAGGATCGCCGGATTTTATTGCCTATTGCGTTCAGGACTTAAAAAAGAGACACCAAAATACCAAATTTGAAGCCCCCAGACCAACAGACAAAAATTCGAAAATACCGAACTGTCACCAAAAAGGTGGACTTCAATTCAATTTAAGAGCCTACACATGTGCCTTATTTTAGTACAAATCTTTCTTATTAAAACGTAACAATAGAGCTGGCAGCACGTATAAAGGAAAGACTGGAAAGGCTGGCAAGAAGACGTTCGGATGAAACTTGTTCAGAGAAAAGTAGAAAGGCAACACCAGAGGGTGTATTCAAAACTCAAAGTTCCACTACAAACCCACATCTGTCCATAGGCAGTGCAATCTTTAACACTAGAACTTGTTCACAACCAAAGTAAAAAAAAAAAATGATTAGTGCCTATGCCTTAGACTACCTTTTCCCATCAATTCAGAAAAGCATTGCACCAATTACATGCTTAATTGCAATGTCAACCAAATTAATCTTAATATTGGTGAACAGCAGCAATGCCCCACCTGGAATTGGAAGAATAAGATATTCTGGTCAACACCTAGGGTAGATTTCGACTGTGAAGCTAAATAGGAGGGTGAAGCCCTACGCGTACTGGATTTTGAGAACAAGCAAAAATCCAGCAAGCGCAGGGCTTGACCTCCATGTTTAGCCTAGCAGTTTAAAACCACCCTCAGGTCCACCGTCGCAATTGGATGGCAACACAGTACAGTACCTTCAATAATAACTAATCCGTCCTATTACTGATGAAACCCCAAGCACTTCGATATTGCTATGGGACCAATGCACAGACTTACACCTTATACACTTCACTCAATGAAGAGAAGCAGCAAGCCGTCTACAGCAGATTGAAATTCGAAACCATCGTTGCCAGTAACGGTGCAGATACACATCCCAAACTAGCGACAAAATCCGAACTCGAACAAATAAGTGGGTACTGACTCACTTGGACGGTGATACTTACGAAGGTTAGGTTCCCCTCCCCACTGACGAGACGGTCATTTCGTTTCGTACAAATAACACTACAACTCATAAAAGAGCAGTTCGGGATGCACGACGCATACGATGCCGCTGGCGAAATCAACAGAACACTCACTTGCCTCTTCGTTTGCACAAACTAAACGTGCCAGCCTCGATGGGAAGCAGGCTCGTGTACACACGCCAACGTAATCCGTCTACCGCATTGGCAAGTCAAGTTTCGTCTCAGAATACAGTTTTCCGGTTGTAGCCAAGCCGGACCACTCGCGGGCGTACATTTATCGGCATGACGAAAACGGATCACAGCAAAACAAGGCCTCAAAATGCGAACCACACCACTGTCTACCACTCAAAAGTACGCCAACAACTCCACAGTCCCTCGGGTCACTCGAGAGTGGAGCGTGTGCGTGTTGACGCGCGGGAGAAACCAGGGGCCTGGAAAAACCGTGGGATCCAACACAGCACACCCTGGTGGCCAGTTCCGGAACTGACCCGACCCCCTCCCGTCGAGTCCTACCTTTTCTGCCGTTTACAGCGTTTTACTTAGGACGAAATACAATGCCTGAAAGTTCTAGATTGTTTCTCTGTGTCTCCAGCAACCCTTGGTGAAAATGTTCTTGCCATTTCTTAAAACGGTTGAATCAGATAGGTGATGTACGTGACGTCACGAGCAACAGCGAACTGCCAACGTACCCGCCCTTAGTCAAGATCTGGTTAAAATCCTACTCTTATTCCTATGATTCAAATATGCATTAAATTATTATACAGGCTACGCACCGCATTCTCATTCGATTTATATTGCTTTCGTCGCAAAGAACACAACGAGATCGATATAGGTTTTGTAAATGTGCTAGGCTGGTATTAGCTCGTGAGGTGCAATCTGCGGGAACCAAACACCACATTTGAAGTTCAGCAATCGAAATGATACACTATTTGGTCTGATATTATCGCTTTCATGTTTCGTGGTACTTCGTATTTCTTAATTTAAAGAAATGTTAGATCAGCCCGTTAGTGGCAGACTGAAACTGAAAGAATTTAAGTTATTAATTTTGGAATTTTTTCACTCACAATATTAGGCATTACAGGTTGCAAATATTAAAGTAAGTTACAATGAGATTGTACATTGCAGATGAATAGCCTTATTCTTAGCCAAAACTTTTCCATTTCCTGGCATTGCTAGCCTTCGTATTAGATTAAGTCAGGATGGCGAATAAGTGCCACAGCAGATGTGGGCAAGAACATCTCCTTTTACTGACCAAAAGTGTGGGTGTGAGTTTTACTGAATATTCTACAATGTACATAATTTAATTTGTGAGCGAATGTGAAGGACTTTGTTTGTACCTCTATAAGTGTTTACTTGGTCCATGTGTGATAAAAAGCTGGTGAGTACTCCATTTACAACAAAAGTCCAAACTAAAGGCAAAATGTGTACTGGAATTTTTTTAAAATAAATTTAAAATTATGCATATCTTATATTGTTTATTTATGCAGCTATAGCTAGCTACAGTTGTAGCAAGAAGATTTTCATTGTTTAAGAAGTGTGAGTTTGAATAGTGAAAGCAGACATTGATTTTTATGTAGGTATCAACACAATTTTTCACTGATACTTAGCTCAATTAACTATCTCTGGATATGCAGGAAAGTTTGAGACTGTCCTTGATTGATCCAGTGACCTCTGAATACTTCAACTGCCTTGAAACTATTAACTGATGCTATTATGCCACACTTCTTACCTATATGTTTTGTGGAACCTCTGGAAGTAATCAAAAATTCTTACTTTTACGCAAACTGGTACGTCCGCAACTCTCTCTGTATTTTGCAAGGTTTTAGATGCTACCATATTAAGAAAAGCTACACTCTACTGCCGAAGACCTCACCTTTGCATACTAATAGCAAAGAGTTTGCTGCCACAACCGTGTGAAGTCAGATAATAAAGGCGATATATTTTAAATACTTTGCTGTAAGGGAAGCGAGGTAAATTCAATGACCAATATCACCATGTAAAAACTAATCCAATCTGAGTAAATAAAATCATAGACTCCACTCTAATACTCTTCCTAAACTTCCTGTTATTTTATATTTATATGTATAGGCGTCGCCTGTACCTTTGCCTTGTAACAATTTACCGTATGTACTTATGTCCAGTACTGTTTCTCTGCCTTTAAAGAATAAAATTTCACTTAGTTTATAATTATTGATGAGAACTCTCAACAATCAAACAGGCCTTCCACATGTAAAATTCAGAGTCTAAAACACGGCACAGCCCTGAGGGTGTTAGTATACAGTTTCAAAACAATCAAAATATTTTTAAAACAAACATCACTTCCATTTTAGCTTCCAAAGCTTAAAGACATGTTGTTATTCCACTCCTAAATTCATCGACTAATGTCGTTCAAGATCCAGTCAGTCCTTCGGTTAAAAGAAAGGTCGCTCAAGGAACTGCTTGTCAAAAGCTATCAAACAGAACAAATATTTGGTGAAATCTATGCAAATTTAACGTGAACACATATCTTGACAATTTCTTTACTAAGCAATTAATGCAATAAAGCAGCATGGGGTTTCTTCTTTGGTTCTCAAGAAAGTTCTAAAAAAATCTACTCTCAACTCCTTTCACTGTGCTCGAAAATTTCAAGGTTCTGCTTTATAACTTTCCTTCAAACACCACAAGTGGGCATCAGTGGCCATGGACAGGCGCATATTTGATAAATTAACCCTGGGATGTAGGCAGACCCGCCGAACAACGGCCTAACGACACACCGTTGCAGTCCCCAGCGTAATTCAGTTTTGAAGTCTAACAATTGCCGGACTACCAGCGCTACTGCAAGCAGGCCGTCGGGCTCGAGTCGGGCTGCACCAAATCGCTGCGGACCTGCGCCGGAGGCTGGATGGCGCCATTGAGACACGGACGAGGAGCGCAGCCTCCTGACAGACCCCGCCCAAATCCGCGAGCACGTAAGACAGCACCTTGCAACAGTTGTATCAGCGCCTGACGGGCAGGCAACCCACTTCACGCCGCAGCTTGGCGGGTCAGACCAGCCTAACTCCCAGGCGCCTGGGGATACTTCGTTGCCGGAGGAGGTGGTGCCCGAGCCGGTCGTCACCGAGGAGGACAACCTCCTCTATGCGGAGTACACGGTGACCGGGATCTGCGTCGTGGCTAGAAACGGCAGCAGCAAAAGCAACAAATTTTACAAACAATAAAACAACAAATTTTACAAACAACGCCTAACCTTTTTTCCTGCGGTCCTCAGGTCCTGCGGCGGTACGGCGTGGCTCAGGGGCTGGTGCAGCTGCTGCAGAGCATATACGGCGGGGCGACGACAAAGATCCCCATCAACGGCGTGCTTAAGGCGGCGGTGCAACTGCGGCGCGGTATCCGCCAGGGCTGCCCGGTCAGCATGCTCCTCTACAACGTGGACAGCAGGCTGCAGGGACTGAGGGTGCGCGGCGCCAGGATTGCCGCATCCGCCTACGTGGACCACACCGTGGCACTGCTGCGTGACCAGGATGAGGTGCTCGAGGGCACGCTGCAGGAGTTTGGCGATGAGTCCGGCCTTCCCGTGAAGTCCAAGGCACTACCGGCGGCGCGGTGGCCGCGGCGAGCCCAGCTGCCGTTGCCGCCCGTCAGGTGAAGATCCTGGGCGTGAGCTGCACGGCCAGGACGAGCAGGATCACCGCGGTGAACTGGAGGAAGAGGATGGGGGCCTTGCGCAGCGTGCTCGTGTCGTGAGCGCTTTCAACATAGTCCAGCGGGTGGCCTACCTGAACAGAACACTGTCGCCCTGCCGCTCCTGTGGCACCTACGCAGGTCGCACCAATGCCGCCGTCGCCGTCCACGGCCAGGGACATCGGTGGCGTGATGGGTACATTCCTGTGGGCCCTTTGAGGTCCTGATCCTCCCCAAGAAGAGGGGTGGCCTGGGTCTTTACGACCTGCTGCGGAAATCGTTAGAAATGTTTGTTGGCAGGTGGGCCACGTGCCAGTGCTCCATCACGCCGACCGTCTCCAGGGAGTAGCTGAGGGAGCAGCACGGCGTGGAGGAGAAGAGGCTGCCTGCGTGGACCACTCCAGGGAGGCGCGCGGGGTGCTAACGGCGCCGGGCTTTCCTGCGGAACTGGTTGCCTCGGAGCAGACGCAGGCCCTCTACGCGAAGGCCACCGACGAGGTGCAGCGGATCCCCCGAGCCAGGAGGGACGACCCCGAGGTGAAGCAGGTTTTGGTCTGGCTCCTCGCCCACCACAAGACCCTCCCCGTCGACGTCAGGGCCAGCTGGTTCCAGGCAGCACATGACGTGCTCCCAACAGCCATCCGCAGGCCGCACACCTGGCCGACCTGGCCGGCCCACCGTGGACCTGACCGGGGGCGCCACAGTGGCCGCTACCATCTGGACCCTGGGCACGGCCGTCCGTGGCCGGGATGGACTAAGGACCCGTGAGGAAGCAGCGGTGGCCAGGTGAAAGTTACCAGATGGTCCTGCCCGCTGCCCTCGGAACCGGGGCCACGGACTCGGGAAGGACGGTGCCGCCAAGTCCCCTCTGGTGCGCCCGGGTGGGGGGGGG
Source organism: Odontothrips loti (assembly GCA_038380765.1). Taxonomy (NCBI): domain Eukaryota; kingdom Metazoa; phylum Arthropoda; class Insecta; order Thysanoptera; family Thripidae; genus Odontothrips; species Odontothrips loti. The sequence continues at coordinate 178,776 of JAZGLN010000145.1, forward strand.
GGGGGGCCACTGACGGTAGGCAGGCACTCGTGAGTAGCCTAGGCCCCACCCGACAGCAGGAAGCCCGGAAGCCCTGATACAAGAGCATGAGTACACATCTAAGGTGCCCTGAGGCTCATAGGGTCAATCGCAATAATGCCAAGTATTTCTCTCCAGGACACCGGGTCAGAGGACCCGGGGGCAAAAGGGAGACACCGACGGCAGCGGAGCGGAAGGCGGAAGCTCACCCAATCCCGCCCAGGGCGGAACCTTCAGCCCTGGAATGGGAGACGGAGACGGCTCAAACGCCACCATCCATTCGTAGTGACGCCCAAGCTGATACTTGACCCCAATTACCATCTGTCTGCACAGCGGAGGAACAGCTGGGTTCGATACCGGCTCACGGGAGAGAAGAGAGGAAGCCAGCAAGAAAGGAGGGAGTGTGAGAGGAGAGCGGGTTCGGCCCGGGTTCGAGTCGCACCTGGAAAGTTCGGATTTTGTAAGCACGCCGGTGTGAAAAAATGAAGAGTCAATCAGGGGTCAAACCGGCGTGCAATTAAGGTGGTCCCTGTTGGATCTGACTCCGAGCACGGCTAGAGTCACTTATAAAGTGTATCCGCTAAAGTAGCTTTGGGGATACCCCCTGACAGTTTTTGTTCAGCCATTTTCCGTAGGATAGCGCTACCGTCGTTGTGAATTTTAGAAACATAACCACCTATCTGCGTTACCATTCGATGTCAGCTACTGGACCTATTTTCATGCTCCTTCGGGTCAGTGACTTGGCCCCCGCTAGTAGTTGATATGCTCTGCTGCCTTGCCACCCCCTGTATGCTCCTGCATAACAGGCCTCCTGTATGGTCGTGCGGTGATGCTCCTGCTCCCCAGCTGGGTCCCCCCACCGGGCCACGCCTCTCCGCCCGAGTTCCCCCTCCCCCCGCTCCACCTCCCCCCGCACCGCTATGCTCCTGTGTGCCCTGTTACGTCACCGCTGCACATGCCGGTGGGGAGAGCCCCCCGCCCCCGCTATGCTCCTGGCTGCCCCGTCCTGGCGGTCTGTGCTCCAGCCGGAAAGGGGGTTGTGTGCGCGCAGGTACCCCCGACCCTTTTTCTTCTGATTCGTAAGGTCTCATTTGTTCCGGTCCGCATGTGTAAGCTGACTGTGTGGGGCGAGCCCTGCCGACGGTCCTGTGAGATGACAATGTATACACACCTCTCCACCCCGCCTCGCTCCCCGTGCGCCGTGCGTTTCTGTTTACCGTGCGTGCCCTAGTTTTCGGGAAGGCCCCGGCCGGCAACCGAAAGTGTCTACAGTTTCCCGTGCGGCTGTACACGTTTCCCCCCGCTCGTCGTCAGGCGGCGTGGCGCTCTTTCGCAGAAGTCATGACCGTTGGACTACAGATTTTCGAAAAAACAGATCAGATTTTGACGGTCAGCTGGAAATAGCTAGGATATTTTTTTTGTGTAGGCGGTATCTCTCGCTTGCGCGTAATGAAGAGGTGGGTGGGGGAAATAAAAAATGAGGTGGGTGGGTTAATAATTTTTAATTACAATTCTATTCTTACAAGACATGTTTAAAAAATAAAAAAATACGATTCCACAAAGTGAAATCCTAGGAGGCCCGAAGTAGAGTCAGACGATATTGCCGAGATTTTGTAGATTTTGTAAATTTTGTAGTTTTACTGATGGTTTGAAGTGTCTTTCGAATGCGTATGTGACAAACAGGATCTGGAAGGAGAGGAGAGTAGGAGTGAGAAGTGTGAAGAAGAAATATGAATGAATGATTCGTTGAGAAAATATTGGATAAAGGTTGGAATGCTATCAAAAAGAAAAAGAACTGTATTTTTTGGGCAAGTTAAACAATTGTTAAGCGAAAAAGTTTGTCGGAAGAGAGTTTAGAATTTCGTGGGAAGATTGGCAGTTGTAGTGTTCTAGGCTCTTTCCAGCGAGCAGCTGGCATTCTCACCACTGGCTACTCTGGCTAGCCCTAGTCTCGCTCAGGGTCTCAACTGCATTCTCAATCTGTACGCCAACAATGCAACGCGGCGCCCCGCGGTTGCTACAACAGTCATCATGTGATCGAGAGCGGTCTCTGGCGGTCGACGATAGCGCGCTCTGTCGGCTGGGCACGGAACTACCGACCGAACCTCAATCCTATGAACTTAAAAATATTTATTCTCAGCTCACATTGAATGACAGGAGAACTAACTCCTTTCAACGTCAGGGGCAGGCATGAGGCATGAGAACGTTGATAAATCTTACTTTCAAGCACTCGTTGGCTGGTTCACTTGGTTGGAAATTTTTGAAGAGTATGACATAAAGCTACCACACTCATTGCACAGCATTGCTTCCCAGCATTTTTAAACACTCCATGGTATTGATAAGCTGTTCCTTGAAGAACCTTCATCATCCAATTTCTGCACGTCACAACCACAATCAAAACTTTCGCGCACAACTCAAAACCGATGAAACCGACGTCAGTGTCCTCGTTTTGTTTACCCACCCGTCGTCATGGTGTTGGATGAAAAATTCGGAACGGGAGGGAAGTACAGTCGACTCACGACGGCTACGTTTGAAAGTCTGTACATTTTGCCGCATTGTTGGCCGGCCACCCCAAGCTTGATATATCAACTTTTCAAACGCAGCAGTTTTCGTTTTTCGTTGCGGCTGTATTACGCAACAGGCAGTGCTCTGATCGGTTGTAATTTTCATCTTTCCACCAACTTTGCCTCGGCTCGGCTAGGCCCTTGCTTGACTCGATCTTTTCGCCCATAAGAGCCTGCAGCTCGACTCGAATTATCAAATTTTTCAATTCAAAATTCTCCAATTTCAGCCTTTGAGCTTTCGTATGGGCATTAGAATCTGAATCAGCGTGTCTCCTTCCTGCTCCTTGCAAACTCTCATCGAAATCGTACAATTTCGTTCGGAGAAGTCCATAAGGGGCCATGTCAAAAAAAAATAAAAAAAAATCGGAATCCGAAAGATTGCAATAGGCTACTTCGTGCCTAAAAATAAAATCGTTACTTATAAATGTAAAACAGTACAGTTTTAAAATTTTCGGAAGTTCAGTTTCGGGCGCCAACGCCGGAAAGATCTTCGTGGGGGAGTGACCAGCAACCTCGAGTAGGGCGTCTCATGGAGGTCCTTTCCCGGGAAATGGGCTGCCATCAGCGCTTTCAGGATCACCTCTTGATTTTCGCATACGGCTTTCCATGCCGTACACCCGATGAAAAGTTCCTCAAAGTGCGGTGCTCCGTTCTCGTCGAAAAGGAAGTCGTCTCGCTCGATTTGTATGAAGGGCTTCAGTTTCAGTAATTTATACTGGATTATGTGCGCGGGGAGCGATATCATGCTCTGATGGGGGGAGTGAACACCCCCTTGAAATGTTTTGATATTTTGTGCACGTCGTCTCTCTTCATTGTTAATAAGTGCTCTAGCTCTTGATATCTGTAGGACGCTAGAGTGTTCCCTCGTTTTTTAATCTTCATCACCGCGCCGTAGGGGCCTAGTGACTCGACGATAAGTTGCTTTTCAGTCTTAACGTTTAGAGTTATTTTCAAGAGCTCCATTTCTTTTTGCTGTAGGAACTTTTGCTATACCAGAAGGGTGTTCTCAGCTCTGAGTCTCGCGGGGTTATGCCCCTACTGGACCGGCTCTGGGGCTGTCTGGCTGGCTTTTCGCGCTCGCCGCTCTCCGCTCTCCTCCCTCCTCCCCCCACACCCGGTGTGCTCCTGCACAACCGCCCAGGCAGCGCCGCCCCGCCACGCCCTCCTGCCGGTGCTCCAGCCAGACCCCCGCCGCTCTCCCTCCCCCTCCCCACACATGCTGTGGTCCTGCACATCCGCCCCGGCTGGGTCCCCCCACCGGGGGACGCCTCTCCGCCCGAGTGCCCCTCTCGCCGCCGGTCCTGCTAGCGCACCGCTCGCCGCGCGGCCCCCTCCCCCACCTGCTGTGCCGGCCCGTCCCGCCCCCACTCCGCCGAGTCCGGCTCGCCGCTCACTCCGGCGCGTCCCCGCTCGCTCGCTTTACGCCCCCCCCCCACCCGGGGGGCCCCCGGGGCGCCGCTCGCTCGCCCCCGCTCGCCGGGGTAGTGAGTAGCGAATGAGAGGGGGCCGTCCCCCACCCCTCGCCGAACCCTTGCGCCCTTCGGGGTGAGGGGGGGGGTGGCGAGCCCCTCCAGGGTACCCTACGGCTCGGCGGGGGGGAGAGCCTCGGCAAATGGGGGCTTCTCCCCTGACTTGGGCCCGTGCGCGGAGGATGGGAGGGGTGGTGAGGGTGTAGGCGGGGGTTTCTGCCGCTCGCTCGGGGGGCGGGATTCGCCGCTGCGAAGGGATAAAAACGCCGACACAGTGCCTCAGAGGCACACTTGCACTCGCTGCGCGCTCCAGCCAATAGGCAGAGCCAGAACAAGCCACTGAGCTAAAAAAGTGTAAACAGAGCCGCGAAGCTACAATACCGCGAGCTAAATCAAACCGCGAAGCTACAATACCGCGAGATAAATCCAAACCGCGAAGCTACAATACCGCGAGATAAATCAAACCGCGAAGTTAAAAGGCCGCGAGAAAAAAGAGAAAAATAAAATAAAAAATGCCTAAGGTTCGGAATATCGAGGCAAAGAAAACTCCGCGCAGGAAAGGAGACTTTGTTAAGAAACCTCGAAAACTCTCTAAGTCTGAACCGGTCCAGAATGAAATGGACGTGACACTTTCTCAAATCGACGTAAGTCCTGCCGAATCGCTGCCTCGAGCCGGAGACGATGTTCTCGATAATCTTATAAGAGAATTGGGACTTGATTCCGACGAAATTTTGCAGAATGTGACGGACATGTCTCTCCTCACCCAGACTCAGTCTGGGCGTCCATTTGACAGTTTTGAACAGTTCGTGACGCCTCTCGGCGTCTCTAGGGGGTGACGTGCCGCAGGCCCCCTCGGCCGCCCTGTCATCCCTCATGCCGTCGCATTTGGCGGCGCTGCAGCAGCGCCCTATCCTGACGAACCCCGCGCAGCAGCAGCCGCAGCCGCAGCAGCAGCTCTCCCTGGCAGGGCCTGCCCCCGGTGCGGGGGCGCTTCGTCCGAGGGCACTGACACGGTGGATGGGGGCATCCGGATCAGCCCTCCCTCAACGCCCTGCCCCGTCTTCCCACCATCGCAAGAAATTCCCGGCACATGGCGTTATGAGATGTTCAATGACGCAGTTCAACGATATCATGACTGGCAAGAGCGACATGCATCTACCACCGTCCCAGACGATGGCTTGTCGTGTGCTGCCATGTCAAAAATTCCGGATCCAGAACGAGGACTGACGGGGTTCCCAAAAGGTGTGATGTGTCGTACTGTCAAATTCAGTCCACGATTTAGTCCTATGCCGTAATGGGGATCGATGTAGAGAGCCGAAAGCCGTTCTACATGATAAAGAGCGAGGGGGCGATCTTCGTTAATGACGGTCGTGGGGGAGTTAAACGGAGTCCTGCCTCCAATTTTGTGAGGCTATCAGAGAAAGAGTTGAGGTACCTGATGGAGGAATGTCTGCACAAAAGTGTCGAGGACGGTTTGTCCATGACCAAAAACACCCCCGGTCATAATGTGGGGGCTATTGTAGTGGATTACAAAATAAATAAATCATTTATGGGAAAACCTGCGTACAAGAGTGTGATATTGTCACGTCTGGAGGACCCCTCTCAAGTGTTAGAGCTGACTCCCTATTGCTGGGCGAATCTTGGCAAGTACGCCAGGCTAGTGCGTTTAAGCATGAATGCTGTTCATGAGAGTTGTAATATTGTAACATATTATTTTAACATTTTTTTGTCTAGTGCTGTAGACTTTTTAAAAGAGCGGGGTCACACTCTGGGGTCTCTGGAAGATAGACCTTTTGGCTTACACAAGCTTTTGACAGAAGCCGTAAATTCCGCCCCGGAATTTCTAGAAGGTTGTGGGAGCCAGTTCCCTTATTTTGCAGAAAGCACTGAGGTTCCAATATTAAAATGTGAGCTGATGTACCAGCATATGTATGCGTTGAAACCATTGATTTTAGAGCGCATGAAAATGTGAATAATTATTTTGTAATAAGAAAACTAAAATGTACATTTTTTGTGTTCTGTCTCCGTTTGATGAATAAAAAAAAATATTTTCTGAATATTAATATGTCTCTTTCTTTCTTTCCTCTCCTTCCTTCTCAAATCAGTTCGATAATTGCACAATGCAAGGGAAAAGAAAAATCATATATTTACAAAAACGTTTTATTCAAATAAAAATTACATTTTTAAAAAATTAGCTAAAAAGAAAGCAATTTAATCAAATAAAGGTTTCAGAAATAATACTCGTCGTCCCCCCGACGCCCGCCTCTCCGTCCCCCCCGCCCCCGCTTTGGAGAGACCTCGGGCGCATCGTGGTCAATAAAACCCCATTCCGGCCGGGTGCGGCGCGATCCGCGGCCCCTCCCCCACCCCCCGCGGCCGCGGACGTACAGACTTTCACGCACCCTAGCGAGCCGCGACCGCAGCTCATCCGCCTGCACCTCATCTTGTGGTCGTGCCACCCGGTGGTGCATCCCGCTAGAGAAGGCGGTGGCGGGCGTGCAATAATGCACGCATCCGCACAGGGGGGTGAGAGGTCGAAGTGATGGTACTGGTGCTGGTGCTGGGGGTGGTGCTGGTGCTGGTGTTGGTGCTGGTGCTGGTGTTGGTGCTGGGGGTGGTGGTGGTGCTGCTGCTGCGGGGGGTGGTGGTGGTGGTGGTGGTCTCTGCAGCAAGAAGGGTAGCGGCCCCTCCGGGAGCGGAATTTCGCCCATCTTTTCGCACCTCTTGCCTTATTCTTACTTCCTTTCTGGGGTTCAGCGGAATACCCTATTCCGGTGCCGGACTGCCGGTGCTGTGCTCAGGCTGGTCTCCAGGCCGGGCCGGTCCCAGCCCCCGGTAAGCACCCCCCCCCCCCCCACCCCCTGCATGCCGCCGCCCCCTCCCCCGCATGACGCACTCTCAGGACGGGGGGGGGGGGGGGGGGGTCCTGCAGGGTATCCAGGCGTACCTAACATATTAAAATACCACCAGGGGAGCACTGCTGCTCACACCAAAATTCACAGCGCGTTATAGCCGAGCCAAGCCCGGGCCCGCCGCTGTACACACTCCGGGGCCGCGACATATTGAAATAATTGGCCTCAGACGCGTCCGCCGAAGCAGAGGCAGCAGCAGCCGCGTGCGCGAAACTTTGGACCACTTCGGATTCGTCACCAGGATTTCGTGTTCCCCGCCGGGGAAGGGGAGGGGAGGCCCATCTCCGCCGCAGCCCCGAAGCCGTATCTCTCAAACGCGGCCAAACAATATCGCGACCCCCGCCGCCGGCGTGTCCACGGCGCATCTCAGGGCATCGGAATAGGGTATTCCGCTGAACGCCAGAACGGAAGTAGGAGGAAGGCAAGAAGTACTCAAAGATGGGTCCAAACACGCCCCCCTCGCCCATCTTTTCGCACCTCTTGCCTTATTCTTACTTCCTTTCTGGGGTTCAGCGGAATACCACTAGACAAAGAACAGAGTAGACTGCCAGCCCCCATATGCACAGCACAGAGCAGAGTGAGAGCACATCTGGAGCTCCGGCCGGCGCGACGAGTGCCCCTTCGGGTGTTTCCGCCGTCTTCGGCTCTCGTTCGGGAGGCTGGCCCTAGGGGGCGGTCACTTATTAGCAAGTCGGCCCGGAGACAGCTACGCTGCGCCACGCCGGTTCGTTCCGCACTCGCCGCACGGGCTGTGTGACATCCCTCACCACGGGGGGTCGCCCACGCCTCCGGCCGCATGTGCGTCTGCCTCGCTGAGGGCCGGTCCCTTTCCGGAGATAGCCGAAGACATCCGAAGGGGCACTCGTGAGCCGAACAAAACTGCTCTCAGGCGCTGGCAGTCTACTCTGTTCTTTGTCTAGTGGAATACCCTATTCCGGTGCCGGACTGCCGGTGCTGTGCTCAGGCTGGTCTCCAGGCCGGGCCGGTCCCAGCCCCCGGTAAGACCCCCCTCTCTGCATGCCGCCGCCCCCTCTCCCGCATGCCGCACTCTCCCAGCAGACTATCGTCGCAGCCGCCGCGGTCCGAGCCAGCCCAAGGACACCAAAATCCAAACTGTAGCCCCCACCGAGGCTCCGGACGGGACGGGTGGGGACGGGCCCGCCGCTGTGCAGCGAAATTCGTTTGGAATCACAATCACCAATCACAATCACAATCGAATTCGATATCGCCGCGCCAAGAGACACCCTGCTGCGAGGCTATGCTTGTGGGGGATGAAAATTTTGAGCAGCACTAACTGCTCGGTGTGCTGGTGAGCTTTACAGATAGGTATTTTGGTTTTTAATGAGAAAGATGGTTTTGGCTTGTATCGAAGCTTGGTGCTAGCAAAGTGTATGTCTTTGATTGTGAATATAAATTTGATGAGAGGAAAGAGAATTAGAGGCACAGCCGGCTGTGATTAGAGGGCTCACTTTTGTATTTTCATTCAAATGATCATCTTGAGACCTTCTGGTAGGAACACCTGTGACTAGGTGTTGGTATTCAATCATGATTCAATGCAGAAAACAGTACAGCATTGGTAGTAATTTGGGAGGTGTTCAATTAAAGAAGGGTTGTGATTTTGCATCATTGTGATTCCTAAACAATTGTCCAATGTCAACAACATTGTTATAATTTTTATCCAATTTCGATTGTGATTTTCATTCTCATTTTGATTGTGATTTTGATTCCCATTTTGATTGTGATTGTGGTTCTGATTTTGATTCTCATTTTGGGAGTTTGCTATGGCACTTTCTTGTAGTTTCCATGCAGTTTTCACAATTGTCTCATTTCTACCAAATTATCATGATTTTATCCTGTTTGGTTTCGACTTGTATTTTGATTCAGGTTCTGAAACTGATGGAAGGGAAGGGAAGAAACAAAGGCAACGGAGCTTTAGACTTGCCATCATGTATGAGCTTGCGAGGTAATGCAGTCAGTATAAGTAGAATGTTGTGATTTTAATGCATAGTACTTGCGGTCTCACAAGTACTAGTGGGGCATTCGTTGAAGATGGCATACATGTGTATTTTGTTATGGTGCCCTTGGTTGGCTGTGCTTTGAAAAAAATTTCCCTGGCTGTTAATTGTCACCCACAGGTGGCTGCTGCTGACAAGGCCCAATGCAAGAGCCACTATATCTTCCCTTATCATGGCCATGTCATAAGGCATGTCAGGATCGTAACAAAGCCAGGCCAATACTTTATGTTAGCATTTCACAACGATTACCTTTCCCAGGCCATTTCACAGACTGACCAGGACACAACAAGATGAAAACCGTTTGTCTGTAACCAATTAGATGTGGCATCAGTGATAAACGTAAACAATTATCGCCAACAGTAAGGCATTTTAAAAAAAATTGGAATGGAACACTTACTGTGTTTGTCAAGTTGGAAAATCCGCTCGTTCACACCACTTGCAGACCTTGAAGCAAAGACTGCAACAAAACAGTAGGTCATGAAACAGCACATTAAGCACTGCAAACAAAATACATCACTTCACTCACGATGTAGTCCTCCTGGAAGTCAATATTTGGGCGAGCCACTGTGCACCTCACTTCACACCACTTTCACACCAAGACATTTCCGTCGGACAAGCAAAGACTGCAATATAACAATGGGTCAGAACATTTCACATGAAATACTGGAAAAAAAAACTCCCTTTACTCACGAAGTTGTCCTCGTGGAAGTCGAAATTCGTGTGAGCCTAAGGGTAGATCAGATACTTTAGCATGCCTATTCAGTCCGTTTTTCCGATACGCTGAGACCACTACCAGGTACCCGTAGACCATAAGTAACAATTACTCACATCATGGTTAACTTATATTTCACTCATTATCCCCTTACCCGGCTTGCAGATTCGCACAGAAGAAGAGTGTTACGGATGTTGGTGCCACTGCTGAATGCAGTTCATGCTGCTGAGGGGAGTCCAAATATGGACATCCAGCAACAACTGCCAATGGGAACTGAACTCAATTTTCCATTGGAAGAAGAAGATTTGGAGAAACTAGAGGCTAATTTGGCTGGCAGTAAAGACAGCATTGCCAAACTTGTAAGTAGTGTTTTTTTCTTTATGCCAGGTGTGCTATTAAACTGCACCTTCTGCAGCTGTTCCTTTTGTTTTCAGGAAATGTGCCTGAAGAAATATGTGGACCGTCATAACATAAACACGGCAGTTAGCCTTGTGGTTGGGTGTGTCATGAAACAAACTGGCGTTGAAGTTCAGCTACAAAGGCTTCAACAAGAAGAAGCGGGGGCTGTCGCAAGTGTGTTCCAAAGTATCGGCGTGCATTGAAGGTATGTATTCTACTTGATGGGTGTTTACACTGGGATGGGTGTAATTACGCTGCAATAATTCCTTGCCGTTTTTAATTTCAGAAGAAATCTTGCAAAACTCGCCATTCACCGCTCCTAATATCACCAGAGCAGTGATGAACTACTTCCGGAGGGCCAATGAACGGTATAAGAACCGTGCAAAGAAAACAAATGGAACTGTCGAAGGAGTCGCTTCAGATGTAGCGATGGATGGATCTTGAATTAAAGTCATTGCATTCGCATTTCTACAATTTTGTGGAGTTTCTGTACAGCCTTGCACTAAATACAAATCCAATTCCTTTAATGCTTCACGAATTATATCGAAAAACAAATCACATGATGTCTGCCTTGCGATAGTCAACCATGCAGTAATAGGATCGTTAGCTATCACAGTAGCAAAATCCAAAATTCAATTTAATTGTAGTGGTAGGGGATACGAGGTGGGGAAGCCAAAAGAGGATAAAACAAATGAATGACTGCCAACTTCGATAACCAACTGTCAAAAGCCAGCATTAGAAAATTAGAAGCAGTTGTGATATACATACAGCGGAATTTTATAAACGTGCCCTGAAAGTATTGAACAAATTGACCGTCGCAAAGTATGTCAATTTTTAGTTTTTGTTGTCTGGCTGGTAATACCTGATCCTCCAGTTTTCATTTTTAGTGAAACGCTAAAACCGGGGGAGTTTCCTAGCACTGTCAAGTGCTGGTTATAATAAAGTAGTTGAACATGTACGTGACGTGTTTGCGGTCTCCCTCTCAAGGTGTTGTTTCTAAGAATTATCAGTCATCGAATGTGCGACAGGCTGGGCACCCGGCGCGAGGCTAGAGGCTACGAAGATGAGAAATCAGTTAGGTTGCTTGTAGGTGTTAGATAGACACTGTCTGTACTTTGTATTTATGGTCGACTTCGAACCGTCTTGTCATATGTGAGTATATTTCGGCATTTCTATATCCTTATAGTTCATGTGTATGTGGCAGTACATATCCCAAAAAATTATGTGCTTGAAGTTATCACTAGCCTCGCACAGGTGGTGTCGGAGCTGTGGAATCGACATATAAAAGACCATCATTGGAACGGATGACAGTATTCTTTCAAGATGTTCATGACTTTCGTAGGAAAACTTTATGCTGCCCCAAAGATTCCAAGGAGTTTTGTAGAAAGTATGGTTTCTGATACAATAAGTCTACTTAATGAGGTGCTTGCTCAGGTGCAAAGTTTTGTTGCTAGAGATCAAAACGCCACTGAAACTCTAAATAATTTCATAGAAGTTGGTTTTTGTCTTCAATGGTTTCACTACGGAATATAGACGATTGCAATTCATGTATAAAAGTGGGTGCTTCATTGAACCAAAGCGATATATTGTGGGCGGTGAACAAGTTCAGAAAGGGATGTCTAGAAGAATGGTCAGTGAGCTGGTTCCATTGTACGGTCAATTTGTGCCTCTCAAACAAGTCAATGCCTGGTGTGCTTAGAGATATTTTAGATTATGTTCATTGTTTGGGAAACGAAAACCATTCCATTTAATCAAATTTTGTTCATGGTGCACTATGGAAGTGTAAAAAACAAAGATTTTACAAGGATGAGACAGTGTTGCCGTTGTTTTTCTATTATGATGATTTTGAAAGTAACAATCCACTTGGTTCTCATGCTTGTATTCAGAAGCTTGACGGCACCTATTTTTCTATTCCATGTTTGCCACCTGACCAAAAATCTCAGTTGGATAATATTTTTTGGTATTACTCACCTATGCATCTGATAGAAAATCAATTCAATGTACTCGTAATGATGCTTAGAAAATTGGTTGGTTGTTCAAATCAATGACTTACAAACGAAAAGATTATCTCTTGAAATCAATGGAGAGCATGTTACGTTGTACTTTGCCCTTTGTCTGTTACTTGGTGATGATGAAGGCTTGAATTACACTCAAGATTACGCCTCAGCCACTTGTCGCTCGTGTAAATCCTATTACAAAATTCTGATAGATTTCCTGAAAGTCTGAAAGATTTACTAAACGTCTGAAAGATTTACTGAACGATGGCTGTGTCTGAAAGGCCGGCCTGAACTTTTCATATTGTATATTTTGTAAAATTAGTTCTGAAAGTATTAGAAAGGATTCGTATGAGAGACCAGACATGCTAAGATGTGAAAGTGAGTATAGTGGTGACGTAGGCAACAAAAAGTGTGGAGGTCCATCAGTGTGGAATGAAATTCATGGTCACCATATTTATAACAACTATTGTGTTGATATTATGCATGATTTAGAGGAAGGTACAATGAGGCATGTACCGCATTGTCTACCATTACATACACCTCGCTGCTACTAAAGCATCTCTCTTTATTTTAAATAGTCGTATGAAATCTTTTAACTTCTATGACAGTGGGCTATCAAATAAACTCCAGCTGATTTCTGACAGATGTCACATGAGTGCGCATGAGTGCTTCTGAAATGCACTTGATAAAGTGTGGGAATTTTACCTTTCATTAAGAAAAATAATGGATATCTTGTGGGCTCCAGTGATACAAGACGGGTACATTAATGTTGAACTTGTTGCTGATCACCACAAGCTGTACCTAAAATTATTTAAGGATCCTCTGAAACCGAAGCATCACAATATGGTTCATTACAGCAGGGTATTGAGGGACAGCGGTCCTCTCTATCACCTTAATTTATGCAATAAAAAAATGAAGCCCTTCTGTATTTTAAAAACCAATCTTTTGCCTATGTGGACGAGGAGACAGACATTTAATGTTGCATCAGTATCGAACTTGCCTATATTCAGTCCAGCTATTTTTACATACTTTAATGAACGAATGTGCTTGACCCTAAGACATGCCTAATGAGTGACCATCAACAAAGTACCACTGTGATTGACAGACGGCAGTGGCGCCCGCCGTGTGGAACGTAGGCCGACCCGCACGACACGCGTGTATACGGAAAGCAAGGCTGCCTATTCACCAGGGGTCTCTCTCTCTCTCTCTCTCTCTCTGCCACTTGTGTGCATAAGTGTCGGACAGGCTTGCCTACCTCCTGCACGGCGGGCATCCCAGTTGTGATTGGCTTTGACATCCGAAGAGCAGATGAAAACTGCATTTATCTCACTCGCCAATGTCCCGTCCTACACTCCGGGAGAACGTGCAAAAACAGACAAGACACACGTGATAAATGTCACTTACGATGCAACTCAGCGCAACTATGTGTCTGCATGCACTCGGCGCGGGCCGTCCGTCTCCGTGGTATTTTACGGCTACAGCAGTGGGCCGTCGACTTCAGACGAGGCTCACGTTCGGCGGTACGGTAGGAAAAAGAGAGTGTCTAGAATTGACATAAACGCGACACAGGTGCCGGTGCCACCCGTGAACCAAGAGCAGTTCCTATCAAACCCCGCTAATAAAGCTGCAATAATTGATAAAATTACTGAGTACTTGCAGATGGCTGGGGTCGCAACCACTAAGGCCCAAGCAGATGCAGACTTGACTATTGTTTTGGAAGCTCTGGATGCCGCAGAGACGTCCAATATTGTGGTACACGCGAAAGACACGGGCATCCTCGCCTTGCTACTGCACTTCTTACGCCCTACGTCCTGATATATAATTTGGGCACCCAATAGTGGAAAACAAAAGAAAGTATACAATATCAACGCTATGGCTGCAGCACTTGAGCCTAGTCTGTGCCGTAGCCTGTTGTCATCCACGCACTTCTTGGCTGCGTTACAACATCGAAGAAGACGGCCAGAAGGACGTCACAGAAAAGGCGCTGCGGAAGTGTTCATGAACCGAATGACAGCCGGAGACGACCTTTCCTCCCATGGCTTGGACTGCTTGCTCATCATTTAGTCCGCCGCACCCGGAGAACAATTGAAACATGTACGGTACAGGGCGTACGTGAGGTCGTAGGGCGGAGGGCCCAAGGGCAAGGCAGTGGAGCCACAGGACTTGCCACCCACTCAGGGCGCCGCTAACCTCCACTTGCAAAGGGTGTATTTACAGGTGAGTATAGCTTTTACCTTGACCGAAATAGCAAGTACAGGTATTTATAATTGACTTTTCCGTTTGTGCAGGTGCAAATGTGGTGCGGACAGGTGCCCTGTGGGCGTTTTGACCTCACAAACTGAGGATGGACACTGACGGATGGGCGGCTAAAGACTTCAATGACAACCCTTACACCAGCCCCAGCAACACCTTTAAGTCGTCCAATGCGGATGCTACGGTGACTGTTCATCAATGCGCTGTGCATGCAAGAGGAACGGGCTCAAATGCAACATTTGGTGCACGCAGTGCCGCGGCAGTACTTGTTCAAACAACTCCGAATCATCAGTAAAGGCGGGACTACGATGACATTTTTACGTTACGCCAGGGCCGAGATATGCAGGCTGCGCGAGGACGTGCTCGGCGGCAGCAAAACGCCCGAAGACGCCATAGAGAGCGACGCGGCGAAGAACCTGGCGGCTGCAGATAATAATCCGTCCCCTGATCAGTTCAAAAGTGCATTAAGGTGCCTTTTACTAGGTGCTGAGATAGCTGTTTCCAAAAGCTCCAATATTGTTGCCCGGGACCATATTTAGATCCTTGATAGTAAAAAAACAAGCAAGGCAAGAAAGGCAGCAAACATTCTGCCATATTTCAAGACGAAGTGGAAGAGAAAAGGGATGAGGCCAGTGTAACTCTTTCCGAATTTGTCACTCTCGGTGAAGTAATGGCGGCGCAATCCGATCCCCGGCTCGCGGGATTGCCCAGTTTTTCCTCATCTGCGGTGACCTACATCAGTGGCTTTGTTGCAAAAACGTTATTACTAAGGTATGGCGACTGTGATGAGTGCAAAAAGGCTCTGATAAATACGAGGGTGATTTGTTACAAGTCATTCGGTGATGCCATTGTTTTTCCAACTAAGGATGTAGTTTTTATTTGGGTTCTCGCGGAGAAAAGTATTAGACGCAGCAGCCCACTGACAAGCCTATTCAGCTGTTAAAATCTATCAAAAATCGTGAATAAATATCGAAGAATAAAGTATCCGATTTACTTAAGACCAATGCATTTCCAACACTTAAGACATAGCCACTCCAACTGCAAAATCGGTGAAAAAATTGTTTTTTAAATTTCCTCTTTGAACAACAAGATAAAAACAGGGCACATGTGGAAATTATTCAATGCGTTTAATATAAGCCAGGGGCCGAGACAAAAAATTGACTTAACTCATTCACCATAATCATCAATAGTGATTTATTTTGATAGTTTAAGTTCTCGGGTACTTGTATTGCAATTGAAAAATTGTGTAATTTGAAAAGAAAGTTGTTCTTTGTGACATGCGAACGGTTACTAGAAAAACTTTTGGACCCCTATAGTATAGCATGCAAAGGTATTAAGATTTTCTCCAGATGTCCCTCATTTGGTGAAAACTTCGTGAGCACAGCTTTTGAGCACTGTTTTTTTTTCCTTCCTGCAACATTCTGTACTAGACATAGTCTAGCATATAATATTGTAATTCCTCCTCACCTGGACGACCGACCTTAAAGGTCAGGGAACCGTAGGCGTTGCTCCCGTCCCATCATTACTAAAAGCAGTCCATCAAAATTTGAGAAAATGAGAGTGCCTGAAGGTCTTTCTTCCTTTTCTACAAAGCTGGGTCACGGAATAGTAGTAGCTTCTGAGTGTGGCTTAATTTTAAAAACAAGCCAGAACTACAGGTCTACTTATCCTAGAAGTGTCCCAGTGGTATGACATAATGTAAGCCCGCCAGAGAAATGATGGTCTTTGGGATACGGACAAAGGCAGAGAAAGAGTAGCTGTTCTGGAATAATGTATATATACTATTGAAGGCATTAAATTGTGGCGAATTGAAAGCAAGATTTGGTATAACACATAGAATCCTGTTCAAGGTAGGATCCTTTTGGGGATTGCCGTAGTTGTTCAGTTATGGGAGGAGTTTGTAGTCAAAGGATCACTGCAGTAGCAGTACTTACTGCCTTCTCGCCTCTTTAAATAAGGTGTAAAACAAAGATTTCCATAGGCACCAGGAGGTGAAGATATCTACCTCAAACCAGTAAAGCTGAGACACCGCTTGAGACTTATTTCTATAGCTCAGTGCCTGCGTGTCCACAGCAAGGCCTCCAAGCCGAGGAGCCGTATTATTTGGACTTTCTAGAAACAACGCAAGAGGAAAGTAGTGAATGTTCCACCTTTACTAAGGAAGAAGTGGACGAATTTCTTGATTATGAATTTGAGTTGTTAAATTTAAGCCGGCAAGGGTGGTATTTTGTTGCAGGCTGGGGAGCTTTTAAACTGAAAAAGAGGTGCGCCAAGGTGCGCCTTTGTCTGAATTGCCGCCTCAAATGAATGCAGCTACTTCAAGGGGTGGCTTGTGCCATCCCTTATACATCACATGGGCGATTGCGTCTTATCTAGATGATATGGCGAGACTGCAGTGCAAAAACCTGCTTCTTGTTGAGAACCCTGAGCAGCTCTTATTACAAGCCATCAAAAAGAAATGCTCAGGGTTGGAAAAGTTGATGTCTGATTGTCACGATTTTTTACTTGCTGTGTCGAGGCAGTATTTATCAGTAAGATTACGGGCCCCGAGCGGGCGACTGCACGGTCAGTTTAAAATCGGCTGTAAATCCATCGTAAATGATACAACCAACACAAACGGGGAAGGGTTCTGATTCTGGGAGTCTCATCGGTCGGCCATGGCACATCACACAAGTAAAATGACATGTTGTTCCATGAGTATATCTGCAGACTTTCGTTTTCCCGTCACCGTCTGTGACAAAAATTCAGGGGACGAATGTTTGCACCGGGTTGGCGGGGACCTGGACTTTTCACCCATCGAGAAGGCCGGGAAGTTCCTCGCCAGGCTTGCAAGGCAGAGGGAGATTAAGACAGTGTAGTGCTAAGAGTTAGGGAGTCCTGCCGCGGGATTCAAACCCGCCGCGCCGCCACGTCAGTGTGGCCAACCCTGATGGCGCGTTGGCAGCGCCGATTGCGCTGCCAGGTAGGAAGGCCGTGACTGCACTGCCTGCAGTCCGGCGCACCTAGCAGACGGCACCCCCGACCCCAATTCGCCACACACCCGAAAGGGTTCGGGTCGCGCCGAGCGGCTCGCGGGCCGGTGAGCGCCCGGCGGGAAGGGATGTCGTCGAGCGAGCCCGGGCTCGCCTAGGTATAAATTAAACCGATCGCCGCCAGATCGGCCCTCAGACCCTGCAGAGCCCTAGAAGGCTGATCAGGGTCTATAGGCTTGGTCTAAGCTAGACCAGCCTATGGAAAGAGCAAAAAAAAAAAAAAAAAAAGCCAGATCGGCAGTCAGGTTTGGGGACTGGAGACAGTCCCGGGGGTGAGCCAGGCACCAGGAAGCCAATACACCCTTGTCACCGCCAGCCACATCACGGCACCGGAGCCCGGAACCCGCAAGGACGTCACCGCCAGCCACATCGAGGTGCCGAAGCCCGGAACCCGCGAGGACGTCACCGCCAGCCACATCGCGGTGCCGGTGCCCGGATCATTGGTGGCGCCGCGCGCGGCAGTCCTCGCCGTGCAGCCCCTCTCCGCCACCGCCGCCCCCTCGATGCCGCAGGCCCAGTACGGGTATTACACCGCAGCCGGCGCCGCCCGCAGGTTGCTGTTTCCTCAACAGGAGCAGCTACCGCCCCCGCCCGCCGCCGACCCGCCTCCGAGTAAGTGCAGTGCAACTACATCGTCGTTTGAAGTTATGCGACAATTTGTGCGACAAATCGTGCTCGGAGTGCGGGGACTCCAGGCCGCCGCGGAAGAGGGCCGCGTCGCGAGCGTCCGCGCTCTTGGGGGTGACGTAATCGACAAAGCGGCACGCATGCAGGCCATGGCCAACGCGGCCGTCGCCCAGCTAGAAGAACGCGAACGAGCCCTGCACCGGGAGCAGCTGCGGCTGGACGCCGAAGCTGCCGCGGTCCGGCAGGCGCGGGAGGAGCTGTGGCATACGGCCGTGGCCGCACGCCACACCACGCGCCCACACGGTGGTACCGTTGCCACCCGCCCCGCGGACAGGCCCCGGCACAAAACGCGGGCCGAACGGCGGCAAACGATCCGCCAGGCGCGGTGCTTGGCCCTGCCGGCGCCAACGGACCAGTCCGATCGAGCGTAGGTTAAGACTTAGGTTAAGTTGTACATTTAAAAAAAAAAAAATATAGGTTAAGAAACTGATGTAAATTCTGGCCACCGCCCATAGTTAGGTTTGTCACTATCACCCGCCATTGTTGTAAACGCCTTGCGCCTTTGTATATTTTCTCTGTAAATTTCTTCTCTTTCGCAGGCTCAATCTTTTTTTTTCATAATTTTTTTAAATAGGGTGATAGTGATGTAGTGCTAAGAGTTAGGGAGTCCTGCCGCGGGATTCAAACCCGCCGCGCCGCCACGTCAGTGTGGCCAACCCTGATGGCGCGTTGGCAGCGCCGATTGCGCTGCCAGGTAGGAAGGCCGTGACTGCACTGCCTGCAGTCCGGCGCACCTAGCAGACGGCACCCCCGACCCCAATTCGCCACACACCCGAAAGGGTTCGGGTCGCGCCGAGCGGCTCGCGGGCCGGTGAGCGCCCGGCGGGAAGGGATGTCGTCGAGCGAGCCCGGGCTCGCCTAGGTATAAATTAAACCGATCGCCGCCAGATCGGCAGTCAGGTTTGGGGACTGGAGACAGTCCCGGGGGTGAGCCAGGCACCAGGAAGCCAATACACCCTTTGCACCAGGACCAGTCTTGCTCTCCTAGCTCGCCCTACCGAACCCACCTTAGGCAGCCTGCTGCAAAGCTTAGGCCCGCCTGCACTGAGGCGACCTGCTCCGGCTTAGGTCGACCTGTGCCATACTCACACATAAGGCCTGCCTGCTTCGGCGTTAGGCGGCCTATGGCGTTAGGACCCTGAACAAGGGTGCCTGCCATCAGACACTCACACTACATCGGGCTAGGCTACGATACCATGCCTTGACAGACAGAATTGAATCAGTCCAGGGAAGGGAAAATGGCAAGGCGCACCCGCAAAGAGACTCGGTAGAGACTGCAGTTCAGTGCTGGACGCAGCCCTCGCCGACTGCTTCGGTGGGCCCTCCCTTGACTCTCCCTAGGTTTACTTTGACATCGGGCACTCATCTGCGCCCCGACTGCATACTGCAGATGGCCGCATTTGACAGAGGCGAGGAGTTAATGGTTTTCGTAACCCCTTCCCCTACCGCCACCATAGCGGCTAAAGCCACCGAGATTCATGGCATCAGGTCCGTGCTTGGTGAGCTGCGTCTCAAATCAATTTTCTTTGAATGAGCCTGCGTGTTTGTATGTGCTTATGACCCATAATTCCGGATCATGAAAAGTAAGTGATTAGAGTGCTACTGCGGGAATTCAAATTTTACTAACAATGTTGGAAGTGATTCAAATCGACCACTGGCGAAGTTTGTGCGTGTCTTTATGGTTGTCTGTATAGATCTTAAAGTGAAAATTCCCGTTGGGTATTTTTATCACTATGGTATGAATGGAAAAACGGCTTGCCAAACTTGTGACCCGCTGCTTATTTGAGTTATACTCAGTAAGCGACACTGTGTAAACGCGTTGATTTCAGATGGTGCGGGCTGGAATCTAACTATGGCATCAATGTTAGGTGCAGACTTAGAACCTCTTGTTCCAGCCCCGAGGAAAAGAAATGGGACAAATGCGGACAACTTTCGCGCCCTAAAAACTTTAAAAACTTATTTTTCTAACCCAGAAAATAATTCTGTAATAGTTTGTTATAATGGACGTATGTCATATGCTATATGCTCAATGCCCTGGCAGCACGTAAAAAAATTATGGATTCAGAGGGCAATATTGTATCGTGGAACCACATTGTGTCATTACATAATACGCAGAAAAGGGAGGGGATGAGATTGGGTAATAAACTGTCACACTCGTATTAAATGGTATGAAAACAAGCAGACATTTTATCCGGCGGCTCAAACCCTTAGTCGCAGCATTGGAATTTCCCCTTCATTTTACGAAATATCACAGATAACCGGTTTTAGAGGTGCCTCGACGACTGCAAAATTTGTAATACTCTTTTATAACTTGAAGTTACGAAAAGTGGCCGAAGTTAAAGTTGTCTGAAGTAACGAAAGTGTAAGAATTAAATGGTGGATTCGACGCCAGAAAATGAAGCAGTTTTCCCCTGCTGGTCACCTCTCTTCAATTTTACAAAGGATAATATTTCTAATTCTAAAGCATGTTGTTTGAGTCAATATTTGAAAGCAAGCGTCGGGTT
Source organism: Odontothrips loti (assembly GCA_038380765.1). Lineage (NCBI taxonomy): Eukaryota > Metazoa > Arthropoda > Insecta > Thysanoptera > Thripidae > Odontothrips > Odontothrips loti. The sequence goes on from JAZGLN010000145.1 coordinate 199,338, forward strand.
GGTTTCCAGGGCTTTCCCGTAGCAATCGGAAGTGTGACTACGATGTGAGTACGACCTTGAGCGCAACGGCTCCATGACGTACTTGTGCACGTACAAGTTAAGCCAAGACCACCTAGAATTATTTTTTCGTCAAATACAACCTTACATCGATGCAGTTTAAGGGGGCGTCCAAACAACTACTTCTCGGTGCCCAAGTTGAGGTTTCCAAACGTGCGAATATAATTGAACGGTATAGTATTCAGATTCTTAATTATAGGAAAACAACAACGGGCATTCAAAACACAGAAGAGAACTTGAAGAACAAAGGCATAATGTTGAGGATTCTGTATCACTTAGTGTATCACATCTGTATCACAACGCGCCTCAGATAAAGTCTCCGTTTCCTTTTCGGGTTCATGATGTGTCGCTATCATTTCAGCTGGTCACGACAGCAGCGTGTACCCGCGACTACAGGCCCTTATGCCATATGGGCCTCAGTGTCCGATGAAAAAAAAATAGTGTAAGAATCACTGCAGCAGAAATTACAAGAAGAACTGAACATGGATTACGGTGAGAGAAGAGTTCCCTTTTTTGTCACATTGTCTGTCCGTGACCAATTGCAGAAACTAGCCCAGAGTTCAGGACAGCAATTTGTTTCAAGAGAGCATCGAATTAATGATGGCTGCATTCGTGATATTGGGCGAGCGTAGCGGGCCCTTGTTACGATGGTGAATTGTACAAGGCTCTGTGTGTAGAGGGCAATCCGTTGTCCAATCCAAATGCACACAGTCTTACAATTGGAACAGACGGAGGACAAGTTTTTCAAAATTATAGTCGTAATAATTCTATGCGGCCAATTTAGGCATTTTGTAATGAGCTATGTCCTACTGAAAGATTCCGTCCAGAAAACATGATTCTTGGTGGGTTGTGGTTTGGTAAAAGTAGCCCTGAGATGTTAGCCTTTAAGAAACCTTTGTCTGAAGAGCTAAAAGGTACAGGAATTCATGGTGTTCAAAGATTGCATCGTAGACAACCTATTGATTGCCCTGTTTATACTATTGTGTGTGTGTGTGTGTGTGTGTGTGATTGTGTGTGATTCAGTGGCGAAACCAAAAGTGCAAAACATTACACAGTTCAATGGTTACTTTGGTTGTGGTTATTGCTTGGAGAGGGGTGAATAAGATGACGACTGCACTACTCAGGTCAGATTTCCATACGATGGTACAAAGTATCCTTGCAGATCGGAGGAGAGTGTAAGAGAATCAATGACTCTTGCTCAAGGAACAGAAGTTACTGAGTATGGTGTGAAAGGTCTGTCGTCCCTTTTACTTTTCAGTGCAATGCATCTTGTGTTCGGCATCCCTATAGATTACATTCATGCTGTTTTACTTGGCCTTGTTAAGAAACAAATAAGTTTGTGGTTTGATGACGCCAAGGAGGGTAAGCGATATTACTTTAAGAAGTTTGAAAGTGAAATTGATAATCTGTTAGAAAATATAACGCTCCCATCTGGTATAGCCACAAGACCAAAATTAATATCCAAACGAGCCCATTGGAAAGCCAAGGGTTACGTTTGCTTTTTGTTGATTTATGGACTTAATGACATTTAATGACATATATGGTAAACGCAATATGGTTTACAACCTTCATTTAGTTTCTCATTTGGTTCAAATAGTGAAATTGTGTGGGCCACTCCCAATGTTTAGCGCGCTTTCCTTTGAGGGTGGCATTGGCCTTCTGGCCAAGTTAGTGAAGGAACCAATTCTGTAGCCTCCCAAATATATGAAGAAAATATGTAGTTACGAAGTCTTTACCGCACCTTTTGGATCAGTCTGAGCTTGCAATATCAGTAAACAATTTTTGTGAAGAAACATCGACCTACACCAAAATTAAAAGTAGTATTTCTGCTGATGGCATGACTCTTCGAGGAAAGGCTAAGCTGCACTTTTTAAGTCCAGTCCAAAGGGAAGTTTTACAACAGCATGGCTGGGCAGTTGGTGAATACGCTGACTCATATCACCGTACCATTTACAAAGGGAAACTTATTACCAGCAGAGCGTATTCGAGGCCGGAATAGACAAATGATACTCGTGTGCATGGGTTAATGGATGAAATAATGTTTTTGACAGAACCCAGAAAGTCTTGTGTTATTTTATGAACTACTTTGAGAATGTGTCCTCAACTGGAATATGCCAAACATATAACTGTGTGTGCCAGAAATCCTTTTGCTGAACAAATAGCTGTCACGCCCTCTGATATTGCAAAAAAAAATGTATGTTTTTCACTGTAGGCACACGTAAATTTGTCGCTTTTCGTGCTAATGAATTTGAAAGGGACTGACTAATTTGCAAAATAACTAATAACTTTGCATAATTACTGATATGCCATATGTAAATCTTATCCAAAAATTTTACTAAATTTATGCGTACCCTCACAACCAATTTCTTTTGTTTTTGTGACTCAATTGACTTGTTACTTTGTCTTACCAAATACAAATTTGTTTTGTTTTTGACAACCTGCACCCAGTTAAATATAAGGAAAGAATATTCTCAAAACTGAATATTTCACTAATTTGATTAATTTTCATGAATTTTGAAAGCTGCGTAAACGATTTGCATTTAGCGGTTTAGTAAGGCAGGTTCACACCGTAGGCCACCCTTGTACCTATCAGGCCAGCCCACACTCTTCTGAGGCCGGCCCATTGATCGATGAGGCCGGGCACCTGGTAATTGGGGTCGGCCCTTAACCTTTGGGGCCGACCGCCGACTCTTTGGGCCTGGCCCCAAAAAGTTCGGGGCTGGCCGCCAACTTTTCGGGGCCGGGCCCAAAGAATTGAGGGCCGCCCCAAAATTTATCGGGCCGGCCCCAAAATTTATCGGGCCGGCCCCAAAATTCATCGGGCCGGCCACTTATCGTTTGGGGCCGTCCCCTAAAAAATAAGGGGCCTTTCTGCCTTGGGACAGGAAGAACTTGACAGCGATTACGGTGAAAAAAGAGTTTCCGATTCCACTGAAACAGTTCTTGAAAGAGAATCACCGGTTTCTAAAAATTGTCACCGGTGTGTGGGCTGCATCAAAGCACTGCAAAGAAAACCGAGCTGATTGCGAATACATTGTTTGAATGATTTCGAAGAAAGCGGACATTTTTGTTATTCTATCTATGTGTCTCGTTAGGTCCTCAAAAGATGGCCTGGTAAGATTGCTTCGCAATGTAAAAACACCAATAGGAAGGTGTTCGAAACCAGTGAATTATATTATACACGTCGTTCGCTTGCACATTTTCTTTCGTGTTTCGGCATCAAGAAAGTGTGGTAGTCTACTTTTTTGCTATTTCATTTCTCGTCATTGGTTTGCTAAGTTTTACTTGCTATTAGAACTCAAAATGCCTAAATCCAAGACTGCCGACTTCTTCTTGGTTTACCAGACGGAGCTAGTGCATTGCGGGCTTGCCTGCCTTTTTCATGTGACGGGGCAGATTGGACACCTGGTATTCATTGCCTCTTGAGTGTCAACGAACAATGTTTATGTCCTCTTTAGTATCATCGTTTTTACAATTTCTTTTCTCTTTTTCAGTTTGGCTTCAGAAAACTTAGAAAAGAGTTATGTTAAGCCCTACAACGCACTAATAGCGCATTATATCTCGAATCTGAGCAAGTCCATTCGACTTGCACAAAAGTGTAATTGGAGTTGTGTCCTGAATATCTTATGATTTCAATTTTTGGAAAAGGAGTAAGAGCCGGGATTCTGGACACGCATCCTGTGGGTGTAAACAAAGGAGCCATGTTTACAGCCAAATACAGCAGCAGCTAGCACTAACGGGAAAGCAGTATTATGTAGAGTTGTTTGTGTAGTGAATGTTTGAAACTCGTGTTTTTCCGGTTTTGTTTCAGCTCCCACCGGCCTATTTAAGGCAGCATTCAGTCGAAAAAAAAGAAACGGAGCAAAGGGAAGGTTTTATCAGCGATTCTTTTAACTAACTTGTTGTAAGCAGTGTATGATATTGTGAATTTTCAATTCTAGTGTGACTTATGTTTGGAGGCCGCAAGGTGTGGGTGTCAAAGCTGGAGAGCGCCCACATTGAAATTCTGCGCCAGCCCTATGGGACATGGGAGGACGCCATGAAGGCAGATTTATGTTTCTTATATGGAACCAAGCTGCCACATGTCAGCACTTGGGAAGCGGAACACTGTAGGAATTAGCCACACGGTACACAGGAGCTTATTTGGTATGTTCTTATCTTTTGTTCTTTATTTTAGTGTCATAGTGCACCTGAAGTATTTCCTTCCAGGTGTCCCATTCACCCCGTGACAAGGAAAAGGTAGGCAAGCCCGCATCGCACTAGCTCCGTCTCTTTGTCTCGGCCGGACACGTGAGAAAGATACGGAGCTAGTGCATTGCGGGCTTGCCTACCCTTTTCTAGTGACGGGGCAAATAGGACATCTGGTATTTATTGCCTCTTGATTGTCGAAGAACGATTTTTATGTCCACTATAGTATCGTGTTTTTACATTTTCTTTTATCTATTTCAGTTTGGCTCATTATGACACCCTGAACACTCAGTTTGAAATGAACAAAATATTCAGGAAGGGTACCGTGGATTCCCGTACCAAAACATTTTGTGATTATTGTGTGTGAGTAATAAAGTCAACGCTTTCCTAAAAGTTTCATTACATTCAATCATATCTGTCAAATATTTTCACTTATAAATATTCCAATTCTGGCTGATTTTGCCCAAGGAGAGTGAATGTATCCTCCCGTTCAACCATCAAGCTGACATGGTACGAGACACGGCCTACAAAAACTTCCTTCTCTCTGACCCTACGGCTCTAGGTAATCAATAGACCTTTTTTGGAACCACCAGGACACTCCAGATAACAACACCCAACGGATCTGACTTCAGAAGCCAAGATAAGAATCCCCAGCCACCTCTTTGCTGTCACACTGAATGCACTGCTGATGACATTCTGTCAATGACTTTGAGCTTAGGACATCGGCATAACTAACCTGCCATGGGTAGCAATGGTAGGCCTACATAACATGCAAAATGCGAGAAAAGATACGATGCGAGAAAAGAAACGATCCTCCAAACGAAGCTTCATGAACAGGCTTCCAAAAAACAATCGTGTCAAACAACAATGTTGAACTTGTTGCTGATCACCACAAGCTGTACCTAAAATTATTTAAGGATCCTCTGAAACCGAAGCATCACAATATGGTTCATTACAGCAGGGTATTGAGGGACAGCGGTCCTCTCTATCACCTTAGTTAATGCAATAAAAAAATGAAGCCCTTCTGTATTTTAAAAACTAATCTTCTGCCTATGTGGACGAGGAGACAGACATTTAATGTTGCATCAGTATCGAACTTGCATATATTCAGTCCAGCTATTTTTACATACTTTCATGAACGAATGTGCTTGACCCTAAGACATGCCTAATGAGTGACCATCAACAAAGTACCACTGTGATTGACAGACGGCAGTGGCGCCCGCCGTGTGGAACGTAGGCCGACCCGCACGACACGCGTGTATACGGAAAGCAAGGTTGCCTAGTCACCAGGAGTCTCTCTCTCTCTCTCTCTCTCTCTCTCTCTCTCTCTCTCTCTCTCTCTCTCTCTCTCTCTCTCTCTCTCTCTCTCTCTCTCTCTCTGCCACTTGTGTGCATAAGTGTCGGACAGGCTTGCCTACCTCCTGCACGGCGGGCATCCCAGTTGTGATTGGCTTTGACATCCGAAGAGCAGATGAAAACTGCATTTATCTCACTCGCCAATGTCCCGTTCTACACTCCGGGAGAACGTGCAAAAACAGACAAGACACACGTGATAGATGTCACTTACGATGCAACTCAGCGCAACTATGTGTCTGCATGCACTCGGCGCGGGCCGGCCGTCTCCGTGGTATTTTACGGCTACAGCAGTGGGCCGTCGACTTCAGACGAGGCTCACGTTCAGCGGTACGGTAGGAAAAAGAGAGTGCCTAGAATTGACATAAACGCGACACAGGTGCCGGTGCCACCCGTGAACCAAGAGCAGTTCCTATCAAACCCCGCTAATAAAGCTGCAATAATTGATAAAATTTCTGAGTACTTGCAGATGGCTGGGGTCGCAACCACTAAGGCCCAAGCAGATGCAGACTTGACTATTGTTTTGGAAGCTCTGGATGCCGCAGAGACGTCCAATATTGTGGTACACGCGAAAGACACGGGCATCCTCGCCTTGCTACTGCACTTCTTACGCCCTACGTCCTGATATATAATTTGGGCTCCCAATAGTGGAAAACAAAAGAAAGTATACAATATCAACGCTATGGCTGCAGCACTTGAGCCTAGTCTGTGCCGTAGCCTGTTGTCATCTACGCACTTCTTGGCTGCGTTACAACATCGAAGAAGACGGCCAGAAGGACGTCACAGAAAAGGCGCTGCGGAAGTGTTCATGAACCGAATGACATCCGGAGACGACCTTTCCTCCCATGGCTTGGACTGCTTGCTCATCATTTACTCCGCCGCACCCGGAGAACAATTGAAACATGTACGGTACAGGGCGTACGTGAGGTCGTAGGGCGGAGGGCCCAAGGGCAAGGCAGTGGAGCCACAGGACTTGCCACCCACTCAGGGCGCCGCTAACCTCCATTTGCAAAGGGTGTATTTACAGGTGAGTATAGCTTCAACCTTGACCGAAATAGCAAGTACAGGTATTTATAATTGACTTTTCCGTTTGTGCAGGTGCAAATGTGGTGCGGACAGGTGCCCTGTGGGCGTTTTGACCTCACAAACTGAGGATGGACACTGACGGATGGGCGGCTAAAGACTTCAATGACAACCCTTACACCAGCCCCAGCAACACCTTTAAGTCGTCCAATGCGGATGCTACGGTGACTGATCATCAATGCGCTGTGCCTGCAAGAGGAACGGGCTCAAATGCAACATTTGGTGCACGCAGTGCCGCGGCAGTACTTGTTCAAACAACTCCGAATCATCAGTAAGGGCGGGACTACGATGACATTTTTACGTTACGCCAGGGCCGAGATATGCAGGCTGCGCGAGGACGTGCTCGGCGGCAGCAAAACGCCCGAAGACGCCATAGAGAGCGACGCGGCGAAGAACCTGGCGGCTGCAGATAATAATCCGTCCCCTGATCAGTTCAAAAGTGCATTAAGGTGCCTTTTACTAGGTGCTGAGATAGCTGTTTCCAAAAGCTCCAATATTGTTGCCCGGGACCATATTTAGATCCTTGATAGTAAAAAAACAAGCAAGGCAAGAAAGGCAGCAAACATTCTGCCATATTTCAAGACGAAGTGGAAGAGAAAAGGGATGAGGCCAGTGTAACTCTTTCCGAATTTGTCACTCTCGGTGAAGTAATGGCGGCGCAATCCGATCCCCGGCTCGCGGGATTGCCCAGTTTTTCCTCATCTGCGGTGACCTACATCAGTGGCTTTGTTGCAAAAACGTTATTACTAAGGTATGGCGACTGTGATGAGTGCAAAAAGGCTCTGATAACTACGAGGGTGATTTGTTACAAGTCATTCGGTGATGCCATTGTTTTTCCAACTAAGGATGTAGTTTTTATTTGGGTTCTCGCGGAGAAAAGTATTAGACGCAGCAGCCCACTGACAAGCCTATTCAGCTGTTAAAATCTATCAAAAATCGTGAATAAATATCGAAGAATAAAGTATCCGATTTACTTAAGACCAATGCATTTCCAACACTTAAGACATAGCCACTCGAACTGCAAAATCAGTGAAAAAATTGTTTTTTAAATTTCCTCTTTGAACAACAAGATAAAAACAGGGCACATGTGGAAATTATTCAATGCGTTTAATATAAGCCAGGGGCCGAGACAAAAAATTGACTTAACTCATTCACCATAATCATCAATAGTGATTTATTTTGATAGTTTAAGTTCTCGGGTACTTGTATTGCAATTGAAAAATTGTGTAATTTGAAAAGAAAGTTGTTCTTTGTGACATGCGAACGGTTACTAGAAAAACTTTTGGACCCCTATAGTATAGCATGCAAAGGTATTAAGATTTTCTCCAGATGTCCCTCATTTGATGAAAACTTCGTGGGCACAGCTTTTGAGCACTGTTTTTTTTTCCTTCCTGCAACATTCTGTACTAGACATAGTCTAGAATATAATACTGTAATTCCTCCTCACCTGGACGACCGACCTTTAAGGTCAGGGAACCGAAGGCGTTGCTCCCGTCCCATCATCACTAAAAGCAGTCCATCAAAATTTGAGAAAATGAGAGTGCCTGAAGGTCTTTCTACCTTTTCTACAAAGCTGGGTCACGGAATAGTAGTAGCTTCTGAGTGTGGCTTAATTTTAAAAACAAGCCAGAACTACAGGTCTACTTATCCTAGAAGTGTCCCAGTGGTATGACATAATGTAAGCCCGCCAGAGAAATGATGGTCTTTGGGATACGGACAAAGGCAGAGAAAGAGTAGCTGTTCTGGAAGAATGTATATATACTATTGAAGGCATTAAATTGTGGCGAATTGAAAGCAAGATTTGGTATAACACATAGAATCCTGTTCAAGGTAGGATCCTTTTGGAGATTGCCGTAGTTGTTCAGTTATGGGAGGAGTTAGTAGTCAAAGGATCACTGCAGTAGCAGTACTTACTGCCTTCTCGCCTCTTAAAATCAGGTGTAAAACAAAGATTTCCATAGGCACCAGGAGGTGAAGATATCTACCTCAAACCAGTAAAGCTGAGACACCGCTTGAGACTTATTTCTATTGCTCAGTGCCTGCGTGTCCACAGCAAGGTCTCCGAGCCGAGGAGCCGTATTATTTGGACTCTCTAGAAACAACGCAAGAGGAAAGTAGTGAATGTTCCACCTTTACTGAGGAAGAAGTGGACGAATTTCTTGATTATGAATTTGAGTTGTTAAATTTAAGCCGGCATGGGTTGCATTTTGTTGCAGGCTGGGGAGCTTTTAAACTGAAAAAGAGGTGCGCCAAGGTGCGCCTTTGTCTGAATTGCCGCCTCAAATGAACGCAGCTACTTCAAGGGGTGGCTTGTGCCATCCCTCATACATCACATGGGCGATTGCGTCTCATCTAGATGATATGGCGAGACTGCAGTGCAAAAAGCTGCTTCTTGTTGAGAACCCTGAGCAGCTCTTATTACAAGCCATCAAAAAGAAATGCTCAGGGTTGGAAAAGTTGATGTCTGATTGTCACGATTTTTTACTTGCTGTGTCGAGGCAGTATTTATCAGTAAGATTACGGGCCCCGAGCGGGCTACTGCACGGTCAGTTTAAAATCGGCTGTAAATCCATCGTAAATGATACAACCAACACAAACGGGGAAGGGTTCTGATTCTGGGAGTCTCATCGGTCGGCCATGGCACATCACACAAGTAAAATGACATGTTGTTCCATGAGTAAATCTGCAGACTTTCGTTTTCCCGTCACCGTCTGTGACAAAAATTCAGGGGACGAATTTTTGCACCGGGTCGGCGGGGACCTGGACTTTTCACCCATCGAGAAGGCCGGGAAGTTCCTCGCCAGGCTTGCAAGGCAGAGGGAGATTAAGACAGAATTGAATCAGTCCAGGGAATGGAAAATGGCAAGGCGCACCCGCAAAGAGACTCGGTAGGGACTGCAGTTCAGTGCTGGACGCAGCCCTCGCCGACTGCTTCGGTGGGCCCTCCCTTGACTCTCCCTAGGTTTACTTTGACATCGGGCACTCTTCTGCGCCCCGACTGCATACTGCAGATGGCCGCATTTGACAGGGGCCAGGAGTTAATGGTTTTCGTAACCCCTTCCCCTGTGCTTGGTGAGCTGCGTCTCAAATCAATTTTCTTTGAATGAGCCTGCGTGTTTATATGTGCTTATGACCCATAATTCCGGATCATGAAAAGTAAGTGATTAGAGTTCTACTGCGGAAATTCAAATTTTACTGACAATGTTGGAAGTGATTCAAATCTACCACTGGCGAAGTTTGTGCGTGTCTTTATGGTTGTCTGTATAGATCTTAAAGTGAAAATTCCCGTTGGGTATTTTTATCACTATGGTATGAATGGAAAAACGGCTTGCCAAACTTGTGACCCGCTGCTTATTTGAGTTATACTCAGTAAGCGACACTGTGTAAACGCGTTGATTTCAGATGGTGCGGGCTGGAATCTAACTATGGCATCAATGTTAGGTGCAGACTTAGAATCTCTTGTTCCAGCCCCGAGGAAAAGAAATGGGACAAATGCGGACAACTTTCGCGCCCTAAAAACTTTAAAAACTTATTTTTCTAACCCAGCAAATAATTCTGTAATAGTTTGTTATAATGGACGTATGTCATATGCTATATGCTCAAGCTGGTAAGAAATGCCCTGGCAGCACGTAAAAAAATTATGGATTCAGAGGGCAATATTGTATCGTGGAACCACATTGTGTCATTACATAATACGCAGAAAAGGGAGGGGATAAGATTGGGTAATAAACTGTCACACTCGTATTAAATGGTATGAAAACAAGCAGACATTTTATCAGGCGGCTCAAACCCTTAGTCGCAGCGTTGGAATTTCCCCTTCATTTTACGAAATATCACAGATAACCGGTTGAAGAGGTGCCTCGACGACTGCAAAATTTGTAATACTCTTTTATAACTTGAAGTTACGAAAAGTAGCCGAAGTTAAAGGTGTCTGAAGTAACGAAAGTGTAAGAATTAAATGGTGGATTCGACGCCAGAAAATGAAGCAGTTTTCCCCTGCTGGTCACCTCTCTTCAATTTTACAAAGGATAATATTTCTAATTCTAAAGCATGTGGTTTGAGTCAATATTTGAAAGCAAGCGTCGGGTTGATTTCCAGGGCTTTCCCGTAGCAATCGGAAGTGTGACTACGATGTGAGTACGACCTTGGGCGCAACGGCTCTATGACGTACTTGTGCACGTACAAGTTAAGCCAAGACCACCTAGAATTATTTTTTCGTCAAATACGTCAGCGACGAGGCTGCAATGAGAACAACCTTACATCGATGCAGTTTAAGGGGGCGTACAAACAACTACTTCTCGGTGCCCAAGTTGAGGTTTCCAAACGTGCGAATATAATTGAACGGTATAGTATTCAGATTCTAAATTATAGGAAAACAACAACAAGCATTCAAAACACAGAAGAGAACTTGAAGAACAAAGGCATAATGTTGAGGATTCTGTATCACTTAGTGTATCACTTCTGTATCACAACGCGCCTCAGATAAAGTCTCCGTTTCCCTTTCGGGTTGATGATGTGTCGCTATCATTTCAGCTGGTCACGACAGCAGCGTGTACCCGCAACTACAGGCCCTGATGCCATATAGGCCTCAGTGTCCGATGAAAAAAAAAATAGTGTAAGAATCACTGCAGCAGAAATTACAAGAAGAACTTAACATGGATTACGGTGAGAAAAGAGTTCCCTTTTTTTGTCACATTGTCTGTCCGTGACCAATTGCAGAAACTAGCCCAGAGTTCAGGACAGCAATTTGTTTCAAGAGAGCATCGAATTAATGATGACTGCATCCGTGATATTGGGCGAGCGTAGCGAGCCCTTGTTACGATGGTGAATTGTACATGGCTCCGTGTGTAGAGGGCAATCCGTTGTCCAATCCAAATGCACACAGTCCTACAATTGGAACAGACGGAGGACAAGTTTTTCAAAATTATAGTCGTAATAATTCTATGCGGCCAATTTAGGCATTTTGTAATGAGCTATGTCCTACTGAAAGATTCCGTCCAGAAAACATGATTCTTGGTGGGTTGTCGTTTGGTAAAAGTAGCCCTGAGATGTTAGCCTTTATGAAACCTTTGTCTGAAGAGCTAAAAGGTACAGAAATTCATGGTGTTCAAAGATTGCATCGTAGACAACCTATTGATTGCCCTGTTTATACTATTGTGTATGTGTGTGTGTGTGATTCAGTGGCGACACCAAAAGTGCAAAACATTACACAGTTCAATGGTTACTTTGGTTGTGGTTATTGCTTGCAGAGGGGTGAATAAGATGACGACTGCACTACTCAGGTCAGATTTCCATACGATGGTACAAAGTATCCTTGCAGATCGGAGGAGAGTGTAAGAGAATCAATGACTCTTGCTCAAGAAACAGAAGTTACTGAGTATGGTGTGAAAGGTCTGTCGTCCCTTTTACTTTTCAGTGCAATGCATCTTGTGTTCGGCATCCCTATAGATTACATTCATGCTGTTTTACTTGGCCTTGTTAAGAAACAAATAAGTTTGTGGTTTGATGACGCCAAGGAGGGTAAGCGATATTACATTAAGAAGTTTGAAAGTGAAATTGATAATCTGTTAGAAAATATAACGCTCCCATCTGGTATAGCCACAAGACCAAAATTAATATCCAAACGAGCCCATTGGAAAGCCAAGGGTTACGTTTGCTTTTTGTTGATTTATGGACTTAATGACATTTAATGACATATATGGTAAACGCAATATGGTTTACAACCTTCATTTAGTTTCTCATTTGGTTCAAATAGTGAAATTGTGTGGGCCACTCCCAATGTTTAGCGCGCTTTCCTTTGAGGGTGGCATTGGCCTTCTGGCCAAGTTTGTGAAGGAACCAATTCTGTAGCCTCCCAAATATATGAAGAAAATATGTAGTTACGAAGTCTTTACCGCACCTTTTGGATCAGTCTGAGCTTGCAATATCAGTAAACAATTTTTGAGAAGAAACATCGACCTACACCAAAATTAAAAGTAGTATTTCTGCTGATGGCATGACTCTTCGAGGGAAGGCTAAGCTGCACTTTTTAAGTCCAGTCCAAAGGGAAGTTTTACAACAGCATGGCTGGGCAGTTGGTGAATACGCTGACTCATATCACCGTACCATTTACAAAGGGAAACTTATTACCAGCAGAGCGTATTCGAGGCCGGAATAGACAAATGATACTCGTGTGCATGGGCTAATAGATGGAATAATGTTTTTGACAGAACCCAGAAAGTCTTGTGTTATTTTGTTAACTACTTTGAGAATGTGTCCTCAAGTGGAATATGCCAAACATATAACTGTGTGTGCCAGAAATCCTTTTGCTGAACAAATAGCTGTCACACCCCTCTGATATTGCAAAAAAAAATGTATGTTTTTCACTGTAGGCACACGTAAATTTGTCGCTTTTCGTGCTAATGAATTTGAAAGGGACTGACTAATTTGCAAAATAACTAATAACTTTGCATAATTACTGATATGCCATATGTAAATCTTATCCAAAAATTTTACTAAATTTATGCGTACCCTCACAACCAATTTCTTTTGTTTTTGTGAATCAATTGACAACTTGTTACTATGTCTTACCAAATATAAATTTGGTTTGTTTTTGACAACCTGCACCCAGTTCAATATAAGGAAAGAATATTCTCAAAACTGAATATTTCACTAATTTGATTAATTTTCATTAATTTTGAAAGCTGCGTAAACGATTTGCATTTAGCGGTTTAGCAAGGCAGGTTCACACCGTAGACCACCCTTGTACCTATCAGGCCAGCCCACACTCTTCTGAGGCCGGCCCATTGATCGATGAGGCCGGGCACCTGGTAATTGGGGTCGGCCCTTAACCTTTGGGGCCGACCGCCGACTCTTTGGGCCTGGCCCCAAAAAGTTCGGGGCTGGCCGCCAACTTTTCGGGGCCGGGCCCAAAGAATTAAGGGCCGGCCCCAAAATTTATCGGGCCGGCCCCAAAATTTATCGGGCCGGCCACTTATCGTTTGGGGCCGGGCCCCTTCACTTTTGGGGCAGGCCTCCTTTTAATTAAGGGGCCGTCCCCCAAAAAATAAGGGGCCTCTCTGCCTTGGGACAGGAAGAACTTGACAGCGATTACGGTGAAAAAGAGTTTCCGATTCCACTGAAACAGTTCTTGAAAGAGAATCGCCGGTTTCTAAAAATTGTCACCGGTGTGTGGGCTGCATCAAAGCACTGCAAAGAAAACCGAGCTGATTGCGAATACATTGTTTGAATGATTTCGAAGAAAGCGGACATTTTTGTTATTCTACTTGTTATTCTATCTATGTGTCTCGGTAGGTCCTCAAAAGATGGCCTGGTAAGATTGCTTCGCAATGTAAAAACACCAATAGGAAGGTGTTCGAAACCAGTGAATTATATTATACACGTCGTTCGCTTGCACATTTTCTTTCGTGTTGCGGCATCAAGAAAGTGTGGTAGTCTACTTTTTTGCTATTTCATTTCTCGTCATTGGTTTGCTATGTTTTACTTGCTATTAGAACTCAAAATGCCTAAATCCAAGACTGCCGACTTCTTCTTGGTTTACCAGACGGAGCTAGTGCATTGCGGGCTTGCCTGCCTTTTTCTTGTGACGGGGCAGATTGGACACCTGGTATTCATTGCCTTTAGAGTGTCAAAGAACAATGTTTATGTCCTCTTTAGTATCATGTTTTTACAATTTCTTTTCTCTTTTTCAGTTTGGCTTCAGAAAACCTAGAAAAGAGTTATGTTAAGCCCTACAACGCACTAATAGCGCATTATATCTCGAATCTGAGCAAGTCCATTCGACTTGCACAAAAGGGTAATTGGAGTTGTGTCCTGAATATCTTATGATTTCAATTTTTGGAAAAGGAGTAAGAGCCGGGATTCTGGACACGCATCCTGTGGGTGTAAACAAAGGAGCCACGTTTACAGCCAAATACAGCAGCAGCTAGCACTAACGGGAAAGCAGTATTATGTAGAGTTGTTTGTGTAGTGAATGTTTGAAACTCGTGTTTTTCCGGTTTTGTTTCAGCTCCCACCGGCCTATTTAAGGCAGCATTCAGTCGAAAAAAAGAAACGGAGCAAAGGGAAGGTTTTATCAGCGATTCTTTTAACTAACTTGTTGTAAGCAGTGTATGATATTGTGAATTTTCAATTCTAGTGTGACTTATGTTTGGAGGCCGCAAGGTGTGGGTGTCAAAGCTGGAGAGCGCCCACATTGAAATTCTGTGCCAGCCCTATGGGACATGGGAGGACGCCATGAAGGCAGATTTATGTTTCTTATATGGAACCAAGCTGCCACATGTCAGCACTTGGGAAGCGGAACACTGTAGGAATTAGCCACACGGTACACAGGAGCTTATTTGGTATGTTCTTATCTTTTGTTCTTTATTTTAGTGTCATAGTGCACCTGAAGTATTTCCTTCCAGGTGTCCCATTCACCCCGTGACAAGGAAAAGGTAGGCAAGCCCGCATCGCACTAGCTCCGTCTCTTTGTCTCGGCCGGACACGTGAGAAAGATACGGAGCTAGTGCATTGCGGGATTGCCTACCCTTTCCTAGTGACGGGGCAAATAGGACATCTGGTATTTATTGCCTCTTGATTGTCGAAGAACGATTTTTATGTCCACTATAGTATCGTGTTTTTACATTTTCTTTTATCTATTTCAGTTTGTCTCATTATGACACCCTGAACACTCAGTTTGGAATGAACCAAAAATTCAGGAAGGGTACCGTGGATTCCCGTACCAAAACATTTTGTGATTATTGTGTGTGAGTAATAAAGTCAACGCTTTCCTAAAAGTTTCATTACATTCAATCATATCTGTCAAATATTTTCACTTATAAATATTCCAATTCTGGCTGATTTTGCCCAAGGAGAGTGAATGTATCCTCCCGTTCAACCATCAAGCTGACATAGTACGAGACACGGCCTACAAAAACTTCCTTCTCTCTGACCCTACGGCTCTAGGTAATCAATAGACCTTTTTTGGCACCACCAGGACACTCCAGATAAAACAACACCCAACGGATCTGACTTCAGAAGCCAAGATAAGAATCCCCAGCCACCTCTTTGCTGTCACACTGAATGCACTGCTGATGACATTCTGTCAATGACTTTGAGCTTAGGACATCGGCATAACTAACCTGCCATGGGTAGCAATGGTAGGCCTACATAACATGCAAAATGCGAGAAAAGATACGATGCGAGAAAAGAAACGATCCTCCAAACGAAGCTTCATGAACAGGCTTCCAGAAAACAATCGTCTTGAGGTTCTTCTACGAAAGTCTGTAAAAACTTTTGTCCGGACACAGCAATGCTGCTCGGAACAAAAATTTTACAGAAGTTCAGTCGTGACCAAATGGCATGCCTTGCACGAAAGGGCATTGATACCAGCACCGAATACTGTGCTGTGTTGTACTGGGGGAGTAGGTATACTACGCTTAAACTTCGGGTTTCAAAATGACGATCCAGAGCCAAGATGGCTCATATCTATACCTGTAAATGCAGCAGCGTCAAGATTCTACTATGTGAACTGGTTGTCTACAGCACGAGTTTCTAACATTGTCCACTGACGCAACGGCTCGTCTCGTATTACATTGCTTTCCTGCAACACTGTGTCATGTGTATGTGAAGAGTTCACTTAATTTATGTTTACATTCATGTGTGTGTTTTGATCAGCCAATCAGGGATGATAATGCTTGCACCCAGTTTGACCCTAGAAGTTGCATCTCTAGCTTGACTTCATCACTCGTTACTTTATTTCTGTTAATGATGTTATTTCAGTGTGGACTAAAGTCTGCATTTTTATATTTTAGGACCACCCTCTTGACCATGAAAGTGTTAGACTGCTGGAGAATCCAGAGGTGATCGAAGTGGCCCTGAAAACCGAAGTGGCTGCAGAGGGTCCAGGGCCTGCCTGAAGTGACCAACGTCTGATTCTCATTCTTTGTTTGCTTTTAAGACCACATTTCACCCCGGCCCATACACCGGCTAGAGGACAGACCATCCCCATGACAGGACGGTTGTACCATGACCATGGAAATATCAAAACAAAACTAAGGGAAGCAGGACTGCGAAAGAATTCAAGAAGCACCACACAGGAAGGAGATGCTGATGCTATTCTGTCTCTACCAGACTGGTAATTCTTTATATCTGGTTGCGCTGTGCACAAACCATTCCACTAAGGATAATTTTTGTCTTCCTTGTCTGATAGGTGCTGCACAAGGTGCGAAGACCTCAAAAAACAAGACGACGAATGGAAAGCAATCGACTTAGGAACAAAGCTGCTCTTTGGTGGTTCTGCACAGCAGACCGTCATTAGTTATCGAGACATTGGTGAAATCGTCATTGGTGAAATCGGCAGGGTACTTGGGAGAAGCTCAGACCGAAAGTGGTAAAGACGCCGAAGAAGAAAAGCGGCAACAGTAGGAAGGGGAACCGCAAAAGAGAGGATTTCCGCCACGGCGTCGGCCACGGCCCAACTTAATATTTCTGGAGGCTTCGCTCTCGCTGACGATATTTCACGACCACCTGGCCCTGGCGGGGTCACACAGCGCAGACCTGTCCGCAACCTGGATATGTTACGACGCGCGGAGTAGCGCTGTGTGACCCCACCAAATGGTTGACATATCGTCAGCGAGAGCGAAGCCTCCAGAAATTGAGTTGGCTCGTTGCGGACGAAGTGGCGGAGATGCTCTTTGTTGTGGTTCCCCTTCCTATTGTTTCCGCTTTTCTTCTTAGGCGTCTTTTCCACTTCCGGTTTGAGCTCCTCCAGAATACCCGAATTCTCACAGTGTAAGTTTCTCATTGTAGATCAAAGAATGAAATTCAAAACTTCACTTCCGCCGAAACAGTGTAAAGGTCCAAGCGTGCTGATTCCACTCCTGGATATCTACAAGAATCCACGAACTCCGGATAAATATAGAAGGTTATTGACCCAGTGCGCGCAACCACTGCGTCTTTTAAGTGTTTTATTTAGTGGATTCTTTAAAAATTCTGTGACCGCTCGCCTTGTTAAGAAGCAGAGATTTGGTTTTCGACGGCCTCGCACAGCCGGTCATAGACCGCGTGTGCTACAATATAGTAGTCCGGGGAAGAAGCCGAGCCGGAAGTAAGCAGTTAGGAAATCAAAATGAGCGGAAAAGGAACAACAGGAGGTGAGAAATCACGCGCGGAAGAACCTATTTCCGGCCGACACCGTTCTGTTTTGGTCGATGTTTCCGCTCTTTTTGATTCCCTCCCTCTTCTCCCTTCGAGGTAAGATTCTCTCCTCCCGACTACCCTATCCATAGAGCGGCACAACACTGTCAAAACTGGAAACGGCGCAAGAGTAATTTTTCCCCAACCTAACGAAACCTTTATAATGTCTCGGATTTCTTCACAAGTCACTTCTCATGACAGGGTATAGTAAGGGACCGTACCTATATTACGTGACCGATTTTGGGCCACTTTTGGACCCCCCCCCTCCTTGTGACGCGGATAACCTAACCTTTCAATGTATTTAAGATAGGGCGTAGTATTTGGCTTCGACCCCCCCCCCCAATTAGGTCACGTTGTATGGGTACGACCCCTAATGGGCCAAGCCAATACTACGTGACCGGTTTAGAGGGGGGGGAGGGGTTCGGCCAGATACTACGCCCTACATTAAATACATAGGAAGGTTAGGTTATCCACGTCACGGGGAGGGGTTAAAAAAGTGGCCTAAAATCGGTCACGTAATATTGGCACGGCCCCTAAGGAGTTTCCCTGCTAAGGATTAGGTCTCTAGGTGGCATAGAATAAAAGTTGATTTTCGTAGTTTTGGTTATTTCGATAATTGAAACAACAAAATAAATACTAAAATACTCAATAGTTAAGACACAGTCGACATTTTAAGTTTCTTTTTGTTAGAGCGTAGTGAACTGCTACCATATAAGCCTTCGATCTTAAAAATACAACCAGTTTTAAGTTTGTTTAGAAAAAGACCAGAACTAAGAGTTGTGCAAAAACAAAAACCAGAGAGAATGTATAAAAAATGTTGGGCTGTCTAATGCAACAAGAAGTAGACGAATTATTTCTGTACATGAAACAAACTCGCAGTCTCCCCGAGGAAATGCCCAAAATATGGATAGTGAGACTTCATTCCATGTATGAATGACCTGTAAACCTTCTATTTCACCCTCCGTTTAAACATGGAATGCAAAACCAATGAAGAGTGCCTGTCCACAAAATTTGATTCAGTGTCTATGATATTTGTTTGTGCGGCACTTTATGAGTTCTAGGTATCTTCCGAAATAAACTTTAAGATAGTTGCATTATGTGTTTGAAAGCTTCACACTCAGTACAAAGACTGAAACCTTAACAATCTTTGAAATTGAGCAATTTAGTATTTACAATGCTATATTATATATCAAAGTGATAAAAATATCCCCCCCCCCCCCGAAAAAAAAAACAACAAAAGATGACAAGAACAAAGAACAACATATTTTTGATCAGAAAAGGTCAAGTGACGACCCCATTTTTGAACTCCTGGTAGTGTGGGTGATTCGCTTGTGTGCATTTGAAACAGCTTAGTGGGACACATTGCTGTAACTACAATATACTGCAGTCTTTGCAGAGACTGCACCTCTAGGGAAATAGTAGGGTATTGTCGAGTTTTCGTCCATTAGACTGTGGGCTTCGAAATTGGTATTTTGGCGTCTTTTTTAGTTCTGAACACGAAAGGCTATGACGAAAGGCTATGAAATCCGGCGATCCTAGCACTTATAAATTTCACTAAGTAACACGATATTTTAGGTTAGAATGTGTCCACCGAGCAGACAAACTATCAGCCCCCCCCCCCCCTCACAGCAACATCCAGAAACTGGCGGTATTCCCAGAAGATTTGCCCTTTCACATAACATAAGAAATTTGGAGAGACCCATTTATTATACACAAATTCAGTGTGTAACATACATGGGTGTCTCCAAATTTATCTCATGTTATATAGAAGAACGATGATTTGATTGCCACTCATCTGCTAATGCTGTCTGGTGTACACATTCTAACCTTGAATACTGTGTTAGTTAGTTACATTGAAAATTGCTAGGATCGCCGGATTTTATTGCCTATTGCGTTCAGGACTTAAAAAAGAGACACCAAAATACCAAATTTGAAGCCCCCAGACCAACAGACAAAAATTCGAAAATACCGAACTGTCACCAAAAAGGTGGACTTCAATTCCATTTAAGAGCCTACACATGTGCCTAATTTTAGTACAAATCTTTCTTATTAAAACTTAACAATAGAGCTGTCAGCACGTATAGAGGAAAGACTGGAAAGGCTGGCAAGAAGACGTTCGGATGAAACTTGTTCAGAGAAAAGTAGAAAGGCAACACCAGAGGGTGTATTCAAAAATCAAAGTTCCACTACAAACCCACATCTGTCCATAGGCAGTGCAATCTTTAACACTAGAACTTGTTCACAACCAAAGTAAAAAAAAAAATGATTAGTGCCTATGCCTTAGACTACCTTTTCCCATCAATTCAGAAAAGCATTGCACCAAATACATGCTTAATTGCAATGTCAACCAAACTAATCATAATATTGGTGAACAGCAGCAATGCCCCACCTGGAATTGGAAGAATAAGATATTCTGGTCAACACCTAGGGTAGATTTCGACTGTGAAGCAAAAATCCAGCAAGCGCAGGGCTTGACCTCCATGTTTAGCCTAGCAGTTTAAAACCACCCTCAGGTCCACCGTCGCAATTGGATGGCAACACAGTACAGTATCTTCAATAATAACTAATCCGTCCTATTACTGATGAAACCCCAAGCACTTCGATATTGCTATGGGACCAATGCACAGAATTACACCTTATACACTTCACTCAATGAAGAGAAGCAGCAAGCCGTCTACAGCAGATTGAAATTCGAAACCATCGTTGCCTGTAACGGTGCAGATACACATCCCAAACTAGCGACAAAATCCGAACTCGAACAAATAAGTGGGTACTGACTCACTTGGACGGTGATACTTACGAAGGTTAGGTTCCCCTCCCCACTGACCAGACGGTCATTTCGTTTCGTACACATGACACTACAACTCATAAAAGAGCAGTTCGGGATGCACAACGCATACGAGGCCGCTGGCGAAATCAACAGAACACTCACTTGCCTCTTCGTTTGCACAACTTCAACACTAAACGTGCCAGCCTCGATGGGAAGCAGGCTCGTGTACACACGCCAACGTAATCCGTCTACCGCATTGGCAAGTCAAGTTTCGTCTCAGAATACAGTTTTCCGGTTGTAGCCAAGCCGGACCACTCGCGGGCGTACATTTATCGGCATGACGAAAACGGATCACGGCAAAACAAGGCCTCAAAATGCGAACCACACCACTGCCTACCACTCAAAAGTATGCCAACAACTCCACAGTCCCTCGGGTCACTCGAGAGTGGAGCGTGTGCGTGTGGACGCGCGGGAGAAACCAGGGGCCTGGAAAAACCGTGGGATCCAACACAGCACACCCTGGTGGCCAGTTCCGGAACTGACCCGACCCCCTCCCGTCGAGTCCTACCTTTTCTGCCGTTTACAGCGTTTTACTTAGGACGAAATACAATGCCTGAAAGTTCTAGATTGTTTCTCTGTGTCTCCAGCAACCCTTGGTGAAAATGTTCTTGCCATTTCTTAAAACGGTTGAAACAGATAGGTGATGTACGTGACGTCACGAGCAACAGCGAATTGCCAACGTACCCGCCCTTAGTCGAGATCTGGTTAAAATCCTACTCTTATTCCTATGATTCAAATATGCATTAAATTATTATACAGGCTACGCACCGCATTCTCATTCGATTTATATTGCTTTCGTCTCAAAGAACAGAACGAGATCGATATAGGTTTTGTAAATGTGTTAGGCTGGTATTAGCTCGTGAGGTGCAATCTGCGGGAACCAAACACCACATTTGAAGTTCAGGAATCGAAATGATACACTATTTGGTCTGATATTATCGCTTTCATGTTTCGTGGTACTTCGTATTTCTTAATTTAAAGAAATGTTAGATCAGCCCGTTAGTGGCAGACTGAAACTGAAAGAATTTAAGTTATTAATTTTGGAATTTTTTCACTCACAATATTAGGCATTACAGGTTGCAAATATAAAATTAAGTTACAATGAGATTGTACATTGCAGATGAATAGCCTTATTCTTAGCCAAAACTTTTCCATTTCCTGGCATTGCTAGCCTTCGTATTAGATTAAGTCAGGATGGCGAATAAGTGCCACAGCAGATGTGGGCAAGAACATCCCCTTTTACTGACCAAAAGTGTGGGTGTGAGTTTTACTGAATATTCTACAATGTACATAATTTAATTTGTGAGCGAATGTGAAGGACTTTGTTTGTACCTCTATAAGTGTTTACTTGGTCCATGTGTGATAAAAAGCTGGTAAGTACTCCATTTACAACAAAAGTCCAAACTAAAGGCAAAATGTGTACTGGAATTTTTTTTAAATAAATTTAAAATTATGCAAATCTAATATTGTTTATTTATGCAGCTATAGCTAGCTACAGTTGTAGCAAGAAGATTTTCATTGTTTAAGAAGTGTGAGTTTGAATAGTGAAAGCAGACATTGATTTATATATAGGTATCAACACAATTTTTCACTGATACTTAGCTCAATTAACTATCTCTGGATATGCAGGAAAGTTTGAGACTGTCCTTGATTGATCCAGTGACCTCTGAATACTTCAACTGCCTTGAAACCATTAACTGATGCTATTATGCCACACTTCTTACCTATATGTTTTGTGGAACCTCTGGAAGTACTCAAAAATTCTTACTTTCACGCAAACAGGTACTTTCACAACTCTCTCTGTATTTTGCAAGGTTTTAGATGCTACCATATTAAGAAAAGCTACACTCTACTGCCGAAGACCTCACCTTTGCATACTCATAGCAAAGAGTTTGCTGCCACAAACGTGTGAAGTCAGATAATAAAGGCGATATATTTTAAATACTTTGCTGTAAGGGAAGCAAGGTAAATTCAATGACCAATATCACCATGTAAAAACTAATCCAATCTGAGTAAATAAAATCATAGACTCCACTCTAATACTCTTCCTAAACTTCCTGTTATTTTATATTTATATGTATAGGCGTCACCTGTACCTTTGCCTTGTAACAATTTACCGTATGTACTTATGTCCAGTACTGTTTCTCTGCCTTTAAAGAATAAAATCTCACATAGTTAATAATTATTGATGAGAACTCTCAACAATCAAACAGGCCTTCCACATGTAAAATTCAGAGTCTAAAACACGGCACAGCCCTGAAGGTGTTAGTATACAGTTTCAAAACAATCAAAATATTTTTAAAACAAACATCACTTCCATTTTAGCTTCCAAAGCTTAAAGACATGTTGTTATTCCGCTCCTAAATTCATCGACTAATGTTGTTCAAGATCCAGTCAGTCCTTCGGTTAAAAGAAAGGTCGCTCAAGGAACTGCTTGTCAAAAGCTATCAAACAGAACAAATATTTGGTGAAATCTATGCAAATTTAACGTGAACACATATCTTGACAATTTCTTTACTAAGCAATTAATGCAATAAGGCAGGATGGGGTTTCTTCTTTGGTTCTCAAGAAAGTTCTAAAAAAATCTACTCTCAACTCCTTTCACTGTGCTCGAAAATTTCAAGGTTCTACTTTATAACTTTCCTTCAAACACCACAAGTGGGCATCAGTGGCCATGGACAAGCGCATATTTGATAAATTAACCCTGGGATGTAGGCAGACCCGCCGAACAACGGCCCAACGACACACCGTTGCAGTCCCCAGCGTAATTCAGTTTTGAAGTCTAACAATTGCCGGACTACCAGCGCTACTCCAAGCAGGCCGTCGGGCTCGAGTCGGGCTGCACCAAATCGCTGCGGCCCTGCGCCGGAGGCTGGATGGCGCCATTGAGACACGGACGAGGAGCGCAGCCTCCTGACAGACCCCGCCCAAATCCGCGAGCACGTAAGACAGCACCTTGCAACAGTTGTATCAGCGCCTGATGGGCAGGCAACCCACTTCACGCCGAGGTGAAGCAGGCTTTGGTCTGGCTCCTCGCCCACCACAAGACCCTCCCCGTCGACGTCAGGGCCAGCTGGTTCCAGGCAGCACATGACGTGCTCCCAACAGCCATCCGCAGGCCGCACACCTGGCCGACCTGGCCGGCCCACCGTGGACCTGACCGGGGGCGCCACAGTGGCCGCTACCATCTGGACCCTGGGCACGGCCGTCCGTGGCCGGGATGGAGTAAGGACCCGTGAGGAAGCAGTGCGGTGGTCAGGTGAAAGTTACCAGATGGTCCTGCCCGCTGCATTACATCCTTAATTACAATTCTGTCCTTACAAGACATGTTTAAAAAATAAAAAAATAAAATCGTTACTTATAAATGTAAAACAGTACAGTTTTAAAATTTTCGGTAGTTCAGTTTCGGGCGCCAACGCCGGAAAGATCTTCGTGGGGGAGTGACCAGCAACTTCGAGTAGGGCGTCTCATGGAGGTCCTTTCCCGGGAAATGGGCTGCCATCAGCGCTTTCAGGATCACCTCTTGATTTTCGCATACGGCTTTCCATGCCGTACGCCCGATGAAAAGTTCCTCAAAGTGCGGTGCTCCGTTCTCGTCGAAAAGGAAGTCGTCTCGCTCGATTTGTATGAAGGGCTTCAGTTTCAGTAATTTATACTGGATTATGTGCGCGGGGAGCGATATCATGCTCTGATGGGGGGGAGTGAACACCCCCTTGAAATGTTTTGATATTTTGTGCACGTCGTCTCTCTTCATTGTTAATAAGTGCTCTAGCTCTTGATATCTGTAGGACGCTAGAGTGTTCCCTCGTTTTTTAATCTTCATCACCGCGCCGTAGGGGCCTAGTGACTCGACGATAAGTTGCTTTTCAGTCTTAACGTTTAGAGTTATTTTCAAGAGCTCCATTTCTTTTTGCTGTAGGAACTTTTGCTATACCAGAAGGGTGTTCTCAGCTCTGAGTCTCGCGGGGTTATGCCCCTACTGGACCGGCTCTGGGGCTGTCTGGCTGGCTTTTCGCGCTCGCCGCTCTCCGCTCTCCTCCCTCCTCCCCCCACACCCGGTGTGCTCCTGCACAACCGCCCAGGCAGCGCCGCCCCGCCACGCCCTCCTGCCGGTGCTCCAGCCAGACCCCCGCCGCTCTCCCTCCCCCTCCCCACACATGCTGTGGTCCTGCACATCCGCCCCGGCTGGGTCCCCCCACCGGGGGACGCCTCTCCGCCCGAGTGCCCCTCTCGCCGCCGGTCCTGCCAGCTCGCCGCGCGGCCCCCTCCCCCACCTGCTGTGCCGGCCCGTCCCGCCCCCACTCCGCCGAGTCCGGCTCGCCGCTCACTCCGGCGCGTCCCCGCTCGCTCGCTTTACGCCCCCCACCCGGGGGGCCCCCCGGGGCGCCGCTCGCTCGCCCCCGCTCGCCGGGGTAGTGAGTAGCGAATGAGAGGGGGCCGTCCCCCACCCCTCGCCGAACCCTTGCGCCCTTCGGGGTGAGAGGGGGTGGCGAGCCCCTCCAGGGTACCCTACGGCTCGGCGGGGGAGAGAGCCTCGGCAAATGGGGGCTTCTCCCCTGACTTGGGCCCGTGCGCGGAGGATGGGAGGGGTGGTGAGGGTGTAGGCGGGGGTTTCTGCCGCTCGCTCGGGGCGGGGATTCGCCGCTGCGAAGGGATAAAAACGCCGACACAGTGCCTCAGAGGCATACTTGCACTCGCTGCGCGCTCCAGCCAACAGGCAGAGCCAGAACAAGCCACTGAGCTAAAAAAGTGTAAACAGAGCCACGAAGCTACAATACCGCGAGCTAAATCAAACCGCGAAGCTACAATACCGCGAGATAAATCCAAACCGCGAAGCTACAATACCGCGAGATAAATCAAACCGCGAAGCTAAAAGGCCGCGAGAAAAAAGAGAAAAATAAAATAAAAAATGCCTAAGGTTCGGAATATCGAGGCAAAGAAAACTCCGCGCAGGAAAGGAGACTTTGTTAAGAAACCTCGAAAACTCTCTAAGTCTGATCCGGTCCAGAATGAAATGGACGTGACACTTTCTCAAATCGACGTAAGTCCTGCCGAATCGCTGCCTCGAGCCGGAGACGATGTTCTCGATAATCTTATAAGAGAATTGGGACTTGATTCCGACGAAATTTTGCAGAATGTGACGGACATGTCTCTCCTCACCCAGACTCAGTCTGGGGGTCCATTTGACAGTTTTGAACAGTTCGTGACGCCTCTCGGCGTCTCTAGGGGATGTGACGTGCCGCAGGCCCCTCGGCCGCCCTGTCATCCCTCATGCCGTCGCATTTGGCGGCGCTGCAGCAGCGCCCTATCCTGACGAACCCAGCGCAGCAGCAGCCGCAGCCGCAGCAGCAGCTCTCCCTGGCAGGGCCTGCCCCCCGGTGCGGGGGCGCATCGTCCGAGGACACTGACACGGTGGATGGGGGCATCCGGATCAGCCCTCCCTCAACGCCCTGCCCCGTCTTCCCACCATCGCAAGAAATTCCCGGCACATGGCGTCATGAGATGTTCAATGACGCAGTTCAACGATATCATGACTGGCAAGAGCGACATGCATCTACCACCGTCCCAGACGATGGCTTGTCGTGTGCTGCCATGTCAAAAATTCCGGAGCCAGAACGAGGACTGACGGGGTTCCCAAAAGGTGTGATGTGTCGTACTGTCAAATTCAGTCCACGATTTAGTCCTATGCCGTAATGGGGATCGATGTAGAGAGCCAAAAGCCGTTCTACATGATAAAGAGCGAGGGGGCGATCTTCGTTAATGACGGTCGTGGGGGAGTTAAACGGAGTCCTGCCTCCAATTTTGTGAGGCTATCAGAGAAAGAGTTGAGGTACCTGATGGAGGAATGTCTGCACAAAAGTGTCGAGGACGGTTTGTCCATGACCAAAAACACCCCCGGTCATAATGTGGGGGCTATTGTAGTGGATTACAAATAAATAAATAAATCATTTATGGGAAAACCTGCGTACAAGAGTGTGATATTGTCACGTCTGGAGGACCCCTCTCAAGTGTTAGAGCTGACTCCCTATTGCTGGGCGAATCTTGGCAAGTACGCCAGGCTAGTGCGTTTAAGCATGAATGCTGTTCATGAGAGTTGTAGTATTGTAACATATTATTTTAACATTTTTTTGTCTAGTGCTGTAGACTTTTTAAAAGAGCGGGGTCACACTCTGGGGTCTCTGGAAGATAGACCTTTTGGCTTACACAAGCTTTTGACAGAAGCCGTAAATTCCGCCCCGGAATTTCTAGAAGGTTGTGGGAGCCAGTTCCCTTATTTTGCAGAAAGCACTGAGGTTCCAATATTAAAATGTGAGCTGATGTACCAGCATATGTATGTGTTGAAACCATTGATTTTAGAGCGCATGAAAATGTGAATAATTATTTTGTAATAAGAAAACTAAAATGTACAGTTTTTGTGTTCTGTCTCCGTTTGATGAATAAAAAAAAAATATTTTCTGAATATTAATATGTCTCTTTCTTTCTTTCCTTTCCTTCCTTCTTAAATCAGTTCGATAATTGCACAATGCAAGGGAAAAGAATAATCATATATTTACAAAAACGTTTTATTCAAATAAAAATTACATTTTTAAAAAATTAGCTAAAAGAAAGCAATATAATCAAATGAAGGTTTCAGAAATAATACTCGTCGTCCCCCCGACGCCCGCCTCTCCGTCCCCCCCGCCCCCGCTTTGGAGAGACCTCGGGCGCATCGTGGTCAATAAAACCCCATTCCGGCCGGGTGCGGCGCGATCCGCGGCCCCTCCCCCACCCCCCGCGGCCGCGGACGTGCAGACTTTCACGCACCCTAGCGAGCCGCGACCGCAGCTCATCCGCCTGCACCTCATCTTGTGGTCGTGCCACCCGGTGGTGCATCCCGCTAGGCGGGCGTGCAGTAATGCACGCATCCGCACAGGGGGGTGAGAGGTCGAAGTGATGGTACTGGTCTTGGTGCTGGGGGTGGTGCTGGTGCTGGTGTTGGTGCTGGTGCTGGTGTTGGTGCTGGGGGTGGTGGTGGTGCTGCTGCTGCGGGGGGGGTGGTGGTGGTGGTGGTGGTCTCTGCAGCAAGAAGGGTAGCGGCCCCTCCGGGAGCGGAATTTCCGCTGCAGGTGGGGGCAGCGGAGGTGGTGGTGGCCCCGCGGGGAGAGGGGGCGGACAGCTGATCCGACGGGGAGGTGGTGCCGGTCTGGCGGGGCGCCAACGTCTCCTCTCCGGGCCGTCTTCCGCCTCCTGAACAGAAAGGAAAAGAGATTCACGCGTTTTGCATAAAATTTCACACAAACACACACACACACACACACACACGGACACACACACACACACACGGACACACACACCACACACACCCATAGTTCAGGACACTAAAATCTTTACGCGCACCGACAAAAACTGTATGAAAATTAAGCCGTGTCTTACCTTCTTGGATGACGGACCTTTGGTCAGTCGCGGGTCCCTTTGGCACTGCACGGGGGGCGGCGCAGCAGCCAGCCGCGGTGTGGGACGCACCGCCGGGGGGACCGCGAGGGGCCTCGCCGACGCGGCGGCCACACCCGGGGTGGGGCGCCCTTGTTTGATGTTCGAAGCTGGGGGCGCGGCGGCGGCGGCGGGGCACACCTTGGTGGTCCGGGGTGCCGCGGACGACAAGTCTGCAGAACGACAGGACTTGATTAAACCCTTCACTCTCACAATCTATTTAATGTAACAATATGCACAAAAATACGTACGCTGACGGCGTGGGGGCGAAGGAGTGCCCCACCCCTCCCCGCTGAGGTCGGGGTGCGGGGTCACTTCGTAGCGCCGGCGCCCTAGCGCCACCCGCGAGGGCATTCCCCGCGGAGGAGGGATGGCCGGCCGGTGACTCCGGACTCGTTTGAAAAACGAGTCCAGCGTTTGCCGGAACTCCCTCTCCGTCTCGGGGGTCTTGGGGCGGGCCGGTGACATTGTTGACGACGACGACGGTTCTGGCTGGACACTCACAAATCAGTTGCCTCTTCCGAATCATTGAGAGCATACACCCCCGAACGCCGCTATGTCTTCGTCCTCGTCTTCGTCCTCGTCCGCGTCGTCGTCGTCGTCGTCGTCGTCGTCGTCGTCGCCGTCGTCGCCGTCGTCGTCGTCGCCAGCGCCACTGTGCAGACAGCGTTTTGGAGCCCGCCAGTTTCAAAAGTGACGAAAGGCACCCAAAACAGCCCTCACTTTAGAAACACCTGTGCAAAAAGTATCCATCGCACGAGGTTGGCGAGCATATTTTTGTAAATGAGAGAGACGCCCCGAGGTGCCGTAGCCAGTCCCAATACCCGCGGGTTTCAAAAAGTCTCTGCTTCAAACTGATCGAAAATCGCCAAATTCGGACGCCAAAATAAAACACTTTATAGCGTGACCCAATCTTCGGACTAGGTATGAACGCTAGGCCACTCTGTCCCGTTCCCAAAACTATGCTCACCAACCTCGTGCGATGGATACTTTTTGCACAGGCGTTTCTAAAAAATTGGCCACTTTGGCCACTTTGACCAACTGTTTCTCCGTTCAAAATTGGTTCATCGACTTGCGATTTTGCAGGGCTCCTACTTAGAGCCGAATCTACGGGTATATCAAATTTCATCATCCTAGCTCGAAGTCAAATTTCAACAGGCACGGCCTTAAATGAGTTGTTAACCATTCTTTATTTGTGATATTGTAATGCTCTAAGACCAATACATCATGTTGTTGTTTTTTTATTTCTATTTTTTTTAGGGAGTTGGGAGGATGAAATTGACTACAGGTTGCCCCCCCCCCCCCCCCCCTTCGGATCGGAGCATCCCTGCACCACCATGGAACTTCTCTTCCTCTTGAACGGATCACGACTTTGGCCACTTATCTCCTCCCACTCGCAGCCTGACCAACCAGCTCCCCTGCTAACCGGAGCACGATCGTCGACTATACGGGGCAACGCGGGGGCAACGCCGCGTCGGCAGGCAGCTCAACAATTTGTCCCGTGCGCCTGGCAGCCTACCCGCCGAGGCGCGAGAGGCGCAGCAGGGGCGCAGCGTGAGCAAACACGCATCACGCCATGAACCTCGGCTCGGCACTTCTCTTCCTCTGTACCTTCAGTACTTCGCCTCCAAGTCAAGCAGAAGTTTGTCAGAACTATAGTCAACTTGATCGTGCATTGTATTGCTTGTAATTTAGGCCCTAATTAACTCTCTCCTTTTAGACCACCCCGCCGCCTTAGGATATCTTTTCGTCATGAACAGCATCGACTGGAAATCATATAGTATAGCAGCTTCTCGCTCTGAAGGTTGAATTTGGACAGTTACACTAGGAATATATTTGTACATAACGTTACGACGTTTTTGTTGCGCCCTCCCACCGTTTTCTTGTAAATGATTGAAATGTGTATGCACCCTTAACTTCAACAAAACAATTGGAATTAATGCCTTTCTATGTACGGTCCTGTACCCCAGACGGCGACAGTGTGATAGTGCAGATACTGCAAAATAACCTTTTGCGATCTTGTACTGATATCATGCGGGTATGGTAGGAGATGTGTAGGAGCACCCTCAAAAAAAATAATTAAGAGACTTTAGACGGAGAGAAATACAGAGAGACTAATCCCGTGTCCATGGATTCGGTTAGGCTGTCATTTTAGTACCAGGTGGATGAGTCGTTTTTTCCCCCACTGGAGGATTTATTGGTACAGTTGTTTCTTCCTAGATACTTTCTCTGTGATGCGTGAGTTATGGGAGGGTTGAACAATTCAAATTTAGCAATACCAACCTTGTGCTTGAGTCTTCCTTTTCTTCATTAAATGACCCCAAATCACCTCCAGAACGACTATAGGAGCAAGCTACCATGGAGTAACGACAAAAGTGGTGACGGAGAGTCTCGGGAAATCAACTCCTACCGTACCAAGACGATTTTCATATCGACGCGCTTTGGCTCAAAATGTTCATTGAGAGTGGTTTAAGATTTCAAAAATTCGCGACGTTTGATTGCCTCACTCTCCCTCACTCGTCTCACCGAGGCATGAAGGGACGGAGCTAGTGCTCGGCTAGTGCGTCGCAGGCTTTGCCTACCTTTCCCTTTGCACGGGGCAAATGGAACACCTGAATATCTGGAGTCTAAAATGTGTCGTTTTGGTTTTATGTTCAAGGATGTCTTGAGATCTATTAAGACCTCCTAAATGAAGATATCCTGCAAGGAATGCGCGTGAGGTCGAAAAAAAAGTTT
Source organism: Odontothrips loti (assembly GCA_038380765.1). Taxonomy (NCBI): domain Eukaryota; kingdom Metazoa; phylum Arthropoda; class Insecta; order Thysanoptera; family Thripidae; genus Odontothrips; species Odontothrips loti. The sequence goes on from JAZGLN010000145.1 coordinate 230,233, forward strand.
AAAAAGTGGATTCTAAAAATTGTTCGGAAAAGTGTGTTGTTTCTAAAAAAAAAATCATTAAATTTCGCTCTTCATTTTTTTGGTGTCCAACCAACTCCTCCCAAATGTGTAGTTAAGTCAGAATTGCAAGAGGAACAACAAATTATGACATGCCCAAGAGTTCATTATATACATCTGGTCCTTACAGAACTACTTTTGACACCTACTAAAATCGTCGCATTGTCGCTCTTCAAGCTCAAGAGACCATGCTCTCGTCTTCGGTGACGTTCTTATCCTCCGTCGGCGTGGTGACGACCATGGAGGCGGGGGCACCGAGCCCTCCGCTGCCTCGGCACCACACCGTCACGTTGTAGCTGGCGCCGGGATGCAATCCCTCGACCAGCTTCTCGTAGAACGGACGCTCCTCCTTGGTCTTCACGACGTCGTCCTGCTGGGCCTCCTCGCTGAGGCCGTCCGCCGTCCTCACTGCCGGATATGCAGTAATAACAATGCTGGTACCTGTCAAATTTTATTGCGGCTGTTATTTTTAAACATCCCGATTCGACACAAACAGAATATTCTGTTTTACAAGAGGCGCTCTCCTGACACCGACTGTTGATGTAATTTGCGCTGCCGCCAGGCGGCTCGGCCGGCAGGGAACGAACGAGAACTTGTCGGTGCTCTAGACAAAGCTAGAATTGTCGCATAACAATTCCAAATACAGCATCGGAAGCCATGTGGTTCAAGACGTGAAAGTTACCTGTTTTTTCATATACACTGCCAGTCAAAATTAGCGCCCCACTTTTTCCGATGCTTGCCATTTCCACGTTTTTCAAGCTAGGAAGTTGCCGTTTTGCATGCAGGTGCCCCCATGGTTGTACTTAAAGGTCCCAAAGTGCCAGATCCGGGAGCCACCCCTTTCGAAGGGGGTTGGCTGTGCGACTGCGGCGGGGTGGAAATTTCGACCGAAAAAGGTGCCAAAAACACCTTTAAATTTGCTGGAATTTCAAAATTTTTGGTGAGCAGGGCTAAATGTCGGCCCTTGACAAGCTGACGTCAAAATTTTCACGATCGGTCATACCCACCCCCAGCCCGACCTCCCCCAACCAACCCCCACCCCTAAAGGTAGTTGGTGTGGCGGGTGAAAAAAAATGGTCGCATTGCAAGCCCCTAGTCCCGGGCCATCTGCACACCAAATTGCATGCCGCTAGCACCAACCCCTGCCGAGCAACCCCTAAAAAACCAAACTTAATTTTTGAAAATTTGCTTTTTGGGGCACTTATCGGTATGCGAGGGGTCCAAAAATTTCGTCAGAGATGGACTAGGGGTGGAACATCAATCTCCCGTCAAGAAATCCGGCGCTTCAAATTCGCAGCCCTTAGCATGGGGGTAGTCACCCCCAGCCACCCCTTGCTACCCCCGGTAGGGGTGGAACTGATTTGGGGCTACGAATCGTTGAGGGCACTTCTGATGCACCCCCTTCAAATTTGCAGCACGATTCGACCACCCGTTCGTGCTCCAGACCCGCAAAACCATCAAAAATGCCAAAACCCACCCCTTACCTCAACCCCCCATATCGCAAATTTCGGGTGGGGGTGGAAACCCGGCTAGCATGACGGCGGGTGGTCCCGACCATTACCTCGATAGTCCTAAGCGGAAAAGTCGGTGTGGCAAACGGTTTACCCGTGGGGAGTGTTAAAGTGAGAGCATTGCATTCTTCGCCCGGCCTGCGCTGCTACCGAGCGCCTGGTAGGCAGGCAAATGACATGACTGACGCGCCGGCAGGGCGCGCGCATCTTCCGGCGTACACTCTCTGAATGCCGTCTGCCGGCCGGGGGAGCTGCGTGGGCTGCCAGCTTACAAGGCGCTCTGTAGCAGCGCAGGCCGGGCGAAGAATGCAATGCTCTCACTTTAACACTCCCCACGGGTAAACCGTTTGCCGCACCGACTTTTCCGCTTAGGACTATCGAGGTAAGGGTCGGGACCACCCGCCGTCATGCTAGCCGGGTTTCCACCCCCACCCGAAATTGGCGATATGGGGGTTGAAGTAAGGGGTGGGTTTTGGCATTTTTGATGGTTTTGCGGGTCTGGAGCACGAACGGGTGGTCGAATCGTGCTGCAAATTGAGGGGGGGGGGTGCATCAGAAGTGCCCTCAACGATTCGTAGCCCCAAATCAGTTCCACCCCTACTGGGGGTAGCAAGGGGTGGCTGGGGGTGACTACCCCCATGCTAAGGGCTGCGAATTTGAAGCGCCGGATTTCTTGACGGGAGATTGATGTTCCACCCCTAGTCCATCTCTGACGAAATTTTTGGACCCTCGCATACCGATAAGTGCCCCAAAAAGCAAATTTTCAAAAATTGAGTTTGGTTTTTTAGGGGTTGCTCGGCAGGGGTTGGTGCTAGCGGCATGAAATTTGGTGTGCGGATGGCCTGGGACTAGGGGCTTGCAATGCGACAATTTTTTTTCACCCGCCACACCAACTACCTTTAGGGGTGGGGGTTGGTTGGGGGTAGGTCGGGCTGGGGGTGGGTATGACCGATCGTGAAATTTTTGACGTCAGCTTGTCAAGGGCCGACATTTAGCACTGCTCACCAAAAATTTTGAAATTCCAGCAAATTTAAAGGTGTTTTTGGCACCTTTTTCGGCCGAAATTTCCACCCCGCCGCAGTCGCACAGCCAACCCCTCCGAAAGGGGTGGCTCCCGGATCTGGCACTTTGGGACCTTCAAGTACAACCATGGGGGCAACTGCATGCAAAACGGCAACTTCCTAGCTTGAAAAACGTGGAAATGGCAAGCATCGGAAAAAGTGGGGCGCTAATTTTGACCGGCAGTGTAATTTAAAATATTTTTAAGGTATTTGTTCAAGACTGGAATGTCATTTCATTTAGTTATCTTTTTACTGTAGGACCCCGTACCTGACAATTTATAACTAACTTATTACTTCTGTCTAAGTGGTTTTCAGTCTTTTGTGCCATTTTCAAGAATCTATAGTCTGGCTATTTTAGGAAGAGCGCTGGGTTGCAGCGGTAGCAGTTGCATTCGGGGAGGAGGTGGGGGAGGCGGCTCCGGCCGGCTCCGGTCGGTCCCCGTCAGCGCCAACAAATGGTGCTATTCACGCTTTAATTGGGGTCTACTGGCGACCTTTAATTTTTCAATGCGTTCACATTTGGCCTCGGCTTTCGACCAAACTAAGGCCACAATTGAATTCTGCACAAAATTTCACGCTTTCCCATATAAAATTCTCCATTGAAAACCTTCTCTATGCGTAAGTGCGCTCTAATTGTCAAAATCATTTTTTGCCCCTGTAGGCCGTAATTTTCAAGATATTTAAATTTGCAGGGGTGACTTTTCTCAAGACTCCGAACATAATACCGTTTGAATCGCGTTGATATTTAAACCCGTTCAAAATTTTATACCATGCTCCCTGGGCTCCACTACCCCGGTGTCACTGCCCTCTGCCTGCCTGGTCCCTTTGCTCGCACCCGCCATTCTTCTCCAGACCCAGGACCAGTGGAGGTGCAGGTCGTGTTGCTGCAGTTGCTGGCGCAGTAGTGCCATGCACACTGAGATGGCCAGCGCTCTTCCTAAAATAGCCAGACTATAAGTCTCCATTCTTGTTCTCAAGCAAAGAACTATGCAGCCAAATGTATTTTTAATTGAATCTATTTTTATTTATGTGAATTGAAACTACAAATATATAATGTGTTTTTATACACAAACAACTAATTTGTATTTTTTGTCAAATTGAATCGCCTAGAGCTCAGCAAACTTTTTTTTTGGCTATGAATTTCACAGCAAAGTCGAGCAAAATCGACTTTAAACATTGACTAATTGACTTTTTTTCTCCTGTGGGAATGCGTATGCCGTTTTTTTTTAAAGAAAATCTACGAAAATGTCGAAAAGTCGACTGAAATCGACTTAACGTGTCGACTAATCGATTAGTTGAAATCGAAAACAAAAAGTTGATCGAAAAGTCGAAAGTCGACTTTTTCCGTCGGCTTTCCATCCCTAATGCACATACACTGTGGCATTCAGCCTGGGGCCAAACTACACCCAGAGGCTGGACTTGAAAAGAGGGATCAACGATCTAAGGGTTAGTTCTGCGCTTGCCATTTTGTTTTGTGCTTTGCTTGTGGATGTTTTCCTTCACTGGCAAAGTGTAGTTATGTTGTCAGGAAGCAGCTAAACCATCACCCTGTTGCTATGTTTCATTCCCATCCATGTTGCAGATGTTTGCTCCTAGAGGGGCACAGGACATTAAGAAAGTGAAAGTTAATTAAGACCTGGAGCCCGAGCGTCCTCCCCGCCCTGTGATTGCAGCCCAGTACGTGGTGAACTGCGCTCACAATGTGCGCTACAGGGGCAACTGCCAACATCTGCGCGGGAGAGCACCGAGGGTTTGTTGTTCAGCCGTTTACCCTTTCCATCTCCGTTTGTGCATGCCTTGAACTTCCACACTTTCTTGTATGCATATCATCATGAATCAAGTGTGTGCCTTCGCATCTGTTTTCAGGTTGCAGTGGATGCTGCAAGGTTGCTGATTGTTAATGCTGTACCTGCTGCCCCTCTCCAGCTAGGACAGAGGGATGCTTACAACCTCCCTGACTTGCCGGAGAGCGAATGGTGGCTCCCGCCAGCCTGCCAGCTGCCAGTCACTGCTGTAGGCAGGGCACACTTCACAACATTGCTGAAATACGTAAGTTTATGTCCTCTCTTGCCTTTTGTTACGTTGGTGAGAGTTCTTGTATTCATATCGGCCCTTTTCCCCCCAGATGATCCGAGAAGCAACTCTGCACTATGACATTATCAATCTTGCGGTCATCCCATCACTATCATGCACATACCAAGTGCAGTTCAATCTTGGCCCAAACTTCAGACGTATGGAGGACATGAAGAGGGCGGTTCATGACTTAACAGTAAGCCCTCCTTCTCCCAAGCCTTACCCACATACAAAAAAAAAAAAAACACCTTACCTATATTTTTTCAGATGTTTGCACCTCGGGGTGTTCAGATTATTAAAACATGTACAGCTGTTCAACAAATTGCTTAGGGCACAGGAAGCAGTAGTAACAGTGGCCCCGAGGATCAGCCTCCCAACTACTTGTCTGCGGATTATACCTGTCATTGCCAGCATAACGTCCGCTGGCAGGGTAATAGCAATGTACAGCAAGATCGATATCCCAAAGTCAGGTTGTAAAAATTAGACGCCCATTTCCATGTTCCACTTATATTTCATGTCATCTCTTTTGTTTAAATGCTTCTCACCAGAGGCCTACTCCATACCTTGAATTTGTTTCTTCTTTCAGAATTGTAATGATTTAGTCGATTACCAGTCTTCTCTCAGCCTATCCTATGACGATAGTTCTGTTATTGTCACTGTCATGGACTTCAATGTCATTCAAAGAAATAGTGAAGTACGGATATACAAGAAACCAGGTACGAGCCCTTTCATTTAAATTTACGACCTTATATTTGATGTGAAATTAATACTTGTGTTGTAATATGATCTCACAGGTACTTGCCAACCGATGGTGCTGAATGACAGATGAAAATGTACCACCAAATCGGAGGCAAGGCGGTGGGGAAAATGCAGTTGAGAGGATGACGTGAATGATGACATGGCAGAAAGTGTGGTGAATTTGGAGCCGCGATCGGATGATGGCCCCATGCCTGAACTGTACAAGCTACCAGAGTTCCCAAAATTAATTTTAGATGCAATAAATTTATATGGCAAACGCATCTCTCCCAAAATTAAATCTGAAATTATCAGTATACTGTTCAAAGACATGACAAGATTCCCCAATTATGTGTAAGTAGTACATGCTTTTTGTGTATGTCCCTTTGTTCTCTCATTCTTATGTTGAAATGATTCCTTCAGGTACCCCAAAGCCCACGAATACCAGAGGGTGGTGCTGCAGCTAGTCGGGCAGTATCCATCATTGAAGGATAGCAATGAAGAAGTATACGAGGGACTGCAAAACTTTTGCCCTTAGGTATGAGTCAAGGTATCCGAACCAGCAAGAAATCATCATTATTTATTTATTAATTTTACTCTTTCGTCATTACTTATTTATACATTTTACTCTTTCATCATTATTTATTTATTGATTTTACTCTCTCTCATCATTTTTTTTTTCCACAGATCACATGGAAAAGGGAGTTGATTGCAGCCTTTGCCCTGTACAGGAGAAAATATGGAGAGATCCATCCTAGATCCTGGGCTTTAAGGAAAAGCTGGGCATTGACCAACGCAAGCGGCTAACTGGAGGTGCTCGGGTAGACACCCCAGGCGAGCGAGCCAAACGTACATATAGCACATCACTTCACATTTGTAAGTTATTTCCTCCTGTGTTTCAGAAAAATGTGGCAAACATACCGGTTGAAGTACATACACCTGCTGATTTAAATTTTGATGCTGACGGTGAGGAAACAGCTGAAGTGTTCCGGAAGGCCTTGGAAGAGGAATGGGCTAAACCGTTCCCAAACACTGCTCAAATCATTTGCAGGCTGAATCTGACAGCCAAAGTACGGACCACATTGTTTAGAAACCGAGATGTTGAGCCAAAGTCAGCATTTGACAAGTACCCCATGCTGAGAGACCCTCTTCATGAAAGTTCACCCTTTTGTCCTTCTGAAATGTTGTTCCTGTGCCATTCAGCTCAGTAATCTGGATCGTTGAGCCTGCACTACGGCATGCTGCAATTTTTATAGGTATAGGTAAAAACAAGTGCTCGGTCTTTTTGCAGCTACTCAATGACATGGAGAGGTTCCACCAATTCAATGTCGTGGAGAAACTGAGGAGTTATTTCAGCCTGGAGAGATGCCAGCGGGCCTCTCAATTGCTGAGGTTTTACCCAACCATCCAGGTCACTCGGGCATTCATGGCCCAAGCGGAGGGTGACACTGTCGAAGGTTCGTACATCATTGTATATTGAGAATGTATTGGAGGAATGCCACATTGAAGAGCATGTTGAGCTGCGTTCATAGTCATTTATGGTACACGACTCATTGTGCAGCACACTCACCCTCCTGATAATTTCTTTTTAAGCCAGTTTTGAACCTGAAGTACTTTCGAGATGTCTTAATTTTTGGTAAGTTCCCTTTATTCAAAATATGTACTGTGCCACAAAATTTAAATGAAATTTGAAGTTCGGGTCCCAGCATAGTTTTGAAGTGACTGCATCGATGTGAGAGCATGATTGCAAATGTGGGATTCATAAGGAGATGTGGACAGCAAGAGATTATCGTGTAACAAAATCATTTGTTTCTTTGTAGTGATGCGGGATTATGTTCTGGCGGGGTTGCCCGGATGCACCGAAGAGCATATCAAAAAGTGGATCAGCATCGGAAAAGTTAGAGTCTGCTCCTGAATCTGATATATTTTCCTTTTGTTCCTGACATTGTAGACTAATTTTTGTACTTCTTTCAGGAACCAGAGAGGCCTTCCCTAATTTTAAAGGTGTGCCGCAACTCGACTGCGTGGCTGGATCCGCAGGTTGCGGAGTACTCCGTAGTTTCCTGCGGGGACAGCATCACTGGCCAGCCAGGCGATTTCTCCATAACTGAAGCCGTAGCCTGTTATGGCCGCGATGCGTCTGGCCACCGCGCCGGGCGCGAGGCTTGCGAAATTTGAGGACGCCGGACGCATCGCGGCCTTAACACTGTGGTCGTGTATTTATGTGACCTTAAGTGGCCAATGTATGTTACTGGGGCATGGCGATTTTTAGCTGAAAAAGTTTGTGGCCCCCCTGTACAAGTTAAATCTGAAATGACGAATATGAAAGAATATGAAAAAAGGTTGAGGTGATTTTACTGATACAATAATGATTTATGTGTTATGAAGAATTTTTAATAATAAGTTTTGTATTCTTATACTTTTGCATTTTTGTGCTGTGCTTTGTAAATATTTTTAACTGTTTTCTGCTTTGTCAATAATATTAAACCTTTTTTTATTTAATTTAATGTAATTCAGTGCTTTGTGAATAATATTAAACCGTTTTAATTTAATTTATTGTGCAATGCCAGAGGCACACTACTGCAGTTGATTCTGTAACACACCCACAAAGAAAGTGCAACGATAGTTGCTCCACACCCACAAAGAAAGTGCAACGATAGTTGCTCCACACCAACAACGCTAGTGCAATCACTTCCGCAACACATTTTTGAAGAAAGTGCAACGCCGAAGGCACCACACAAATAGCACAAATGCAATTGTTCCTGCGATTTCTCAATATAGAAAGTACAACCCTAGTGGCACATCAGACATTGCATTCTGACAAGGCACGGTTTGCACTCCTGCATTGCGGCCGGCATCGGGGCTATGCACCAGAGCGAGCCAAGGGTTGCACTTCTCCATTGCAGCCGCCAGCGGTGCTACGTAGCAGTGCAATGCACGGCTCGCACTCCTGCATTTTCAGCTGGCATCGGGGCTGCGCAGGAAGTACGCTAGTGCAACTCAATCTGCATGCAGCACCATGAGACTCGTCCACGTAATTGGTACGTGAATACTTGCATCAACGATTTATGCACGGTGCAACTGGAGCATTTTGGGCACGCGATGAATGGGGTCTATGTACCACGACGTCTTGAGAGTAAATGCAACAAAGAGGCCCACCGTGTGCAGGAACCCAGAGGCGATGGCGTGTGCATGGAGGTTGAATCGGTAACAGAGGCTTGGCTGGACCATAGAAAGGCGAAGTACAGTGTTGGTGTGGAGTGTGTGCGGATAGTTGAGGATGCTGGAAGTCCACTAACATTTTCCAAGGCGGATGCCGTCACCATTGCTGTAGTGGAGTTGCTTGACTTGAAATTCCCGATGTATGTCACTGGAAGTTCCCGAAGAGAAGAGATTCGCGTACGGGACGCGGCCACATGCCGGCGCACACGACACGAGCCCGCAGGAAAGCAAGTCTGCTAGCAGGAAGGGTCGTGTGAAGTGGCAAAGCAATGAGGGTTGGCCTGCACGTGCGCGTGGCCCGAGTGCACGAGAGGACGTGACAAATCTTGTCACGAGCTGCTTGCACTTTTGGGTACATGCACCCTCGTGCCAAATGGCAGCATACAGCTTACAGTGCGTGGCGGGCACCCCCCATTGGTTTCTTCAGTAATTTTCTTTTGAGCATTTAATTTTTTCTTCTTTATTCCCGCGTTCTATTTTGATTTAAATTGCATCAAACGTTGTTTTCCGGGCGGTAATAAGTGATGATACTGCTATTGCGGCTTCGTTTCTAAAATCCGTATAACGTTAATACCTTCAGATTTACAACCTCTTTTAGTTTTTGAAACGAATAAGCGTTTCTCTGGTGACGACGAAAAGTCGCTTGCTATACAAGTTTTCGACAGTTTTGCGGATTTTCCGAGTGCGTTGGTGGCTAACGCCGCGGACCTTAAGTGTAGCGCGCGTTTTGAATCTCACGCTCTCAACTCTGAAGTGCCAGTAGCTAGTTTGACAGTCCACGCCACTCAAGCCGCTCTGTCGTTATTGATGAATACCCCATTTAAAATCTTTCTTCTTAAGTTCAAATCTTCCCTTTCTCAGCTCATACTCAAACACAGTCCTGAGCGGGTCATTTTGATCCTCACAAGAGCTTTTCAACTTTTAAGTTCTAAATTAATTCCCCCGCCAGAAATGTCTTCTCTTCCAAATTCCATTCAACCCACACTCCCCCCGTTTGATGAGTTGGACGTGAGCACACGGCTAAATACGGCAAAGGAACTGTATTCTAAATTTAAGGTGGATGCGAAAGACATTCCTTTCTATATATCATCCTTTTGGCCTCCAGCCGCTCTCCCTGTCCACACTAAAAACGTGGGCAAAGATTGGGAAACATATTCTGCAGCCCTAATGAATGCCTTCAAAGTGGAGCAGAGTATCACAGTATCCACTCTATTACTAGTCGGTTATTGTCTCTGCAGCGAGCGCCCAATAAGACACTGCGTAGCTTTGCGTACCGACTGCAGCACGCGGCACGTGTTGGCGGTGCCCGCGTAACGGAACGGGAGATCAGTGATACTTTGCTCCAAGTCATTCCGCCGGAAGTCGCCCGATTGATGCTCACTCATAATTTTACCACTTTTCCAAATTTTATTTGCTGTTTAGAGGACTCCGTGATGCGCCGGGTCTTGTTGGCCCGCACCACTGCGCCGGCCGGCCCGGGATTACCTAGCAATGGTTTTCCCGCTGTCAACCCGTCCCCGCAGCCCGCTGCTGCGCCGGCCAGTGATCTGTCTGCTTTGGAAAATTTCCTTCTCTCCAAGAAGGCCGACAAAGATGCTGAGGTCAAGAAAACCGACGCCATGAAACGCCTCGACTTTTTCATTTTAATATTGCTAGTGAGTTCAGTGTGAAGCAAAATTAGTGTAGTCCCTTCTTATTGCAGTTCTGGTCCTTGTATAATGTCAATTAATTCTGTACATACAAAGACAGTAACTACTGCCATAGTATTCTTATAAGTTTTACAGTCCATATTTTGATGTGATGTGTGTATCCAATCTATCATAAAGTGTTGACTGACTAGATTTTCTTATTGCTTTTTCACTTTTATTATATTAACATGGAGCCTGGTCTAGTTTTTGACAATTATAATTCTGTACATCCTTGTAACTTTTTCATTTTAATATTGCTAGTGAGTTCAGTGTGAAGCAAAATTAGTGTAGTACCTCAGTTTTGGATTGTTTTTGAGTTAATGCTGTCAAATGTGTTTAGAATACAACTCTCATACATGTCAATTATTGTTCTTATCTCAAGTACCACTTACGTCTCCCTCCCCATGTAACAAATGTCACTGCACAATACACGATGTTAGTATAGCAGCAGCTCACGCGTAACTGGTTGACGGGCACAATTCTTTGAGTATCTGGCATGCTTCACGAAAGTGTTTCTTGAGAGGGTGCATCCAATGCACACTTTTGTATTTCTGCTTACAGGCACCGGGTGTGGATTTCCCCATCATGAAAATAACAACCAATGGGGGCTCTCCATTCAGACACTGTCGGTCGGTTGGTGTTTATGTTTTCAATGAGTTGTTGTCAAGCCTCAGTGGCGAGGACATTAATATCGGGGAAATGTTGGATGCATTTGCTGCCACCCTCAGGCTTTATCCAGTGGCAAAGCTTCATCCTCGGGCCACCAACTGTGTTAGGTTCATCCTGAAGGTTGTTTATGGCTTCCCAGCCCAATCTAAAACAACCTCCGGGATGCAAACTATAAACAATATTTTTGGTTGAAGAATGTTGTGTATTTTGTATTTTATATTTTTAGTATTTTGTATTTTTTATATTTTTGATAGTAGTGCGAACATTCCATGTTAGTTATTCTTCTATTTAGTTATAAATGTTATAGTATATTTTGATAATCTATTTCAATTTTTAATACCACATTGGTGCTGCTGTGAGACTGTCTTGTCATAGAGTAAAACCAGTTTTAGGCAGTTTTAGGCGACCGAAGGATCAAGTTTCAGTTTTAATCTTGTTTTGCAGAGGCTTCGCAGTGAGGCCCAGAATGAGGCGGCTCAGGCAGCCACCAGCGGCATCGCGCTCAAGGCCTTCAAGGGGCACGGAGGCCGAGGCTCACACCGAGGACGTGGACGAGGCGGCCGTGGCCGTGGAGGTTATGGTGGCAGGGGTGCTCAACACAACTGCAGCCACAACCAAAAGGGTAACAACCACCACCATGATGAGGCCAACAACTCAACAAGGAATTTCCCTCCTTGCAGGTACTGCTCCAAAACCACCCACCGCACGGAGAGGAGAACTGCTGGTTCAATGATGGAAGGAAACGCAAGGAGGACCAAGCCCAGGCGCATTTCAAGAGGGGACGCCAAGGGCCCAACCACTGGGCTATCGTCGCCAGGCCAGACGACTCCAAGGAGCAAAGGACTGGTGCAGCTAAAATGGCCAAAAGGTCAACAGCAGAGGCCTTATTGGCTGGTGCTGATTCGGTATGTAAGATGTCTTTAGAGACTCGCCTAGTGCAATTTAACGTAGATAGTGGTGCCTCAGATCACATGTGTTACGACTACAGTCCTGTCTCCACAAAGCACCGGATGGAGTGCGCTGGTGACCAGGTTCTGTACATCAATGGTCATGGTAAATGAATTGTTAACGCTGCCAGACATAACGGCTTGGTTAAGACAAGCAACGTTCAGTATGTGCCAGACTTGAGCTCTAACTTACTGTCAGTCAGTCAGATGACAAAGTGTGGTTTTGTTGTTGTATTTTCCGGAGACAAATGTGGAGTTTTTAAGAATGAAAATCTTATCACTCAGGGCGAGCCCTTGCTTGAAACCACAGGAAGTCTTGGCACCTATACGGTGGACTTGGAAGTCAGAATACAGCAGCATACTGCTTTGAAGGCAAGTGTAAATTCAGAGCCGTGGCATGAACGATGAGGCCATCTTGGCAAGAATAATTTGAGACTTATCTCCAGCCTTGTCGATGGCATGAATAAAGTAAACAATGTTGATCATAAGTGCGACACTTGTCGGAGGGCAAAACCTGTTAAAAAGCCATTCCCCAAGGGGGGGGGGGGAGGGCTTCGATGCTCCTTGAAATTGTCCTTTCATTTAATCATTTATCAAAATATAAAAGTGTAACCACGTTACGAATTGATTGAAAGCGACCACTCTACGAGTTTTTAGTGGTGAGGTGGCGACCCTTGTCATGGCGGAAACGCACTTTGATGATATATTATTACATCATTCTGGACGCAGACGCCGTGAGTAGTAAACATCAGCAGAAGTCATCAACGTTTCGACCTTTTTCTTTAGAAAACTTTTGTTTCTTTTAAAACTGAACGTGAAATACCTAGGTCGTGGTTGTTAATTCACTGGGCGAAAGAGGACGGAAAAAGTAGTGTCGTGGACGCTAATACAGTTCGTAAAATGATTTCAGCCCTTCGTGGGGCAGAGTTTGCAAATGCCTTCGAGTTTAAGGAAAATGTCACGTTTAGTGGAATTTGGCCGGACGATAAACAGAAATGCACTGGAACTATTTTAAAAATAAGTAGTAAGTACACCTTGCTCCTGATGCAATTTCGTTTCTGTCTGGCTATCATGAGTGTTGTGGCATCATAACCTAAATCTTGAATGTGTTGACTTTTGTATGTTTCCATCGAATTCGTTCAATATTATAGACTCGCGCATTTGTTTAGTCGCTTTTGATTGCTTGTAATGTATCAAGAGGTTAATTTGCCACAATTTTACTCTTGACTCGTCAGAAGTTTGTTCTAAGCTGTTCATGTACACATGGTACTGTGTTCTTGACGTATTACATTAACTCTATGTATTTCTTTTGTTGCAGATCTTAAGAAGTACTTAATGACGCTCCACGTTACTGTGGACGGCGTAGTGTCGGCTCCAGTTAATGCTGCGGCCGACGAAGTTGAAAAGGCCAAGGAAAAGCATGCCAGAGCTGTGGATGTTTCAGCTAAGGCCCTGAAGCTGACAGTGGGAAAGTTCAACGAAAAAAAGCTAGTGCAGTCTATGAAGAATGAAAAGGAAAAAAAGAAGTGACGTAACAGTGAATTTAAATGATAGTGAGGATGAGAGTGATTGGGAATATTTAGAAGAACATGATGCTGAGGAGAAATCTGTACAGAAAAAATCAAGCCCCAAGCTGCAGGGGAAGAATGGTCTGTTCCAAAGACTATGCTCAAGCGACACGTGCCCTATTCATAACATTGGTGAGTTTTAACTGTGCTGAATGTTCCTCTTCGCCTGAACCTGAGTATTTACTAAAATTTTATTTTTAATTCTTTATTTTGTAGAAGAGACATTCAGAAAGTATGCGTTGGTCAAGGCACTAATGGCTGAAATTTTTAAAACTGTGGATAGTGGATTTGAACACCTTTCCACACTGCGTCCTCCATATGTACCCAGACAAGTGGTTCGTAGAAAGATTACTCCAATTCCTGTTTCAATTTATTTCTTGTTCTACATTTTGTGCGTTCTTCTCTGCTTCCAGGAAAAAGGCCCCTCGCCAGCGAGACTGAAGCCATGGAGGTGGCAACTGCCTGGTGATGGTAAGGTAATAATTTTTGTGAATAATTTGATTGGCTGCAACTCCATGGCATAATAATGAACTAAAAATTATGTGTCTCTCTTAAGCAGGTCCCCCTGATGGTCAAAGAAACAGACACTGGTGTTTATGTGGACAAGACCGTATTAATGGCTGTCAAGGCCAAGTATGGTCTAAACCCTACGAAGCGTGAGTGAGACTCCTCTTAAGAGAATTGTTTTCGGCTAAGGAACTAGAGGCCATGACTGCCAAGACGATACCGCAACCAGCCTTTAGTGCTGTTAAGAGTATGTTTGACTTTTGCTGTAGAAACTGTTGAATTCTAGAGTGTCAGTCAGTAAATTTTGTTCACATGTATAATTTATCATTTTACCTTTGCAGGATGGATTGAGGACAACAAAGTGTCCGAAACAATTATTGCGAGCAGTCTAGTCAAATCAATCAACAACATGCGCCGAAAGCGGGGGACAAATCCACCTCTGATGTTAATTTTGTGATCGGTTTTGAAACATCGCGGGTGTGATGCAATCCCAACAGTACAGTACTCCTAACCGCTCATTACGGTCTGTCATCACATAAATGTGTGTATTTCGTGACTGCGGGCACACCTGTTAGGTCTTTTGAGATCAGCACTGGGGTTGTGGACGAGGAAAAGACAATACCTGGTGCTGAGTATGGTCCCAAGGGTTATATGCACCGAACGGGAGATCGACTTGACGTCCGTGTCCGCAGTTGTCACCGACGACGGAGGCGCCAATATCAAGCGGGCCGTAAGGGAGGTATTTGGCGTGGCAAAGCACATCTCCTGCCTCGCCTACCGCTTAAACCCGGTTGGCCAAAAGGCGATCGGGCGGGGGCACAGTTCAGTTACGCCCCTCCCTTGTGTAGGGCGATGGACGCACCCCCGCGATGAATGTATGTGGGGTACAACCGTCGCGCGATGGTTGTACCCCCATTAGGCAGAGGACACAAGGGGGTCACATCCATCGCGCGATGATTGCACCCCCAGACCCTTAGGGGGTTACATTCATCGCGCGATAGATATACCCCCACCGTGCCGGATTCTGGGGGTGCATCCATCGCGCGATGAATGCACCCCCTTCCGTGGTGATCGATGGGGGTACGTTCATCGCGCGATGGTGCTAGGCGTAGAACTCGTGCTCGTGCTAGAACTCGTGCTTCCTAATGATCGACAGGTACGTTGAATTATCGATGATCATTTTTGACAGGTTTCTCTGGCCTTCTTTTTTAGCGGTTTGTCATGTTCATCTATTACTTATTTTCTTTCGTTTCGATTAAAGGTGCCAGGTGCACTTACCGGCGATGAGCAGGCTCGGTCTGGCCCGGGCGGGCGCGCGGGGACTCCCGCGTGGGCCGTCGGCCGACGGGCTGGCGGCCGCCGGGCCTGCGGGCCGTGCCGTAGGGCTGGCGGGCCGGTCAAGTATGACTGAACGGCCGTCGCGACACGACCGCGACGGTCCGGTAACCAGTAGGCTGAGCTGAGGGCCTGGTGCCGACAATGGCCCCAGCTTTTCGGCTTCTGATCTAGTAAGCGTGGGGTCTATGCATGCCGCACGCTGGCAACTACAGGGAACCGGGCAAGCACACTGTGGGCCGTCGTCGTGCAGTCGGATCTGGACTGGGGTATCGGCTGGCTGGCTGTAGCCGGCTAAGCTAAAACAATGTATATAAAATAGCTAAGACATAACCTCTTCAAGAAATTTTGTTATTGTGAAGTGTTAACCTAGAAAGCCAAAATAAAGACTTTTAACCATGTGGTAAATCCACTATTCGCGTTTTCATTTATCCGGAGGGGGGGGCGTCAAGGCGCGTGTCCGCCTGGGCCGTTAGGGTCCCAGACCGACCCTGGCGATGAGGAAGAAGTGGCCCGAGAAGTGCGAGACCTCCTGAAGCCACTTCACACTCCTACGTCTCAAGTTTCGAGCGACAAGCACGAAACGTTGAGCGTATGCATTCCGATAGTAAACTTCATAAAGCATGAGATAACATGATTTCTTTCAAATTCGATTTCATTCGTCCTCATAGCGAGTCAGCTTAGGACCCGTCTGAGGAGCAAGCGGCTAGAGATATTGGTGTTTTTATGCGATCAGTCGATGTGGTTTGGCGGTGCGCAGTGATATATATTATCTATTTATTCATCCTTGTATATTATTTTTATATTGTCTATATGAATCATTTCTATTTTTTTAATATTATATTTGTATTACTTCACATACATTTTATCCAAAGATTGAGTTTCCCTCCTACAGATTTTCTCTTCTAAACAGAAAATTTTTCCACCCAAATTTCGAGTTTAATTTGTATGTCAGGGAAGCTCTACACCCTACCATCACACATTCTTGACAAGTTCATCTAGCAGCTGTTTGTATAGACGGGAGAGATGGGATACAGTATGGATTTCGGATGATTTTACTCCTATGCAGAGCCCGGAATTGGAAAAGTAGGTGATGGTGTAGTCATCGATCCTGATGACGGCAGACGCGGATATACTACGTCAGTGTCAGGAACATTTCCAGTAGCTATGCAGCGCGCCAGAGCCCGCCATCCCAGCCCAGGCTGACGAGGACGTCGACACGAAGCGCACCCCACCCACCCTCGAGGACGTGAAGAAAGCCATTGCCCTGCTGATGCGCAACACCGTGCCGGGCTGGCGGCAGCTCTGCAAAGCCTGTTTGTGCAAATCTGCAATGGGTTCTTGGATTTAAATGAAACCTTTTCAGTAAGTTATGATGAAGAGTCCCCGAATTTCGTTTCCATTAGGTACCTTGGTCTAAAACAGGTGCTGCTTTAACTTTCTGTGGAAAAAAAAAACGAAACTTTAACATCGAAGCTTTTTTTCTAGTCTTTTGAAGATAAGTCCCAGGAGGACTATTTTAGAATGAGGTACCTATTGAAACCAAAATTCGGGGCCACTTCAACATACCTTAATGAAAAGGTTTCATTTTAAGAAGAGTTGTGATGAAAAATGTGAAAAATAGTTTCGTTTAAATTTCACTCCCTGGCCGTCACCGTCTGTGACAAAAATTCAGGGGACGAATTTTTTCACCGGGTCGGCGCGGACCTTGACTTTACACCCATCGAGAAGGCGGGGAAGTTCCTCGCCAGGCTTGCAAGGCAGAGGGAGACTAAGACAGAATGAAGTCAGTCCAGGGAACGGAAAATGGCACGGGTCAACCGCAAAGAGACTCGGTAGAGACTGCAGCCCTCGCCGACTGCCTCGGTGGGCCTTCCCTTGACTCTCCCTTGGTCTACTTTGACATCGAGACGACGGGCACTCTTCTGCGCCACGACTGCATACTGCAGGCCGCATTTGGCCGCATTTGTCAGGGGCCAGGAGTTCATGGTATTCGTAACCCCCTCCCCTACCGCTACCATAGCAGCTAAAGCCACTGAGATTCATCATGGCATCAACTCCGTGCTTGGCGAGCTGCTTCTTCACGGCAAGCTGGTGTATGTCCGCAGGAGTAAAGCTCTGCAGGAGTTCCTTGCATTCCTCCTCCAGTTTGGGGAAGGCTGCGTCCTGTGCCCTCGAAGAAGTGTCATTCGATTTCCCTCGTCTTCTCCTACCCGTGCAGGCGGAGGGCCTCGTGCGCGATCTCAGGTGCAGTGTGCGGACTTTGCGACACACTGCACCTCCTGCGTACCGCCTACCGGAGCGGCTGGGATGCTGGTCTTTCCCTGGGAGCCCTGTACGCCGATCTGGCGGGCGGGCAGGGCGTGAACGCGCATGATGCTCTCGCTGACGTGCGAATAATGCTGGAGGCGGTCGTAGCCATGTCAACGGGGGCACTGTCACACAATGCCGTCGTTGACGGCAGCCAAAGTATCCTGTCTTTCCTGCACGCGATGAGGGACGCGAAGAGGCTAGCCGCCTTGGATGTCTTACGAGGGTTTGTATCCGAGGCGTCTAGGAAGAAGCGTGCTGAAAACAACATATGCCTCTCGGACATAATAGATCCGAACAGCCACAATGGCAAGGAAGGGTTGCGAAGGCTGTTTACAGAGGCAGGTCCGGACGACTGGGTGATCGCGAGATTCTTCGATTTTATGTCGATCCTTGTCGAGGGGTAACGGTGGAAATGCAATGTGATATTGAATGTTCCCGAAGTCGGGAGACATCGTTGAGACATCGTAGATCCATTTTTTTTTTGTACGGGTGTTGGTCGCTGTCTTCCGGATACAGGTACTGACTCGTTTTTTTAGGCGATTGTTAGCGTGGGTAGCGTCTTTTCGTAATTTCACTTGGCGGAAAGTAATTTGGAACAATGACGTATAGTGACTGCACAAGACCATACTGCCGACAAGTTTTACATAATTTGTGAATTCCGGAACGAAGAAAAGCTGGACGAGTCCGACCAAAAACTAGACACGCCGGTTGGATTACCCTACAAGGACTGGGTTATCTTTGACGGCAAAGAAAATTCTATGTACGTCCTTAAACGGGACAAAGTTGAAGTCAAGATGAGGTTCCCCAAAGATAGGGCTATCGAACCCAAAGAGAAGGTCCACAAGAGACCGATTGCAGAGTGGACAATAGTAGTGGCCATCATACTGGGCCAGTGTAATGGAGAGTTTTAAGCATCACATCCCATTTTGAACTTAACAATTGTTTTTTTAATTGGAATGGTAATATCATTGCACGAAGCTGTATCAATGTGTTGGGAAATGTCTGGAATAACTGACGCACCCATATCTTACACTTTTCCCACTGTATTTGTTTTCTGTTTTAGATTGGACCTACGCTGTGGAGCAAGCCAAAACATAAAGCAAGAATGGAGCTGTGAAAACCAACAGGAAGTCTCGAAAACAGAAGGTTAACTGTTCTCCAGTTTCTGATGTAGTATGTGCGGTGAGTGATGCATTGCAAGGCCCGTTATTCTGCCCTGTGCTGCTCTTTTTTTTAGTGCATTAGGGAAATACCTTTAAAAAAAAAAGGCAGGGACACTCTTAAGGCGGCGATTGAAGGCGCCTGCCAGTGCAAATGCTTCGATAGTGTACGTTTCTTGGCATTGAGACGTCTGGTGCCCAAAAAAGGTAACTGAGTGTAAAGGCACTGCTTGCGTGGCCTTTGCATGCGGGTGCCCCTAGCGGTAGGCCACCCGTTACGTGTCGCCACCGGCACCGGCTTCAGAAGTGAATGGCGCAACTAGCGACGCACTCTGTCGGCCGGCCATCTTCCGCCCTCCGGCGAAAGTCGGCCGGCTGTTGTTTCCAGAATATTCCTATGCTCTCAACCGGGTGCTCGCGCTCCCCCTTCCCCTCCTCACCGCGCGGTGGCCCTACACGCCCCCGCAGTCTGAATATAAGAAGGGTGGACTCGGTCACCTCGGGGCCAGTTAGTTTGGAACACCTCTGGAAGCGAAGCCGCTGCTAGTGTCGCCCGTCCGTGCCCCTGCCTGTCGTCACTCTGCCCTGCTGGGCTCTATTGTGTGAGTGTTGTTGGCTGCGGCCTGTATTCTGGACTGTGTTGCCTGAAGCGTAATAGTTCCTGAGTACCGACTTATGCTTGTGTGTTATTTCGACTGAGTCCCCCTCTTGCCCCCATGCCCACATACTTGCCACATCAAAGACGAACAATTACGCCTTCAATAGAGAGCCTTATGCCCGCAACCCTTGGTATTACTAACGTGGTCCGCTGAACTCAGTGCATGCATGGAGCTTTAGAGCGAGCTGAACAAGCCGTTATCATCGCTACTTGAAGTCACTGGGAGTCTGATACATAGGAGCTCTCGAGCGAGCTGAACAAGCCGTTATCATCGCTACCTGAAGTCATTAGCAGAAGCAGCAAGCTGAAGCAAGAAGCCTTGGTCTAGCCAAAAAGGGGCTAGGGGCTCGACATCTGAAGCTGTCAGTGACAGAACTTGCCTCCTCGCGGGCTCGGCCAGGCGCTTAAGCGGGAAGCGGCTTGCTGCCTGCAAAACAACACTCGACGAGGCCCGTTTCGGCCTCACGGCAATCTGGGCAATCATCCAGGAGCTTGCCAACTGCGACGAAGAAACGGCCCGCCTCGTCGCCATCACAGAAGGACTCTTCTGCAGTGCTCCGCCGTCACCAAGCTCCGCTTCCCCAAGCGAGTCGCCTGACCTCCGCCCACCACAGGGCGAAGGCGCCGACACCTCCACGTCGGACTCCGCCACCGCCCCCCCCCCCCCCTAAAACCGCCACTGTGCCTGTGGAAATATCACAACGAAACTAAAGGAAGGCCTGCGAAAGAATTTAAGAAGTAGCACGCAGGAAAGAGATGCTGATGCTGTTCTGTCTCTACCAGATACTGGTAATTCGTTCTTTCTAGTTGCGCTGTGCACAAACTATTCCACCAAGGTTTAATTATTGTCTGCGTTATTTTATGACAGTAGATGCTGCACAAGGTCGTGCGAAGACCTCGGAAAATCCAAACGACACATAGAGAGCACTTGACTCAACCTTAAGCTGCTCTTTTGCGGGTCTGCAAAGCAAAGCGTCTTCGGTTTTCGAGACATTGGCGAAATCGGTAGGGTATTTAGGAGAAGCTCAGAGCGGAGGAGAAAAAGACGCCCAAGAAGAAAAGCGGAAACAGTAGGAAGGGGAACCACAACAGCGAGCATCTCCGCCACGGCGTCGGCCACGAGCCAACATAAAATATCCGGAGGCTTCGCTCTCGCTGACGATGTGTCACGAACACTTGGTGGGGTCAAACAGCGCAAACCTCCTGTCCGCAACCTGGATATTTTACGCCGCGCGGAGTAGCGCTGAGCTGTGTGACCCTACCATATGGTCGTGGTGACGTACCGCCAGCGAGAGCGAAGCCCCTAGAAATTGAGTTGGCTCGTTGCCGACGAAGTGGCAAGGGCGGAGATGCTCTCTGTTGTAGTTCCCCTTCCTACTGTTTTCGCTTTTCTTCTAAAGCGTCTCTTCCACTTCCAGTTTGAGCTTCTCCGAAATACCCTATTTCCCAAAGTGTAAGTTCCCCATTGTAGATCAAAGAATAAAATTCAAAACTTCACTTCCGCTGGAACAGTGTTAAGGTCCAGACGAGCTGAATTCACTCCTCTTTGATAATTTGTACTACATTCCACGAGTATACAGGGTGCTCATTCTCGTTTTGAACAAAAAGGTAGGGTGGATAGGGCTTGCGAAGGGGATCATTTTTCACCACTGGACTATTGGGTGCAAATGACGAACAACGCGTGAAATTGCGATTTCGTAATGAGCTTTCGAGCCTGCCCGGTAGGCAACCGAGCGCGCGCCGCTGTGTTGCGGGCTGCCTGCGCCACGGCACGGGTATGTCGTCTGCAGTCACCGGACAGCGCCAGCAGACGACACGCCGCCGCCCAGCGTGTGAATGCTGAAGCACCGTCGCGCAGGCAGCCAGCGGCGGGCGCTCGGTTGCCTACCGGGCAGGCGCAAAAGCTCATTACGAAATCGCAATTTTGTGGCCGTTTGCGCCCACTCCCGTGGTGAAAAATGATCCCCTTCGCATGCCCCATCCACCCCATCTTTTGGTCCCAAACGAGAATGAACACCCTGCAGAAGGTTATTGACCAGTGCGCGCAACCTTTGCGTCTTATGAGCGTTTTATTCAGTAAATATGTTTCTTCATTCTGTGACGGACGGCCGCAGAATGATGAAAAAAAAATCTAATGAATAATGCAGAGATTTGGTTTTCGCCGGCCCCGCACAGCCGGTCAGAGTCCGCGTGTGCTACAGCACAGTAGTCCGTGGAAGATGCTGAGCCGGAAGTAGTTAGGAAATTAAAATGAGCGGAAACGGAACTAAAGGTGAGAAATCACGCGCGCGGATGAACCTGTTTCCGGCTTGCATCATTTGGTGTTTTGTTTTTTCAGATGTTTCCGCTTTTTTTATCCCTCCCTCTCCTCCCTTTCGGCTAAGAAACTCTCCTCCCGACTATCTTATCCACAGAGCGGCACAACACTGTCAAAACTGGAAACGGCGCATGAGTAATTTTTCAACGAAACCTTTAACCTTAATGTCTCGGATTTCTTCACAAGTTACATCTCATGATAGGGTATAGTAAGGAGTTTCCACGCTGAGGTTTAGATTTCTGGCCGCCACTGAAAAAGGTTGATTTTGGTAGTTTTTGGTCATTTCGATATGAGACAACGATGAATACTAAAATACTCGATGGATAAGACACAGTTGACATTTGAAGTTTCTTTTTGTTATAGCGTAATGAACTGATTCTATAAAAGCCTTCAATCATAAATATGCCATCAGTTGTGTTTAAAGAGAGCCCAGAACTTCAAGAGTTGCGCAAAAACACCGGAGAGAATGTATCAAAAATGTTGGTCTCTGTCAAGTTCTTAGGAAACAAAAAGTCGACGAATCATTTATGTACAAGAAACATACACTCGCAGTCTCCCTGAGGTAATGCCTAAAATATGGATAGTGAGACTTCATTCCATGTATGAATGACCTGTAAACCTTTTATGTCACCCTCAGTTTACACATGGAATGCAAAATCAATGATGAGTACTAGACCACAAAATTTGATGAAGTGTTTGTGCGTCACTCTTTGAATTCTAGGTCTCATCCAAAACAAACTTCAAGATGGTTGCATTATTTGTTTGAAAGCTCTACACTCAATACAACGATTGAAACCTTAACGATCTATAAAATTGAGCAATTTAGTACTTACAATGTCATCTCAAATATCAAAGTGACCAAATTATTCCCCCCACCCCCAAAAAAACAGATATTTAGTGTAGATCAGGAAAGGTCATGCCACCCCAATTTTTAAGTCCTAGTAGTGTGGGTAATTTGCTTATGTGCATTTTTAACAGCTTAGTGGGCCCATATGCTGTAAGTACATTATAGTGACTACACTGCCGTGTTTGCAGAGACCGCACTTCGAGGGTAGTAGGGTATTTTCGTTCATTGGCCGGTCGGCTTCATATTTTGGATTTTGGCGTCTTTTTTAGTTCTGAACACGATAGGCTATGAAATTTGGCAATACTTGTACTTTAAAATTTCATTAAGTAACATGATATTCAAGGTAAGAATGTGTACACTGGACAGCTCTAGCAGACAACTAATCTCCCTCCCCCTTAGCACGTCCAGAAACTGGTTGTATTCCCTAAAGATTTACCAATCTGTATAACATGAGATAAATTTGGAGCGACCTATCTATAATACACATATTCTGTGTGCAACAGAGGTGGGTCTCTCCAAATTCATCTCATGTTATACATGATTCGATCGTCACTCGTCTGCTAGAGCTGTCTGGTGTACATGTTCTAACCTTGAATATCGTGTTATTTAGTGAAATTGAAAAGTGTTAAGACCACCGGATTTGATTGCCTATCTTGTTCAGGACTAACAAAAGATGCCAAAATACCAAATTTGAAGCCCACAGGCTAACGGACAAAACTTCTACAATACGTAACTATCATCAAAAAGGTGGACTTCAATTTAATTAAAGAGGTTACACATGTGCCTAATTTAAGTTCGAATCTTTCCAATCAATACGTAACAAAAGAGCTGTCAGTAAGTATATAGGAAAGACTAGAAAGGCTGGCAACAATACGTTCCGATGAAACTTGTTAAGAGAAGAGTGGAAAGGCATCACCAGAGGATATATTAAAAAATCCAAGTTCCACCACAAACCCACATCTGTATATGGGCAGTGCAAGCTTAAACACTAGAACTTCAGAACGAAATGGGGAAAAAAAGAAAAACATTGGTGCCTATGCAAAATAAGACACTGCCTTTACCACCTTTCTCCATGAACCCAAAAGAACATTTCACCAATGACATGTTAAATTGAAATGTCAACCACATAAATCTTAAGAAAATTTGTAAAAAGCAGCAATGTGCCACCTGGAATTGGAAGAATAAAATATTACGGTCAACACCAAGTGTAGATTTAGACTGTGAAGCTGAATGGGAAGGTGGAGCCCTACGCTTGCTGGATTTCGATGAAAAGCAAAAATCGAGCAAGCATAAAGGCTCAACCTCCACATTTAGCTTAACAGTTTAAAACCACCAGGCCCACCGTTCCAGTTAGATGGCTATGCAGTTCACTATCTTCAATAATAGCTAATCTGTCCTGATCTGTCCTATTGATACCCTCATGATACCCACTAAGCACTTCGCCATTACTATGGGACCAATGGACAGAATTACACTTCACTCTCTGGAGAGAAGCAGCAAGCCGTCTACAGCAGTAAAAAGGGATTGAAATTCGAAACCACCGTTACCTGCAACGGTGCAGGTATGCATTCCAAACTTGCAACGAACTCCGAACTCGAACAAATAAGTCGGTAGTAACTCACTCGGACGGTGGCGCGTACGAAGGTTAGGTTCCCCACTGGCCAGACTGCCATTTCGCACAACTGACACTACCACTAATAAAAGAGCAGTTCGGGATGCACGACGCATACGAGGCCGCTGGCGAAATCAACAGAACACTCACTTGCCTCTTCGTTTGCACAATTTCAACACTAAACGTGCCAGCCTCGATGGGAAGCAGGCTCGTGTACACACGCTAACGTAATCCGTCTACCGCATTGGCAAGTCAAGTTTCGTCTCAGAATACAGTTTTCCGGTTGTAGCCAAGCCGGACCACTCGCGAGCGCACATTTATCGGCATGACGAAAACGGATCACGGCAAAACAAGGCCTCAAAATGCGAACCACACCACTGTCTACCACTCAAAAGTATGCCAACAACTCTACAGTCCCTCGGGTCACTCGAGAGTAGTGCGTGTGCGTGTTCGTGTTGACGCGCGGGATAAAACCAGGGTAGGGATGTCCGATCGAAACTCGAATATCGAATATATTCGAATACTACCTATCGAATGTTCGAAGAAGTCGATTCGAAGAGGAGCTATCGAATAATTCGATGAATTCGAATATTTGCGTCGAATATTCGAATTTTTAAATATTTTGGCGCACAACTATACAACTATCTAGTTTCGGCTGAGGACTGATGAAGACTGCGGAGTGTGGCACGGCTACACAGCCAGCAGCGGCAGCGGTGCAGCCAGGGCAACAGGGGGAAGGGGGCGGGGGAGGTCACTCCCGGCCCTCCCCTGCCCCTGCCCTGCCGGCTGGTCGACTCTTGAGACCGAGTCTTGATCTCTGCCTGACGGTCAGACAAGCCGCTGCTAAACGTACATAAAAATAACACCCCATGCCTTTTCTTAGTCATCAATGAGTGCATATGCATGAAAATCAGTCCCTTTCGCAGAAAAAAAAATGTTTAGGAAACTAGAAGTTAACAAAATTCGACCATGTTTTGATATGTCATGCATTCCCACTGTCAGGCGTTTCCGCCTTCGAAAAAAACTAATGCGGTCATTTTTCGAATATATTCGAATAGTTCGAATACAGGTTTCGAATATCGACCTCAATTCGAACATCTCTTTCGATCTGAGTTCGAAATTCGATATTCGAATAATCGTTTCGATCGGACATCCCTAAACCAGGGGCCTGGAAAAACCGTGGGATCCAACACAGCACACCCTGGTGGCCAGTTCCGGAACTGACCCGACCCCCTCCCGTCGAGTCCTACCTTTTCTGCCGTTTACAGCGTTTTACTTAGAACGAAATACAATGCCTGAAAGTTCTAGATTGTTTCTCTGTGTCTCCAGCAGCCCTTCGGTTTCTGAAAATGTTCTTGCCAATTCTTAAAACGGTTCAAACAGATAAGTGATGTACGTGACGTCACGAGCGACAGCGAATTGCCAACGTACCCGCCCTTAGTCGAAATGTGGTTATAATCCTACTCTTATTCCTATGATTCAAACATGCATTAAATTATTATACAGGCTGTGCACCGCATTCTCATTCGATTTATATTGTTTTCGTCGCAAAGAACAGAACGAGATCGATATAGGTTTTGAAAATGTGCTAGGCTGGTATTAGTTCGTGAGGTGCAAGCTGCGGGAACCAAACACCACATTTGAAGTTCAGCAATCGAAATTATACACTATTTAGTATGATATTATCGCTTTCATGTTTCGCGGTACTTCGTAATTCTAAATTTTAATAAATGTAAGATCAGCCCGTCAGTGGCAGACTGAAACTGAAAGAATTTAAGTCACTAATATTGAAATTTTATCACTCAGAATATTAAGCAATACAGGTTTCAAATAAAAAAGTAAGTTACAATGAGATTGTACATCGTAGATGAATAGCCTTTTTCTTAGCCAAAACTTTTCCATTTCCTGGCATTGCTTGCCTTCGTATTAGATTTAGTCAGGATGGCGAATAAGTGCTACAGCAGATGCAGGCAAGAACATCTGCTTTTACTGACCAAAAAGTGTGGGTGTGAGTTTTACTGAATATTCTACACTGTACATAATTCAATTTGAGAGCGAATGTGAAGGACTTTGTTTGTACCTCTATAAGTGTTTACTTGGTCCATATGTGATAAAAAGCTGGTATATACTCCATTTACAACAATAGTCCAAACTAAAGGCAAAATGTGTACTGGAATTTTTTTTTAATAAATTTAAAATTATGCAAATCTAAAATTGTTTATTTATGCAGCTATAGCTAGCTACAGTTGTAGCAAGAAGATTTTCATTGTTAAAGAAGTGTGAGTTTGAATAGTGAAAGTAGACATTGATTTATATATAGGTATCAACACAATTTTTCACTGATACTTAGCTCAATAAACTATCTCTGGATATGCAGGAAAGTTTGAGACTGTCCTTGATTGATCCAGTGACCTCTGAATACTTCAACTGCCTTGAAACCATTAACTGATGCTATTATGCCACACTTCTTACCTATATGTTTTGTGGAACCTCTGGAAGTAATCAAAAATTCTTACTTTTACGCAAACTGGTACTTCCACAACTCTCTCTGTATTTTGCAAGGTTTTAGATGCTACCATATTAAGAAA
The DNA here is from genome assembly GCA_038380765.1 of Odontothrips loti. Taxonomy (NCBI): domain Eukaryota; kingdom Metazoa; phylum Arthropoda; class Insecta; order Thysanoptera; family Thripidae; genus Odontothrips; species Odontothrips loti. The sequence goes on from JAZGLN010000145.1 coordinate 257,101, forward strand.
AGCTACACTCCACTGCCGAAGACCTCACCTTTGCATACTAATAGCAAACAGTTTGTTGCCACAAACGTGTGAAGTCAGATAATAAAGGCGATATATTTTAAATACTTTGCTGTAAGGGAAGCAAGGTAAATTCAATGACCAATATCACCATGTAAAAACTAATCCAATCTGAGTAAATAAAATCATAGACTCCACTCTAATACTCTTCCTAAACTTCCTGTTATTTTATATTTATATGTATAGGCGTCACCTGTACCTTTGCCTTGTAACAATTTACCGTATGTACTTATGTCCAGTACTGTTTCTCTGCCTTTAAAGAATAAAATCTCACATAGTTAATAATTATTGATGAAAACTCTCAACAATCAAACAGGCCTTCCACATGTAAAATTCAGAGTCTAAAACACGGCACAGCCCTGAGGGTGTTAATATACAGTTTCAAAACAATCAGAATATTTATAAAAAAACCATCACTTCCATTCTAGCTTCCAAAGCTTAAAGACATGTTGTTATTCCGCTCCTAAATTCATCGACTAATGTCGTTCAAGATCCAGTCAGTCCTTCGGTTAAAAGAAAGGTCGTTCAAGGAGCTGCTTGTCAAAAGCTATCAAACAGAACAAATATTTGGTGAAATCTATGCAAATTTAATGTGAACACATATCTTGAAAATTTCTTTACTAAGCAATTAATGCAATAAGGCAGAATTGGGTTTCTTCTTTAGTTCTCAAGAAAATTCTAAAAAATTCTACTCTCAACTCCTTTCACTGTGCTTGAAAATTTCAAGGTTCTACTTTATAACTTTCCTTCAAACACCACAAGTGGGCATCAGTGGCCATGGACAGGCGCATATTTGATAAATTAACCCTGGGATGTAGGCAGACCCGCCGAACAACGGCCCAACGACACACCGTTGCAGTCCCCAGCGTAATTCAGTTTTGAAGTCTAACAATTGCCGGACTACCAGCGCTACTCCAAGCAGGCCGTCGGGCTCGAGTCGGGCTGCACCAAATCGCTGCGGACCTGCGCCGGAGGCTGGATGGCGCCATTGAGACACGGACGAGGAGCGCAGCCTCCTGACAGACCCCGCCCCAATCCGCGAGCACGTAAGACAGCACCTTGCAACAGTTGTATCAGCGCCTGATGGGCAGGCAACCCACTTCACGCCGCAGCTTGGCGGGTCAGACCAGCCTAACTCCCAGGCGCCTGGGGATACTTCGTTGCCGGAGGAGGTGGTGCCCGAGCCGGTCGTCACCGAGGAGGACAACCTCCTCTATGCGGAGTACACGATGACCGGGATCTGCGTCGTGGCTAGAAACGGCAGCAGCAAAAGCAACAAATTTTACAAACCAAAAAAACAAAACAAAAAAAAAAAAAAAAATTTACAAACAACGCCTCTTTTCCTCTTTCCGTTGCAGGTCCTGCGGCGGTACGGCGTGGCTCAGGGGCTGGTGCAGCTGCTGCAGAGCATATACGGCGGGGCGACGACAAAGATCTCCATCAACGGCGTGCTGACGGCGGCGGTGCAGCTGCGGCGCGGTATCCGCCAGGGCTGCCCGGTCAGCATGCTCCTCTACAACGTGGACAGCAGGCTGCAGGGACTGAGGGTGCGCAGCGCCAGGATGGCCGCATCCGCCTACGGGGACCACACCGTGGCACTGCTGCGTGACCAGGATGAGGTGCTCGAGGGCACGCTGCAGGAGTTTGGCGATGAGTCCGGCCTTCCCGTGAAGTCCACGGCACTGCCGGCGGCGCGGTGGCCGCGGCGAGCCCAGCTGCCGTTGCCGCCCGTCAGGTGAAGATCCTGGGCGTGAGCTGCACGGCCAGGACGAGCAGGATCACCGCAGTGAACTGGAGGAAGAGGATGGGGGCCTTGCGCAGCGTGCTCGTGTCGTGAGCGCTTTCAACATAGTCCAGCGGGTGGCCTACCTGAACAGAACACTGTCGCCCTGCCGCTCCTGTGGCACCTACGCAGACCGTCTCCGGGGATTAGCTGAGGGAGCAGCACGGCGTGGACGAGAAGAGGCTGTCTTCGTGCGTGGGCCACTCCAGGGAGGCGCGCGGGGTGCTAACGGCGCCGGGCTTTCCTGCGGAACTGGTTGCCAAGGGGCAGACGCAGGCCCTCTACAAGAAGGCCACCGACGAGGTGCAGCGGATCCCCCGAGCCAGGAAGGACGACCCCGAGGTGAAGCAGGCTTTGGTCTGGCTCCTCGCCCACCACAAGACCCTCCCCGTCGACGTCAGGGCCAGCTGGTTCGAGGCAGAACATGAAAAGCTCCCCACAGCCATTCGCAGCAGGGAAGGTACAGGCTACTGGGAGACGTTATTCGACAGAGGCCGATTTGCAGACCCTTCTGTCTCCAGACTTGGCAGCGAAACGGAATGAAATATATCGACCAAACTAGCGTGCGAACTCAGTATGCTTGATATAACACTAGACAAGACACTAGTGATATAACTGACAAGTAAACTTGATTTCCCCCAACCTTTCCTGGTTTTTTAGTTATCGACACGAAAAGTCATCACTTCGGCGAGCCTCGCTTTCGTACCATGACCGAAAGAAAAGGCAGCCCCGCACGGGTCGGCCGAGCTGGTGGGGGTTGTGGTGGGGAGAGGGGGAAACCCGGCTGGCTTAGCCATGACGCTGATGCTTCGGTACGTGACGCAGAGTCCTCGGTACGTGACGACGGCCCCGGGCTCAAAATATTGAAAAGTTAGCAGAAGCGATATTTGCATAGCGACGAAGTGGTACCTCAAGTAAGATCTCGTTGACCGGAAAAATATACATTTGTTAAAGTTCGATCATCTACGTAAGTGTGATCCTCGGTGTAACTGGCATAAACAAACCGTCTGTAGATCGAGCCCGGTGCCGCCTGGCCGGTCGGGCGCCTATTGGGCGCTCTAGATCGATCTAAAATGGTCGGATCGGAAAGATACGCACATCAACGGATAGCCCAGACTTTATCCTAAAAACGCCTCGCTTACACTCCCCATCTAAGTTCGACGGTTCATGAGCTACAGGCAGGAAAGGGGGACCGCGCGGCGCTCAATGTCTGTCGCGTCTCGTGTTTGAATCTGCCCGGTCTGTCCGGTCCGTGACGAGCCAAGCCAGCTGCAAGGCTTCCCCGAGAACGTTGTGGCTTTCGCAGGCGGTGGGAAATTGGTTACGATCATGGGGAAGACGCAGCGCTGAATCACTTCTCCCCGTGCGTAAGCCTTTACCTCCCCTGTTCGCAGGCCGCACTCCTGGCCGACGCGTCGGACTGCCTGCGCTGCCAGGAGCCCGAGGACGTCGTCCACCGCCTGGCACGCTGCGGCCCGGAGAGGAGAGCGGCGTGGGAATGGGTGGCGGCCAGGATGACCGCGCTAACGGGAGCGCCGCCAAGTGAGCAGGACATCATCCGGCCCACCATGGACCTGACCGGGGGCGCCTCAGCGGCCGCTACCATCTGGACCCTGGGCACGGACGTCCGGGGATGGAGTAAGGACCCGTGAGGAAGCAGCGGTGGCCAGGTGAAAGTTACTAGATGGTCCTGCCCGCTGCCCTCGGAACCGGGGCCTCGGCCTCGGGAAGGACGGTGCCGCCAAGTCCCCTCTGGTGCGCCCGGGTGGGGGGAGGGGGGGGGCCACTGACGGTAGGCAGGCACTCGTGAGTAGCCTAGGCCCTACCCGACAGGCAGCAAGCCCCGATACAAGAGCATGAGTACACCTCTAAGGTGCCCTGAGGCAATAATGCAAAGTATTTATCTTCAGGACACTGGGTCAGAGGACCCGGGGGCAAAAGGGAGACACCGACGGCAGCGGAGCGGAAGGCGGAAGCTCACCCAATCCCGGCCAGGGTGGAACCTTCAGCCCTGGAATGGGGGACGGAGACGGCTCAAACGCCACCATCCATTCGTAGTGACGCCCAAGCTGATACTTGACCCCAATTACCATCTGTCTGCACAGCGGAGGAACAGCTGGGTTCGATACCGGCTCACGGGAGAGAAGAGAGGAAGCCAGCAAGAGGGGAGGGAGTGGGAGAGGAGAGCGGGTTCGGCCCGGGTTCGAGTCGCACCTGGAAAGTTCAGATTTTGTAAGCACGCCGGTGTGAAAAAATGAAGAGTCAATCAGGGGTCAAACCGGCGTGCAATTAAGGTGGTCCCTGTTGGATCTGACTCCGAGCACGGCTAGAGTCACTTATAAAGTGTATCCGCTAAAGTAGCTTTGGGGATACCCCCTGACAGTTTTTGTTCAGCCATTTTCCGTAGGATAGCGCCACCGTCGTTGTGAGGAGACTTCATTGTCGATAGGTTGGCTGGTCGCGGCGTAACTATGTCAACGATAGAAAAGTTAGACCTCGAATGAGGTCTGCAGCCAAGTACCGGTACAATGTATTGTTAAATACACCTGTTCTTTCAAGTAAAGACGGCATGTTACTGACTACATGACACGACTTCCTTCAAAATCAGCAGGCTTATTCAAATTTACATAGCACGAGCATCACAAAAACACCGAAACACCGATTTTGGTTCAGTCCGTGGTCGTGGTGTGGTTCCAGTCGCACACTTGGTGACACGAGAAACTGTGTGGATGGGCGGGGTGCGTGTGAAGAAGGCAAGGCAAGGCGGGGGAGTGAGTCGCCTGCCTGTTCCTGTTGGTCGCAGAGGGTGGGCCCGGGTGGGTCACAGTACCGACACCAGAGTTGGCTGGGTTGCCTACCTCTCCCGATTCGTTGTTCTCCCTCAATTTCTAAGTTTTGGCGTTTTCCTAAAACCGACTTTACTCTTTCCTTCGACTTTTAACACCCCTCCTCCTGACTTCTGTCTTTTTATTCTGGCCTTTTACCCCTTTTTTCCGATTTTTGACTTCTTTAATTGATTTTTGAATTTTTCTTCGACTCTTGGCTTTTTCCTTCATTCTTGACTTCTTTGATTTTGGACTTTGTTTTCAACTTTTGACTTAAATTTGATTTGTTTTTTGATTTTTTTTGGAGCGGGACACCGATTTATTTAAGTTATGGACCCCTCGGCTCTGAGGGTTGTGCCTCTTGTGCATGCTTTAGAGTCCGAAGAGGTCCCGACTCTTGAGTTGCCTCCCTTTTAACCAGGGCTCGACTCGGCTCGGCACATCAACAATAAGGGCTGTTTCACAAGAAAGGGAGAGGTCCGATTTTTAGCGTGGCAGGAGAAGGATAGATGATACTAACGCAGCCAGTTGACGAGCCGAGCACGCTAGCTCTGTCTTTTTCTTTCGCTATTGGATGGAGTGAGAAAGCTGACTTTGAAATCGGTTTTGAGACTGTCTGCTGCATTTCTGGAGTGTAAAATAACGTCCGACGCCTTTGTATGGGTACTATGCGAAAGTCAGGAAGGTCTGGAAAACTTCTCACAGAGACTTTCGGCTTTGGCGTAAGGGGCACCATAGGAAATTAAAAAAATACTATTATACTTCGTGAAATACTGGTAGGCCCGGAGTGTCACAAAATTGGATTTGATGCAATTTTTAGATTTCCTCATTTTTGTAATTCGGAATTTTATTTGGTAAGCTCTTAGTTAATTTTGAATTACGGAGGAAACGTGGGTGATTTGAAGTTTCAAAGTTTTTTTTAAACAAGTTTTTACTCTAGAATGCAAGTGAGAATAGACAGGTGGCGCGTTGGCTGACACCGTGGTACGGAGTATGCCGAATAGTCGTAGGGTACAGCGGCTGAAGAAACTATGTAAAACGGGAAATGTAAGGGGAATCGTGGCGAGACTTCATTGTCGATAGGTTGGCTGGTCGCGGCGCGGCCCGCAGCCTCCTAGTTCTCACTGGCACCAATCGGTGGGCACATCGACAATGCTCCGCTCGGAGGGTTGTGCCTCTGAGGCAGGAGAAGGATGGATGATACTGACGCAGCCAGTTGACAAGCCGAGCACGCTAGCTCTGTCTTTTTCTTTCGCTATTGGATGGAGTGAGAAAGCTGAATTTCAACCCGGTTTTGAGACTGTCTGCGTCATTTCTGAAGTGAAAAATGACGTCCGACGCTCTCGTATGGGTACTATGCGAAAGTCAGGAAGGTCTGAAAAACTTCTCACAGAGACTTTCGGTTTTGGCGTAAGGGGCTCCATAGGAATATTTTTTTTTTTTAAATGTCCAATCTTCAGTGAAACCATAAGGTCACTCCGTGCCTAAAAAAAAAGTCCAATCTTGAGTGAAACTATAAGGTCACTCCATGCCTAAAAAAGTCCGATCTGGAGTGAAACTATAAGGTCACTCCCCTAAAAAAATAGCCCGATCTAGGGTGAAACTATATAAGGTCACTCCGTGCCTAAAAATTAAGAGACATGAAACTGAGAGAAAAACAGCGAGACTAATCCCGTGTCCATGGATTCGGTTAGGCTGTCATTTTAGTACCAAGTGGATGAGTCCTTTTTTCCCCCACTGGATGATTTATTGGTACAGTTGTTTCTTCCTAGATACTATCTCTGTGATGCGTGAGTTACGGGAGGGTTTAACAGTTCAAATTTGGCAATACCAACCGTGTGCTTATTTAGTCTTACTTTTGTTCACTAAAATGACCCCAAATCACCACCAGAATGACTATAGGAGCAAGGTACTATGCAGTAACGACAAAAGTGGTTACGGAGAGTCTCGGGAAATCAACTCCTACTGTACCAAGATGATTTTCATATTGATCGTCGCGCTTTGGCTCAAAATGTTCATTGAGATTGATTTAAGATTTCAAAAATTCGCGACGTTTGATTGCCTTACTCTCCCTCACTCGTCTCGCCGAGGCATGAAGGGACGGACCTAGAGAGTCTCTCTAGACGGACCTAGTGCGTCGCAGGCTTTGCCTACCTTTCCCTTTGTACGGGGCAAATGGAACACCTGAATATCTGATATCTAAAATGTGTCGTTTTGGTTTTATGTTTAAGGATGTTTTTGAGATCTAGTAAGACCTCCAAATGAAGATATCCTGCAAGAAAAAAAGTTTAAAAAGTGGATTCTATAAAATGGTCGGCAAAATGTGTTGTTTCTAAAAAAAATCATTAAAATTAGCTTTTCTTTTGGCGTTCAACCAACTCCTCCCAAATGTGTAGTTAAGTCAGAATTGCAAGAGGAGCAACAAATTATGACATGCCCAAGAGTTTATTATATAACTCTGATCCTTACAGAACTACTTTTGACACCTACTAGAATCGTCGCATTGGCGCTCTTCAAGCTCAAGAGACCATGCTCTCGTCTTCGGTGACGTTCTTATCCTCCATCGCCGTGGTGACGATCATGGAGGCGGGGGCACCGAACCCTCCGCTGCCTCGGCACAACACCGTCACATTGTAGCTGGCGCCAGGACGCAATCCCTCGACCAGCTTCTCGTAGAACGGACGCTCCTCCTTGGTCTTCACGACGTCGTCCTGGGCCTCCTCGCTGAGGCCGTCCGCCGTCCACACTGCCGGAAATGCCGTAATAACAACGTTGGTGCCTTTTAAATTTTATTGCGGCTGTTTTTAAACATCCCAATTCAACACAAACAGAATATACCGTTTTACAAGAGGCGCTCCCCTGACGCCGACTGCTGATGTACTAAAGTGGAAGATACGGCCAACATTTGGGTCACATTGGTGACCATGGATGGCTCGGTACTTAGGTACTTAAAGGACGAACTTGGAGATGTGCTTCAATGGAGATGTGCCTACGTGAACAAGCGCTAAGTGCTTTTTAACGAGTTCTCTTCAAAGCAGGATTCAATTCCACATCCAGAAATATGAACATCTAGCACTGTAACCAAGGACGCGACCAGATACGTCCCGTTCCAAAGACCAATCCAAGTACGTCCTTTCAGTACTGCGGTACCGAAATAATGATTTACATACACTGGCAGTCTCATTTAGCGGTTCACTTTTTGAAGTCATTTCGTAGCAAGGAGACCTACAGCGTTCAGACATTGAGAAGACATGCCCCAAAGACCCTCTCGAAGGCCCCAAAACAGCAACTTTGTTGATTCTATCTAAGGGGTTGCACCACCCCCTGATATGGCATATTTTTGAAAATCGCAGTGAACGGGATCATTAAAACCCATTGATAGGGCGAAATTTGGCAAAATTACAGTCAGCGCGGAATTATGGGTCCCTATAGCTGCCCAATCTCGAATTTCAACCCTCTCCGACCATCCCTAAAAACTAACTGTCAAACCATTGGTGAACAGAAGAATGTTTTCTTACTCTTGGTCATAGGAAAGACCCAACTCAATCTAACGTTATGCGTCAAACCGTTCTCGACATCGCGCGGACAGACAGTCAAAAAACTTTTGGAACAGTGGGGTACCTAGCTTCACTATCGCTCACTAAATCACACGATTATCTCCGTTTGACACAAAAATGTTGGTCAGACGGTTTCAATGTGCGCTCCTAAGTAGTTCTGTAAATAGGGTCGTGTAAGTAGACGGATATTGAAAGGTGGTCGAAAATACATTGGCGACCTTATTTATTTAACGGTCCACTTGTGGCAAAGTCTGTCATTTCGTCTCGTCCGCATGGGTAAAGATGGCCTCTGGGCTTCCGAAAATAACTGCTGCGACACAGATCGGCCCCTTTAAAGTGCAAATACTATTCCAAATAAAAACAACATAAATGGAGATCGTTTTAGTTTTAACTCTTTCTTCATGTTCTTGTCTCGTCGTTTCTCAGTATGTATTTCCAACGAGGCTTGAGAGTGGCAGTAAAAGACTAAGTACTGCCAGAGCGGCAATACGCGCACAATCTGCGATTTCTCACAGCACTTGTTTCAGCTCTGGAAGTAGTCTTGTTCTTGTACTTCCGCTCGCGAGCCTTATTGCAGATTCCTTCAGGGATACGAAAAGTGCTTGAGCCGGCGTTGTAAGGTTTCAACATTCAAGAGAAAACCCCCAGACTAAGATTTCGATACTCAAACGACTTCAACCCTTAAACTACGAATCCATTTTCAAGGAAAGTTAATTTTAAAAGCGGACTCTTATGGACTAGAACTAGAAATGGTTTGATATTGACCGCAGTCGCTAGAAACATCGGAAAAATGCCACGTGCTGACGATCAAGCGATTAGGAACTAAAAGGGCGAATGTTTACATCTCACTCTTCAATAAATGGCGTGCATGCAAAGCTATCTGCCATAGCTATTAAATCGGGCCGTCGACCTGCCTGCCGGCCGGGGGGGGGGCAAATCTCCCAAAGTGCGCATGGTTGCCTACCTTGTAGGGGTCGTAACAGAAATTGTGGCGAGCGAAGCGAGCGTAAATATTTTTCTAGGAAATTCCTAAGGTGTTTTTTTTATTTTTTCGAAACGATGTAATGTGGAACAGATGTTATTAATTAGAAGGGCTGTCCAGGTAATGTGCGAGCGACGCGATAAACAAGCTCGATATAACAGACTGCATTCTGAGAGAAATCTATTCTATTTACGGTAAAGAACCTTTTTGGCAAACGATTTTCCATAAAATAAAGAGGAAGAACTTGACGGTTTGCGAAGATGTGAAGGCGGAAATGCCGATAAATAATTTGGCGAGCGAAGCGAGCCGAAAGCTCTGGGCTTTTGGTCAAAATTTCTTTCATCCGTACGCTTTTAAAATGAATATTGAGCTGGGGAACTTTGCCCTTCCCCTGCCCCTCCCCCCCCCGGATGAAAGTTGAAGGGGTAAGCCCCCCCCCCCCCCCCGGGTTCGACGGCCCTGCAATTAGAGAGTGGATGGAAGGTGGCGTTCAGGAGTAATTGAATGGCCTAGTATGCCACTCTGACTGTAATCTTGTCAACTTTCTCCCCACAACTGAGTTTTAATTACCACTTTCTTTTCAGTTTTTCGACGATGTCCCATTTGAGGGGGTGGTTTAACCTCTCAGAATGAATCAAAAACGTTTGGAACCTTAACAAGCTGGCCCGTTGGGTGGGCCATATCCACAAAGTGGGGTGAATGGTTATGGGCTGACTCGTGCAAAGTTTCATTTTGGCATTAAAAAATGTGTGCAAAACCGGAAATCTGTCGGTCAATATTTAGGGGTCGCGCAGGGGTCACGAAGTGCCCTTATGAACAGAGAAAATCAATGTTTTTTGAAAATTCAAAAATAAATATCTAAGGTCAACATGGCCAAAGTAGGACCCTAAAGAACTAAGATTTCAAAGAAAACACTGGTTTCCTACATATCGGCGTGTAAAGTGCGAAAATCATGCAAATCCTCGTTTTTCGTGTTTTTGCTTGATTTTTGCACTTCAAACGCCGATATTTCAAAACCGTAAGAGATACAGTGTTTTCTTTGAAATTTTAGCCCTTTAGAACTTTAGTACTTTGGTCAGGTTGACCCTAGATATTTTACTTTGAATTGATTTTCACTGTTCATAAGGGAACTTCGTGACCCCTACGCGACCACTAAATATTGTCTGACAGATTTCCGGTTTTGCACCCATTTTTTTAATGCCAAAATGAAACTTTGCACGAACCCCACTTTGCGGATATGGACCACCCTACTGGCCCGTCCCTACGTCAAATACCTCGGTGCCAGTTCCGCTGCACTCCACCGGCACCTCGGGTTGTAAAATGGAACGGGACAGTTCTACTTATCGTGGTTCAGACGTAGTACGAAATTTCAGTGAAACATTGCCAGTAATGTTGCGCATGAGCATTTACCGTTTAAAACTTTAACTGTGGTCTCGAAGTGTCGAAAGGACCCGTTGAGAAATCGGGGCAGCCTCCACTGCAGCACCACCGAGGTAGACGTCGTCTGCACGGCTTCGAGTCGCTCCACGGGACCGGGCGCTGCGGCACAGGCACACACACCAAATATCTGATACGGAAGTCTCTCGCGGCAATGTCTTAAGGTCAGCATGTGGGGAATAACCGCAACTGAGGTGCCACAGTGCACGGTGGAGGATCTATAGAAACAGGGCCGCTGTCGACTCTACGTCAAGTCGCCCGTTACTTGTCCAAAAGTTCACAACAGATGCATTTGTCATAGGGCCTGAAGAAACCAAATAGGGGATTCCAACTAAGGATCTGGCCGGAAGTAGGAGTCGGCCGGTGTGCGCATGCGCATGCGCTCTCACAGCCTGGTCCCCCCACCACCGTCTTTCGGAGTTTTATTGGCAAGCTCTATTGTCTATTCCAGCCCACGCTATAACGCGGCGTGCTACCCACCTCCATCCCTGGTAGTCGCGGTGGTCGAGGCTTCGTCGCCGGCCCGGGAGATCTTGTCGTTGGTGGCCGTGACGGCGACGGCGTAGCTGCTGGAGGTGGAGGTCCCCACCCTGACGAGCGTGCACACCTCGTCGGGCCAAGCGGCACACCGCGTGTCGGCGGACACCTGCTGCGCATCACGGCCGCCAGCGCGCACCGAGTAGTGCAACAGCGTGCCGCCAGGGCGCGCTGGGGGCCGCCAGCGCAGCCACAGCATGGTGCGGTTCCAGCGGTACGCCGTCAGCTCCAGAGGTGCCGAGGGCGCTGCGGGCACGGTGAGAAATCAGTGCCTTCCAAAGCTACCCTGCTAAATATTCGTCGTTTACTGTTTATATCCACAAGGAGGACTCTGTCGGCTGTAATATATAACGTTTCTAGCTCTGTGGGGGTTGAATCAAAGCTCCGATTGTAAAAGCGCACAATACCTGAGTGCAAGGCAGTCACGCTGATAACCGACCAGTTGTCCGGTGCTGCCAGCCCCGCCACGTTGGCGATCCCGACTCGGAGTCCATACTGCCGGCCGGGTTCCAGGCCGGACAGACGCAGAGCCGCAGCAGCCGTGTCTCCTGATGCGTTTGCAACGCCCCTGCGGGCAACAAACCGCACAAGTATACAGTAACCAAACGTAACCGGGCCAGTCAGGCAGGGAATCACCAAACCCTTCCGATTTAGAAACAAAACGCTTTTCCTCCTTCACTACAAGGTAGGAATACGCCAAACCACGTCCGGACGTAAGGCTTCGCTCATCGCAAAGCACTGTTCCGCCCGTCCGCGCCTGACGCACCCCTATCCTGGCCTGCTGGCGTTAGTCATTGACCTCTGTAAGGCCCTGCAGGACAAACAAGTCACCTTAGCAGTGGACTGAAACCGCCCCAAAGAGACGTTTAGGACTTTTCTTCCTCATGATCATAGGGGAAGCCCTTTTCAGTCTCTCCGCTGTGGTCAGACCGTTCTCGAGATATCGTGCGGACAAACAAACACAGAGATAAAATTTTCAGCCCGTCCCGAGTAAGAACTTCGGCCAAAAAGTAGCTTAGTCCCTGATTGATTAAACAAGAGTTATGTGCCTTGTAGAATAATCGCCAATGGCTTTCCTTAACCTTCCTTTTATTTTTATTTTTCTCATATTTGGAATACTCATTCAACTAACATTCTAAACGCGTAAGCATAATAACACAAAAAAACATAAGTTTTTCAGGCAGTCCATAACCAGGTGCTCTACAAACACCATCTTTGTCATGATCTGCCTGAAGAAGCGCCCATAGAAACATCGTGCTCTCTCTCTCTCTTCCTTACTCGTCGGAAGCCAGCTGCCAGCGATAGTAAGCCAGTGGTCCTCCCTGGCGCAGGCAGTCCCGTGGCGGCTCCCACTGCACCACGGCAGACGTGTTGGACACGGCAAGGACACTCAGCGAGGAGACCTCCACGTGAGGGACTGCAGGACATGAGAATCAATGCCTTACACGTCATCCGACATCTGCACACCAGGGGATGGGAAATTGAACTAGTTCACACATATTTTGTCATGGCTTAAAAACGGCTACACGGATTGCGATGGAACCTTTCTAGTAACGTATAAAGTATGTCCTTCTTAAACCGTACTTAAGAAGAACAACACTTCCGTAAACAGAATTTTCAGCCTTTAGCAAATAAAGCAGAAGGACTATTTTTTATGCTAACTTATCAATCAAATTCTACATGAGCATTTAATGTGACGCATTTCTTCGTCGACTACGAAGAAATTCTTCGTCAGGATATAGGCAGTGTTGCCAGAAAAGTAGTCAAAAAGTAGCACAAACACACAGGTGTAAAGATTGTGCCTACCTGCGCCTGCGCACTAGGCAACATGGGGTCACGGCTGTTAGCACTTTGCCTCGTAGGCTGGCATGCAGAGTTAGGCACAATCTTTACACCTGTGTGTTTGGGCTACTTTTTCCCTACTTTTCTGTCAACACCGGCTGGAGGATTCCCATGATGGTCATGAATAACATCCTATGAGAATCTCGGTGAAACCCATGGGAAAGAATGACCTAGGGAAGGTGAATCCTTTCAGAATCTTCGTGATAACCACGAGAACTGCTCTGTTCCCACAAGAAATGTGTTCCATGGGTATGGGCGGGTTTGGGCTCCAACTTCTCGTAGGGTCTCATGGAGGCCCAACGGTTTTTATGCCTGTGGGACGTGTCATGGCCTTCCTAGCCTGGGCACGAAACCTGATGAAGGCCAGGTTTAAAGTAAAATAAGACTTGTTTCGAAGGAATTCATTTCTGTTCACACATATGCTCAAGTAAAGAGGAGCGGCTAAAGCGACTCAATACATGCAGGTCTCCGTGCCCCCGCCAGTGACGCGAGTCTCCGGCCGGCGCTGTGATAATCCGAGCGTGAGTCATGCAAGTTATATTCGGAGCTTTGCCCTTCAAACCGTCCTTGAGCAGACAATCTCTTACCCTTGGGTGACGTTCTGGCGATGACGGTGGTGGACTCGTCCTCTGTTCGGACGATGACTTCGTATTTGGCAGCGGGCAGCAGACCACCCAAGAGCACAGAGCTACCGGAGGACTGCACGCGGCCTGCCGAGGAACTGCAGTCCTTGCTGCACCCCGCCACGGACAGGCACTGAAACAGGACGGCAAGGTGGTTGTTATATACTGTAGGCATTCTCTCACTGCACCTTTGTCACACAACTGAACCTCTTGCAAACTAGTCTATAGTGTCTATATAAAGGCGCAGGGCGGCGCAGAATTACCATGTACTCCACAAAGACAAGGTTCTTTTGGGCATCTAAGGTCCACGAGACTCGCAGCCTGTCATCGGTGACCTCGGACACGTCCACGTCGTTCAAAAACCCTGCGGCCAAACCCAAGTTTTGAGAGATGCACATGCAGCGCATTAGGCACACTCACGAGGGAGTGCCTACATTGGTAAATTATAAATTAGCACTGTGTTTCATACTTTGGGATTTCATAATACTACTATCATAGGAATGAATGAAAAGTTTGGGCTGAATTCGTCTTCATGCAGTTTACCATGGCCCCAAAATTAAAAAGAAACTCAAAAAAATCTAAACTTTTGAATTTTTTTTAAAAACTTTCATCAGTTCCTGACGCGTCAAGATATCAGAACAAGGTTTCCGTGGAAAAATTTCCTCTCAAGTCCGTTACTTAAAAAATTTCGAAATAATTGTTTGGTCCCGTGACGTAGGCAACAAAATTGTCTCCCTAATGAAACATTTTGTGATTTCTCGATGGCTTATGAACTGAGCAAACGTTTACGAAAGCTTTTATCTTGAAATTTTTGATTTTTTATATAATTTGGTTAGGTTTTTTTCATGGTTTGAGTTTCGAGACCGTCAAAAACAGTGTGAAAAGAAAATTAAGCCAAACATTTTATGAAATCCGTTCATTCAAATGCTAATACTATGTAATCCCAAAGTATGGGCCGCAGGCCAAAGTGCTAATTTACACTTGTAGGCACTCCCTCGTTAAGAGGTCAGTAATATGTATACCATGTCAGAATATGTCCTCTACCAAACAAGCCTACTTACGTGGTCCCTGGGTCCGCACCACTGTCTGTGGCACGTGCTGCATGGCGTCGAGGTTTTCGTCCAGCAGCAGGGCGCGGAGGGCCACTTCCGTGTCTGCCCGGAGCCCGTCCACCTCAAACGGGACCTTTTCCGAGTATCTCGAGGAGGTTTCTGGATCGTCCAGAGGCACCATTTTACCGGAAACCCAGCCACCGCCAGACGTTTCCTGGAGCATGACCATGAAGAAGTGTACTCATTCGGGCGGGTGAAGAGAGACGAGCCGTAGCCGATCGCCGGCTTCCTCCCACCGTTCAACCCGACCCGGCCTGGTGTGGGTGAGCCTCAGTTTGGCTTCCCGCACCGTCAGATCACCAGGTGTTGGATGTGTTGCCGAACTTTGCGGCGCACTGCGAACGAAAATACGCCTGTCTTTCCCGATATCGTCGAATTCTAGTTCTTAGTTCTTTTGTAAGAGCCCAAATCCTGCGATCTAACGAAAGCTGACTGAAACTGAATCACAAGTCGCAGCTTGTCAGTGCTGTTACTAAGGTACGGAAGTTTAGTGCCGTTTGGCGGGGGTTCTTGGGTCTTTGAGTCCCGAAATCGGCAAAGGAGCAGCTAATTTCGTGGGGGCATTGGGTTCGGCAGCCAACTGCGCATTGCGACTGCACTGTGACCAACATTCTTAGGATTTTAAAACCGTTTGGTCAGTAGTATGCAAACTTTTGCTACTGCAATACAAACACTGAATGGGTACTGTTTTTTTGTTTCTATTTATTTATTTATAATCCCCAATGAGCTCTTTGGCTCCTTGGCAGGGGAAGATTGACAACAAAATATGGATGGCATGGCAACCATGATCATTGGTTGGCAAATTTAACAAGGAAAACAAATTAAATTTTTAACAGGTTAATAGAAATAAATCAAAACAATAGTAAAACTAACAATACACAATAATTTGAGAATTATTTAGGTATTTTTGGCTTTAAGGCAGTAAGAGAAATATAAGGATGTGAACCTTATTAAAGAGGTTGATGTTTTAGGAGAAAGGCAATTTTCCAAACATTTGTTTTATATTGCAAACTTAAGGAGATCGTATAGGTTATTTTAAGAGTAAAAATGTTGCAAAACGTCTCCTTTGTGTCATGGTATGGTAGCATAAAAATGTTTGTATTGCGTACTAAAACGTAGATATAATCTTACGACTGGAACACTATTGTTTTTCTTTCGTGTTTAAAAAATTATATGACATAGCGGTTTGGCATTCCTCTTTAAAACACGTGGTGTGGGGCGGCCGGGGGCGGCTCTCTTGAAGTCGTTATTCAGCCGCATTATAGTGCCTCTTCTAAAGTATACCAACCCTGTGCTGCACAACGAGATACTTCACGGCACCACTGCCAGCCTTCTCCATGTTGACAACGCCCCGCACCGACCCCCTCGTTCTGGACTCCACGCTGGGCCCCGTCCTCAGGTGAGTCAGCTCTGCAGAACAAACGATAATATGCAAAACGTCACCACGGCAAGAACTGTTTGCTGGCAAGAATATTTGTAGACCTATGGAAGAAATGTCCACTGGATATCTTATTTAGCTGTCAACTTGTTACGGGTACGGGCAGCCCCTCGGGCTGTCCGTAAGATATCGTCGCAAGGAAAGGAACTTGGCTACTCCGAGAAGTCCGGCTGTCCGATCTTGCATACCGCGTGGCGAGACCGGACAGCCGGACTTCACCTCAGAGCAGCTAAGCATCGGTGCTCGCGGTTATTGCACGTGGTTTCCATGACGGGTGCCATTCAAATGTTACGTAATCACTTAAGGGGGGGTAAGGCACTGATTACCTCCGATGCTTTAACATATGTGAAGGGTAGGTTAGAACGTGATTATGTGCGTGTGTGTGGGGGGGGGGGGTCCTAAACGGCCGAAATCATGACTACGTAATATTTGAATGAACCCTCGCAACGTGGCGGGTCGTGACTGTCCGTCCTCGGCTCGGCGAACTCGACTTCACCTCGGAGCAGCCAATTTCCTTTCGTTGCGCTGATATTTTGCGCAAAGCCCGACGCCCGACGGGCTGCCCGTAACCGCCGTCACACACTTTTTGCAGGGTCTGTCATTTCGTCCCGATTTGCCGCAGAGAGTTCGGGAGGTCCTGAAGTGACTTTTTGTGATCTTAGATAGAGATCCTTGGAACATATACCGCCTCAAAATTTGACCTGTCTACGTCAACTAGTGACAACTGTCAAACGTGGTAAAGGTGGACCGCTAAATAAGATGCCCACTGAAATTTTGGCCCGGGGGTGACGTGTCGTTCTTTTGTTCGCACTGTCAACTGACTGGGGCAGGTTAAACGATTTGGCGACCATTGTGTGAAGGCGTCAAGGCAGAGTATTACAGAACGCCCGAAATGTGCAACCATCTTGGTGGCACACCACACATATCACCGAACTTTGTCAATCAGTGACGGTGGAGCTTCAAAGAGCTGAGAGCTATAATTTGGCTCCGAGTCGTCAGATGGGGCTGCGCTGTTAGACGCTCCAGTATATTGAACGCACTCACTCTGATGACAGGTGGGTCCGTGGAAGCCCGGCAGACACCCGTGAAGACATTGCCCGGTGTAAGGGTCACACTCCTCATTTCCACCGCAATGTCTGCACTGCTGTGTGCAGTTGGCGCCATACCGGCCCTGTCCGCAAACTATCGTAGGAATAAATACATGCGCATCAGGAAGCAGATCAAACTGATTACAATCAACTTATTCAGATGTACTGACCATCGTCACAGAGCTCGCCGTGGTATCCGGCTGCACACGTGCATGTCCCACCATATAGACAAAATCGCATACCACTGCAGCCTCGGCTGGTCTCAGAACAACTCTCGGAGCAATCATCTCCGTGGTGGTTTGGACCACAAGCTGCAAGTGCTCTATTGTTAAAAATCACCCGTAATAGTCCATTCCGTTGCGCCTGATGAGTTAACCGGGAACGGCAAGATGAAGGGAATGATAACCAGTGACTCCACGCAGTCATCACTGCACATGCGCAGACGCCATATTTTTTTATGTAATAAAAATGCGCTGCGCATGCGCTGTAGAGATCATCCCTTGTTATTCCTTTCATCTTCGTACCGTTTCCGGTTACGTCAGCAGGCGCAACGGAACTGACTACTCTAAGCAAGAGGAAAATTGATTTTTGTTTTCGTTCAAATGACAACCGACAAGACTGGGCAGAGGCTGAAATATAAAGTAAATAGCAGTCTGGAACTGGTACCTTGCTCGCAAGTTAAGCCACTGAATCCCGGGGGGCAACTGCAGACTCCGTGGAGAACATGGCCTCCGTTCATGCATATAGTTTTATCTAGAAAATAAGACAAGAGCGAGTGAGAAAAGCGTGGATAGTAAAAAGAAGTACCAAACTGTATTTCGCCGCTGTCGCAAAACTATTTAAAAAACGCTTAGACAGCGGTTAGAAAAGGCAGCGAGAAAAACAACTGATTTTACATAAAACAACGAATTTTGCACCAAAAAAACACAAATTTTACAAAAAACACGACGATTCAAAATCCGTCATGAAAGCAGATGATACTTTGGTATTACTCCTACTTTCGATCATGGTGCGACGTTGTGTTTGCCCATACCCCTCCTGCCCCCCGCTCGGCAGCCACAAGAGAACACGACCCTTCTTTTGGCCAGAGAAGTTGGATTTTTCTGGCCAAAAAAAAACCGGGACCATCGCTAAGCAGCGACCTCAGCCAAAAACGGTTTTTCTGGCCAGAAAAAAGCAGAAGGTACGCAAAGCTATCCCCACAGTTTAAACACTACCCAGTTCAATTTTTGTGCGACTTAAAACCTCTCCGACGGTGCCAACCTACACTCTGCTCACACCAGCTTCGTTTAAAGCCATGCCCGGGGTTTTAACTCTACCCAGTTAAATTTTGGGGCGAGTTAAAACCTCTCCGACGGTGCCAACCTACACTGCGCACACCCCATCTGCGATCAAAGCTGTTCCTGGGGTTTTAACTCTACCCAGTTCAGTTTTGGGGCGAATTAAAACCTCTCCGACGGTGCCAAAAAATACTCAGCACACCCCAGCAGCGATCAAGACCATACCCGGGGTTTTAACTCTACCCAATTCAATTTTGGAGCGAGTTTAAACTTCTCCGACGGTGCCAGCCTACACTATGCTTACACCAGCTTCCTTTAAAGCCATGCCCGTGGTTTTAACTCTTCCCAGTTAATTTTTGGGGCGAGTTAAAACCTCACCGACGGTGCCAACCTACACTGTGCTCACACCAGCTTCGTTTAAAGCAATGCCCGGGGTTTTAACTCTTCCCAGTTAATTTTTGGGGCGAGTAAAAACCTCTCCGACGGTGCCAACCTACACTGTCCTCACACTAGCTTCGTTTAAAGCCATGCCCGGGGTTTTAACTGTATCAAATTCATTTTTGGGGCGAGTTAAAACCTCTCCGACGGTGCCAACCTACACTGCGCACACCCCATCTGCGATCAAAGCTGTTCCCGGGGTTTTAACTCCACCCAGTTCAGTTTCGGGGCGAATTAAAACCTCTCCGACGGTGCCAAAAAATACTCAGCACACCCCAGCCGCGATCAAGACTGTGCCCGGGGTTTTAACTCTATAAAGTTTAATTTAAGGGCGAGTTAAAACCTCTCCGACGGTGCCAACCTACACTCTGCTCACACCAGCTTCGTTTAAAGCCATGCCCGGGGTTTTAACTCTACCCAGTTAAACTTTGGGGCGAGTGAAAACCTCTCCGACGGTGCCAAACTACACTGCGCTCACCTCAGCAGTGATCAACACTGTACCTGGGGTTTTAACTCTCCCCAGTGCACTTTTGGGGCGAGTTAAAACCTCTCCGATGTTTCCAAAATATACTCAGTAGACCCCGGCTGTGTTTAAAGCAGAGCCTGGGGTTTTAACTCTACCCAGTTCAATTTTGGGGCGAGTTAAAACCTCTCCGACGGTGCCAAAAAATACTCAGCATACCCCAGCAGCGATTAACACTGTGCCCGGGGATTTTAACTCTACCCAGTTCAGTTTTGGGGAGAGTTAAAACCTCTCCGACGGTGCCACCTTACACTGCGCCCACACCAGCTGCGTATAAAGCAGAGCCCGGGGTTTTAACTCTACCCAGTTCAATTTTTGAGCGAGTTAAAACCTCTTCGACGGTGTGAGAATACACTGAACACACCCCAGCTGTGTTTTAAGCAAAGCCCAGGGTTTTAACTCAGTTAACCCAGTCCAGTTTTGGGGTGAGTTAAAACCTCTCCGAATTTGCCAAAAAATACTCAGCACACTCCAGCAGCGATCAAGACCATACCCGGGGTTTTAACTCTACCCAATTCAATTTTGGAGCGAGTTTAAACTTCTCCGACGGTGCCAGCCTACACTATGCTCACACCAGCTTCCTTTAAAGCCATGCCCGTGGTTTTAACTCTTCCCAGTTAATTTTTGGGGCGAGTTAAAACCTCACCGACGGTGCCAACCTACACTGTGCTAACACCAGCTTCGTTTAAAGCGAGGGGGTTTTCACTTGCGTAATACCCTGTACACCTGATCACGGTATTACGCGTAATGTAATACCGACAAATAAAAAAATATGCTCTAAAATGGTAAAATTTAGGTGCAATGCGAATTTAATACTAGTGTAATACCGGCGTAATACCGTGTAATACACGTATTATGTAATACCCTGTACACGAAAATCCCGAGTGAAAACCCCCTCGGTTTAAAGCAATGCCCGGGGTTTTAACTCTTCCCAGTTAATTTTTGGGGCGAGTAAAAACCTCTCCGACGGTGCCAACGTACACTGTCCTCACACTAGCTTAGTTTAAAGCCATGCCCGGGGTTTTAACAGTATCAAATTCATTTTTGGGGCGAGTTAAAACCTCACCGACGGTGCCAACCTACACTGTGCTCACACCAGCTTCGTTTAAAGCAATGCCCGGGGTTTTAACTCTTCCCAGTTAATTTTTGGGGCGAGTAAAAACCTCTCCGACGGTGCCAACCTACACTGTCCTCACACTAGCTTCGTTTAAAGCCATGCCCGGGGTTTTAACTGTATCAAATTCATTTTTGGGGCGAGTTAAAACCTCTCCGACGGTGCCAACCTACACTGCGCACACCCCATCTGCGATCAAAGCTGTTCCTGGGGTTTTAACTCTACCCAGTTCAGTTTTGGGGCGAATTAAAACCTATCCGACGATGCCCTAAAATGCTCAGCACACCCCAGCCGCGATCAAGACTGGGCTTAGGGTTTTAACTCTATCCAGTTCAATTTAAGGGCGAGTTAAAACCTCTCCGACGGTGCCAAAAAATACTCAGCACACCCCAGCCGCGATCATGACTGGGCTTAGGGTTTTAACTCTATCCAGTTCAATTTAAGGGCGAGTTAAAACCTCTCCGACGGTGCCAAAAAATACTCAGCACACCCCAGCAGCGATCAAGACTATGCCCGGGGTTTTAACTCTATCAAATTCATTTTTGGGGCGAGTTAAAACCTCTCCGACAATGCCATTCTACACTGTGCTCACACCAGCTTCGTTTAAAGCCATCCCCGGGTTTTTAACTCTATCAAGTTTAATTTAGGGGCGAGTTAAAACCTCTCTGACGGTGCTTAAATAAACTGAGCACATCCCAGCTTCGTTTTAAGCTCTCCCTGGGGTTATGACTTTTCCCAGTTCAATTTTGCGACGCTATTTTCATTCTTTTTCAGGTGGTGTCTTTTTGACCGTAGCCAGTTAATACGCTGTATTTCGCCATAGAAGCCACTTCAAACGCCTCTTAACATTGCGTTCTTGTTTACAACTTTATAACAAAGTATTTCTGGTCTGTACAGTTTGCTGTTTCAAAAATTGTTTCGCTGGGATACACGCCATAAAATTAGGGTTTAAGATAGGAATTTCTTAGTCTGACGGCTTTTCCCAAATGTTGGATCCTTACAAAACTGGCTTCCAAACGTTTCTATCCCTATCAGGATCGACAAGGAAAAAATCGTTATAAAAAGTCAAGTTTTTGGCACTTTCAAGGGGTTGGTCTGAGTCACAGCGGTAGTTATCGGAACCTTAAAGTCGGTTGCTACTCTTCCGATAAATTTTAGAACCGTTCTACCCCTCACTCAGATAACACCCCCACCCCCTTCAAAATAAAGGGATGTCGGAGAGGGCTGGACGTCGGTTTGGCACTACCCGGGGCTATGATGGTCGCGTAGAAGTATTTTACCTGAAATTGGACCCCTGGAGGATAGGCAGACCCACCGGACATCGGTTGACATCCGTTGGGCCCCGTCTGGGGCTGCATGGGGGCGTTATTGTCGAAAATGCCCCTGGAAATAAGGCAGACCTGCCGGACATCGGGTGGTGTCGGTCGTACCCCAGCCGGGGCCTTTAGGTACCAGTCTGGGCTCTAGGGGCATGTGGCCATTGTGGCCACATTCACCGTCGTTTGCACCGGGTGAGCCGGGTTTGCACACTTACCTACAGCACATCACCGGGCTCACTAACCGCACTCAAAACACAAGGTGTGAAGCACAACGCAAAAATACAGATGCCAACGGGGGCGGAAACGCAGTCCCAATAACAGCGTAGCGAAACATTCAAAAATATCTGCCCCCGGAAGGTAGGCAACATGACGCCAGAGTCACAAACCGCATAGGACACAATGTGCGATGCGCAACCTAAAAGTATTTACACCTGTAAAAACTAGCCGGAGTCTTACAACGACGCACAAGCAAAATATTCTGGGAAAATGAGATATGCGCCTGCAAGGTAGGCAACATGTCTCTAGGGTCCCAGCCCATACATTTAGGACCCAAGGTGTGATTCACAACCTAAAAATATGTATAGCTGCCGAAATTGGCCTCGATCGGAGGCATAATAAGGACATATTAGCGAAATATCGAAATATGCCCCTGGAAGGTAGGCAACACGCTGCCAGGGTCCTAGAGCGTACATGCAGGACCCAAGGTGTGATGCACGACCGAAAAATAAGTATACCTGCCAAAGTTGGCCGCAATCGGAGGCATAATAACGACATAATAGCGAAATATCGGAATATGCCCCTAAAAGGTAGGCAATCGTTTATATCGTGGCCCGGTCGCGGGACCCGATGTGCCCCTGGGTCTTAAAATGAAGGTATGGGTCCTACCAACATTCGTACCAAACGGCATCCCTCTATCACGTCGTGCAAGTTTGATTCGCTTAACAGCCCCACTATTGTAACTCCAGCCCGTCTTACGCGCTCGAGCGCCTGGCTTGAAACGAAGCTTCTGTGAGCAGTGTGTAGGTTGGCACCGTCGGAGAGGTTTTAACTCGCCCCAAAATTGAACTAGATAGAGTTAAAACCCCGGGCACAGTCTTGATCGCAGCTGGGGTGTGCTGAGCATTTTTTGGCGCCGTCGAAGAGGTTTTAACTTGCCCTTAAATTGAACTAGATAGAGTTAAAACCCCGGGCACAGTATTGATCGCGGCTAGGGTGTGCTGAGCATTTTTTGGCACCGTCGGAGAGGTTTTACCTCGCCTAAAAATTTGAACTTGGAAGAGTTAAAACCCCGGGCACAGTCTTGATCGCAGCTGGGGTGTGCTGAGCATTTTTTGGCGCCGTCGAAGAGGTTTTAACTTGCCCTTAAATTGAACTGGATTAAGTTAAAACCCCGGGCATGGCTTGAAACGAAGCTGGTGTGAACACAGTGTAGGTTGGCGCCGTTGGAGAGGTTTTAACTCGAACCAAAAATAAACTGGGTAGAGTTAACACCCCGGGCATGGCTTGAAACGAAGCTTCTGTGAGCAGTGTGTAGGTTGGCACCGTCGCAGAGGTTTTAACTCGCCCCAAAATTGAACTAGATAGAGTTAAAACCCCGGGCACAGTATTGATCGCGGCTAGGGTGTGCTGAGCATTTTTTGGCACCGTCGGAGAGGTTTTACCTCGCCTAAAAATTTGAACTTGGAAGAGTTAAAACCCCGGGCACAGTCTTGATCGCAGCTGGGGTGTGCTGAGCAGTTTTTGGCACCGTCGGAGAGGTTTTAACTCGCCTCAAAATTAAACTTGATAGAGTTAAAACCCCGGGCACAGTCTTGATCGCTGCTGGGGTGTGCTGAGTATTTTTTGGCACCGTCGGAGAGGTTTTAATTCGCCCCAAAACTGAACTGGGTAGAGTTAAAACCCCAGGAACAGCTTTGATCGCAGATTGGGTGTGCGCAGTGTAGGTTGGCACCGTCGGAGAGGTTTTAAGTCGCCCAAAAATTGAACTGGGTAGTGTTTAAACTGTGGGGATAGCTTTGCGTACCTTCTGCTTCTTTTTTGGTCAGAAAAACCGCTTTTGGCTGCGGTCGCTGCTTAGCGATGGTCCCGCGTTTTTTTGGCCAGAAAAATCTAACTTTTCTGGCCAAAAGAAGGGTCGTAAGAGAACCGGGAGGGCGCGCGTCTCCGGACGAGTGTGTTATTTTACATGGACGTTCGTCGTATGTTCTCTTGGCATCATGGAAGCGAGCGAAGCGAGCTTCAAGCCATCGCTGGCGTAAATTAACTTTAAAGTCAGCGAGTCCGACCACGAGCATCACTTTGTTGGTTTTTCCCTGACCATTTTCGAATTTCCCTGACTTTTCAATGACTTCCCGTCCCCCCTTTTTCCCCCTTGACAAATCCCTGACTTCCCTGACTTCCCTGACCGGTATGAACCCTGAGCTTGGACCATATGCCAAAGCGGCGGCTCGCGTCGCCCAAGCACCTACTCCAGGTAACCGTACTGCTCCGATGATGCTGCCTTAAAAATGTGGGTAATGCAAGCACCATTCGTGACAGCTCAGAAATGAGTTAGCGGTTGCCGATAACAGCCTGTACTCGCAGTGCATGTAAGGACAGTCAGTACAATCCCATCCATCACACGCACTTTACTTTAAATATTGCGTTTGATGAACATTCTTTTTCGCAGAAAGGATCCAGAGGATTCACCGAGTGAATTATTGATAGGAACAGAAACTTTGATGGTCAGGAGCACTCATTAGCCTATGATGTGACACTCACCTTTTACCGCGCTCGGCGAGATGACCGCCGGCGTCGAGACCCGCCAGTTCCTCTTATCTAGAGAGGTAAGTGAGAGTCACGGAAGGCAGCACATAACACTTCGAGTAACGCTGCTTGAAGGTTGTTGTCCACATGACTGCCAGCGCGTGACGCAGTAATTACGATTGCAATACACTCACCACTGACTCGCACCGGCATGCCGTCTGACCCCCACACGTACGGTCTTATTTTCAGTGTCTTCTGTCCCTCGTTGACCGGTACTGTGACAGCCTTGTCGGGGTGGCCCTGCAGCCAGACAGCGAGCTCGGAGGCACGACGCTCCACTTCGAACACCACCTCGTCGTCAAAGGGATAACCTTCTGTATCCTGTGTTATAAGAATGCAAGTTGTGATTTGACTTCGCATGACGTGCACGTAGTGCGAGGCTTTCATGTTCACTGACAGTGTCTAATGTTCCGCTGCACTCCCAGCCCCGCTCATCGCAGCCGGTATAACGTACAGCCACCAACGTCCCATTTGAGGGCCTTGACGCCGCTTCTGTCTGCAGCGAGTTGCACCCTGCCCCATCGCACATGAGAAACATGATCCATTTGTGTTGCTCCTGGTTCTGAACGTGCGCGGTGAGGACATCACCGACCACCATGGTTGTGGTGAAGGCTGCAACCCAAGGCACAGGGTCATTTTCAGTATTACGAAATCACGGTTACAGCCCTACCCCCTCCCCCTTCTTCAGGTGATTGCTTAATATTTGACTGAACAACCGCGTGAAACGTTCCTAGACTAAAAATCCCCTGAAACGTCCCATGAGAATAGCGTTTTACGGAGAAGCGCCGAAACGGAAGTCAGAAGTTACGAGGAATCACAAAAGTGAAGCGGATCCTGTATGGGGGGAACCGCAGTAGAGTACCTACGTCCGCGGCGGTTCCATTTCTCGTGTGGGTTTTGGCTCACCCTGTATCTCATAGAGTCTACCTTCTCATGGAGACTATTGATTTTAATTGCGTATTCCGGAGAAGAGCCGAAACGGAGGTAAGAAGCTACGAAAATAACAAAAGCTGATCCAGTTTAAGGGAAACCGCAGCAGAGAGTATATCGGGCCGCGGCGTCAGCCACGAGCCAACGTAAAAAGTTTGGAGCATGTCACGAACATCTGGCAGCGGCACACAGCGTAGGCGCAGGACACCGGTCGCGCGGCCTGAAGTTGCTTCTCAGGCCGCGTGGACTAGATCTGCGCTGGTGACCCTACCAAATGGTCGTGACACATCGAGAACTCAGCCTCCTAATTTTTGACGGAGCTCGTGGCCGACGCCGCGGCCCGAGATACTCTCTGCTGCGGTAGCTTCTTGCTTCCGTTTCGGCTCTTCTCCGGAATACGCCATAAAAATCAATAGGTCTCCATGGGGAGGTAGACCCTATATGAGAAATAGGAAGAGCCAAAACCTACACGAGAAATGGAACAATTTCACGGGACTAAAGTTGGTCCAAAAAAAATTTTGCCCCCAAATTTTTTCTAAGTGCGCTTTAGATACAGAACCCTTACATCATGAAACGTCTAGAAATACACCACTCATAAATATAATTGTTAGGGGTGGGCTCCTTAGGTGACCACGGGATACTGTCGCCCATGGGACTCCCAGGAGGTTTCTTGATGGGTGTAGCTGAACCCATGGCTGCCTACCATGGGATTTAGTCCAAGAAATATAGTCTGAGGGGTCAAAAAAAATTAATTCGTAACTTCTCAAGATTGTTTCCGATTCAGAAAACATTGCTCTACAACATACTAAAAATCCCCAAAAATCCCCTCATTGGCATGTTTGTAATGTGCTTTTATAGTTTGTCTAATTTTTAAGGTAATTGGTGAAAAAAGAATTTTCGTTTTGCTATACTCAGATAGTGTTTTAACACCACGTTTTGTGCGTTTGGGTACAGCGAACATAAAAATCATCAAAAACCACCTCCATGCGACAAATTTTTGCGGTAAAATCACGTAAATCGCGCATATTTCATCTAAAAAACCACTTATTGTAGCATTCGTGCGTTTTTTTTGCCACACTACCGTGTTTCTGTGTGCCGATGTGTTTTCAGGTGTCGTCTTACGTGACTATGAGTGACTCTCACTCACCGGAATAACTTAACAAGTCCAAATACTTGATCAAAACCACGTAAGTGGCTTGTAAAGCTGCGTAAACGGCTTAATTTGGCTCTATAGATAGTTGCAGCTGGATGTTGTGTGCAGTTAGTGTGTGTGGTGTGGGTACGTGTGTATGTGTATGTAAATGTGTGTGTGTGTGTGCGTACGTGTGTGTACGTGTTCATGAGTTTGTGGGTGTGTAGGCGCGCGGGCGGGCGCCCGTGTTGATGGGTGCACACCCGTGCTATGCTCCGATGTGCACATACGCACACATGTACGTGTGTGTGAGTGCGCGTGAGTGTTCAAACGTATATGTTGGTGCGTGTGTGTGTGTGTGTGTGTGTCTTTCGGAGAGCGTAAATCAGCGTCTTCGGATTTGATGACATTAAGCAGCTTCGCTGTTTTAAGGAATTCGAAGAAAGTGTGAATTACTCAGTAATCATGAGACGATTGGTAATTGCATCTGCATTGGACCATAAAAAAATCAAAAACAAAATACATTATAATGCAAATATAATTTCTCACATTGTTTTGACATTGTTAATAATATGTATAAATAAATAAATATTTGGTACAATAAATGAATGTATTTGTTAAAAACATAGCGGAGTGCACCATACGCAATAATCAATATAGCATATAACCAAAATGTAACTGCTTGAAACAGTTTGTCATATCTGAAACAGGAAAATAGCGTCAGACAGGTGAGGCCATATTTTTTTTATTTTTACCGACAGATGAATGTGATACATTTACCTTCAAAGTACGCTTGCAGGATCAGCAACATCTGCGTCGGACAGAAACGAAGTTGGTCGCGGCATAAGGCAGTGCGCCCGCGAAATTTAAAAACGCGAGATCGTTGAAATGGAAGAAAACAATAAAATAGTGCTACATTTCTGTTTCTATGTGACTCTCTCTCTCGCTCTTTCTCTTACACGCACATACACTCGCACCGGCACCACACACACACACACACCAACATATACGTTTGAACACTCACGCGCACTCACACACACGTACATGTGCGCTTATGTGCACATCGCAGCATAGCACGGGTGTGCACCCCTCAACACAGGCGCCCGCCCGCGCGCGCACACACACACATATGTACACGTACACACACTCATGTACACGTACACACACACATGTACACGTACACACACACATTTACATACACATACACACGTACCCACACAGGGGCGGACTGGCCCGGGGGGGCCCGGGCCCCCCTGGGCCTCGTCACAGAGCACAGCCGACTTTTCATTGTGTATCTTGTATAGCTTTGTACTATAATTAACCAAAACGAATCTTACTGATATGATAATCAGCAATAAATTTCTATTAAACTGAACCTAACTAGAGATTTCTTGTTAAAAACCCCTGGAAGGTAGGCAAATCAGGGCCCTCCTAGCCGCCTTCTCCACCGGGCCCTTTGGGAGCCAGTCCGCCCCTGTACCCACACCACACACACTGACCGCACACAACATCCAGCTGCAACCAGCCAAATTAAGCCGTTTACGCAGCTTTACAAGCCGCTTACGTGGTTTTGATCGGGTATTTGGACTTGCTAAGTTATTCCGGTGATTGAGAGTCACTCACAGTCACGTAAGACGACACCTGAAAACACATCGGCACACAGAAACACGGCAGTGTGGCAAAAAAAACCGCACGAATGCTGCAGTAAGTGGTTTTTAAGATGAAATATGCGCGATTTACGTGGTTTTACCGCAAAAATTTGTCGCATGGAGGTGGTTTTTGATGATTTTTATGTTTGCTGTACCCAAACGAAACAAAATTGGTGTTAAAAAAACTGATCTGAGTATGGCAAAACGAACAGTCACTTTTCACCAATTACCTTAAAAATTAGACAAACTATAAAAGCACATTAAAAAATGCCAATGAGGGGATTTTTGAGGATTTCTAGTATGTTGTAGAGCAATGTTTTCTGAACCGGAAACAAGCTTCAGAAGTTAGGAACTAATTTTTTTAGGTTTGGGGCGATTTTTTACTACCTTTCTTGTGTTCTAGTCGTCACTTTGTGGAGTGGATGTTTGGATGCTGAAGGATAATGATTACACGTTGAGTACTAGGAATAGAATGAGGTCTATTGAAATATCCGGAAGTGACGTTGGGTCACATGACTGTTCTCATTGGCTCCATAGCCATCCCACGTGACTGGTCCCTATGACCAATAGCAACCCAGCTCACAGTGGTGCCAACCTACAACATCTCCCTCCTTCATGGGTTGGGATGTTCAGTGTGTGTCGTGTAGGGACTTGGAGGTTAGGTTGGTACACATGATTTCAATAATGTTTATTTGCAGACTACACAACAAAAACTTTCTTCTGCTGTTTCAAGTAAGCTTCTGGCTTTAGCTGGCCTCAGCTTTAAACAATTAACTTTCAAAAAAACAATTCCTGGCCATATCTGGTCGTCATCTTTAGGCGTCGCCCAAATCGCGACGTTGGCCCTTGAGGGCCTTGGCTGCGCTCTCTTGCTTGAGGAGGCTCTGCAGCTCCTTCAATCGTGCCTGGAACATGTGGAGGATTGAGGTTACGGTCACAACTTTCTTTTTCAAGCTGTGTTTCTCCAGCTGCGTAATTCTCTATCAACTCTTCCACATCAATTTGGTTTCGTTTACCAGTATCTACTATATCCGGACTCGTATTGGAGTACTTCAGGTGATATGTATTTCTACGTATCTTTCCTCCATCCATTAGCTCTACTACATAGCTACGATCTGCAGGATATTTACTAATTATCTTTCCTTTTTTCCAGGTCTTACCCCTTCTGACTACTACATTATCACCCTCCTCAAACATCACGGGTTTCCTGCGAGCATGCATGTCATGCTGTGCTTTCATTCTGTCCTGGAGACGTTTTAGAATGGGTTTGACTTCTACAACTTTGGGTTCTAGATTTCTGGCAAGTGTGGGCACCAAGGTACGGCATGTTCTACTCATCAATATCTGTGATGGTGAGACATCCATTCCTGTTAAAGGTGTGTTATTATATTCTCGTAGAAGGTCCAAATAATGTGAAACCTCATCTTTACTCTTTTTTAGCATTTGTTTTCCCAAGTGAACACCTTCTTCGGCCAGACCATTCGACCGAGGATACTCAGGAGAGCTGGTGTGAATTACAGCCCCAACACTTGCAGCGTACTCATGACATTCTCGTGAGTTAAGAGGATTATTATCTCCAAAAATGATCTCTGGTATCCCATGCGTGGCAAACACTAATCTCAGCGCATCAATTACAGCCTTGCTAGTTTTACTCGGTAAGCTCTTAATTTCTAGCCATTTTGAGAGGTGATCCTCCACTACCAGATAATTTTTACTATCAAATTCTAATATATCTAGACTCACTTTTTGAAATCTTAGTTGAGGAATCTCGTGAGGGATCAAAGGTTCTTTATAATTTTTTGGACTGTGTCTTTCACAGGCCCTACACTCACTCACTAATGTGACAATGTCATTTGACATCCCAGGCCAGTATAAACTCAGGCGAGCTTTAGCTTTCGTTTTCTCCACCCCCAAATGTGAGGAGTGAAGTTTCTTCAGAACCTTTGACCTCATTGAGTCAGGGACTATAATTCTATCAGTAAGAATTACCAGCCCATCCTCTATGAAAATATCTCGTCTCATCTGCCAATAAGGTTTTGCTTCTAATAGTACTTCATTCCTATTTTTAGGCCAACCTTGCTTGTGGTATTGAACCACAGCTGACAAGCCAGCATCAGTTGCCGTCTCCCTCTTCAGGTCAACCTTTAGGTCAGTGGACATAGGAATGTACTTGGTCACCTCGTGAACCTCCTCCAACATTTCTGGGTCATCCTCTACAGGATCTGAGAGGCACTGACGAGAGAGCAAATCAGCAATGTGCATATCTTTGCCAGGCAGGTAAACCACATTAGGTTGAAACTTTATTAATTTTAACATTAACTTTTTTAGCCTATTATTGGTGATTGTATGTAACGGTTTTCTACAGACTTTTACTAAAGGCTCATGGTCCGTTTGCCATGTGACATCAGTCATACCCTAAATATATTTGGCAAGCCTATCAGCAGCAAAAGTCAGAGCCAGCAATTCCTTCTCTATTTGAGCATAATTTCTTTCTGTTTCAGTGAGAAGCCTAGAATCAAGAGCAACAAGTCTTTGCTCCTGAAGCAGGCAGCATCCCAGTCCATACTGGCTTGCATCTGCCTGAACTATTACTGGCTTCCTACAATCAAATGTAGCAAGGACAGGGGCTCGCATTATACTTTCTTTCAAGATTTGAAATGCCTGAGCATGGACATTTAGCCAATCAAAAGACACAGCACTAGAGAGTAACTGATACAGAGGAGCAGCAATTGTTGCCATGTGAGGAATAAATTTCCTGACATAATTAAATGTTCCCAGACATTTTTGCAGCTGCTTTTTTGTTTTGGGCTCCTCAATTGCAGTGACAGCCCTCACTCTTTCAGGATCCACCTTGAGTTCATTTTTTGACCACAAGTGTCCTACAAATTTTACTTGCTTTTGTCTGTACTGAATTTTGTCACTATTAAATCTGATATTCTTTTCTCTAGCTCTTTCCATTACTTCCCTCAGAATTTTGTCATGCTCTTCCTCATCTTTACCAGCAATCAGCCCATCATCAAAATATAATTCCACATCTGTACCCTGGAACGCTTGCTCATTCAGAAACTGAAATATCTCTGGAGCACAACTGAGTCCAAAGGGCATTTTTTTAAATCGATACAGGGCAAATGGGGTAGAAAAAGTGCACAGTAGACTTGATTCTTCATCAAGCGTTGCGTGCCAAAACCCATCCTTTAAATCAAGTACAGTAAAGACTGATTTGTCCCTTACTTTGTATGCCAATTCCTCTACTGTAGGTATGACATACTTTTTCCTAATAATAGCTTTATTTAAAAACTTGGGGATCAAGGCAGATTCTTAAGTCTCCATTTGCTTTTTTCCTAATTACCAAATTGCTGACAAATTTGGTTATTTCCTCTGTCACTTTAGTGACAATGCCTCTATTTTCTAGGTCAATCAGTTTTGACTTTAGTCTTTCAATTATTGAAAAATGATACCGTCTTGATGGACACATCTCAGGCTGTACATTTGGATCTATTAAGATTTTTACTTTTTGTTTGAATTCACCTAAACCAGTGAATAATTCTTTGTATTTCTCAACAAATTGGTCTTTAGTTTCTGGTGGTGACAGTGGAATTGCAAACACAGAATCTACCGTAGATACTGGATGTTCCACTCTTTTAACCAGATTCAGCAAATCACAGGACTCAATTCCCAAAATTGGTCTTAAGTCATTTTGAGTCAGGTAAAATTGACACATTAGTTTTGCCCCATACTGTGTTTCAACTAGAAGCTGCACTCTGCCAACAGGTGTGCTGATTACATTCCCAAATGCCTTCAATCTAATGTCAGGCGGGAGCACATGGCATTTTTGAGTGAACTTCTGAAACACTTTGTGAGGTAGCACATTTACTTCTGAACCAGTGTCTAATTTAAATTTTACAACATATTCACCCAACAACCTAAGATTCTCTACATATTCTTTTCGAGGCCTTTTAGGCCCATGATCACTTTGAAGAATACTCACTTACCTTACCCCTTTTTCCTCAGACCAGGTGCCCTCCAGCAAGGATTCTTCCTCCAGTGGTGACATCTCCACCGAATCCACTTCTCTGGGTTTCTTGTATTGTTGTTTTGGTTGCCTGGCCATGGGAGTTTTGCTGCACACAATCCCCCAATGATTCAGCTCGTCACACTTGTGGCACCTTTGGCCGTGAGCAGGGCAGTTTCCGGCCTCATGCCACTTGTTACATTTTCGGCACTGATACTTCATAACGTGTTTCTTGAAGCCTTCCCTCGGCTGTTTAGTAACTCTTCCACCTCTGGTGTAATGTTGCCCTCGTCGGCTTCCACCACGCACGTGGCCACCTCTCATGGGCCTGGTTTTATTCTTTTGTGACACACACACAGAGTCAATTTCAAATTCGTTTCCCTGCACGGGGTATCTAGTTGTGGCCTCTACTGCTTTGCAGACATCTACCAGCTCTGTGAGTGGCATATTCGTTTTGGCCCTCAGCGAGGCTCTTAC
Source organism: Odontothrips loti (assembly GCA_038380765.1). NCBI lineage: Eukaryota > Metazoa > Arthropoda > Insecta > Thysanoptera > Thripidae > Odontothrips > Odontothrips loti. Next base: position 290,061 of record JAZGLN010000145.1, read on the forward strand.
TTTTTTATCATGTGTTCCCCACACGATTCTGTCTCGCAGCATGGAATCCTCTATCGGCCCGTATTCACACTGCTTCACAAGATTTCTCAAATCTGTGAGCCAGTTGGCGAAATTTTCTCCAGGCTTTTGGTCCCGTGCATTAAATAGCTCACGGCAGCCTGTCACACACTTTTTCTCAGCGGCATAGCTATCAAAACACGCCACTACTGCGTCAAAGTCTTTACTTTGGTCTTTGTCGACCACCTGTTCACCATTGGCACCTAATTTATAGGTAATCAGTTTGTCTTTGAAGGAGTTGTACACATCCAACGCCTCCGGACCTGCCTCTCCCATGAGGAGAGCACATTTTACATCTGATGCCGCTTTCTTTTGGCCTACTGCCACTATAAAGAAGTCAAACTTCTATTTGAACAATTCCCAAGAGGCTTGGATGTTTCCAGTGCCAGTTTTGAGCTTAACAGGGCCTGGGCGTTGAGCCGCTAGCATGGCTTCACCCATTTTCTCGTCGACACTAGTCACAAAACACAGACTCTTGCACCCCGTTACACTTCACTTCACTATTCTTCAATTCTCACGCTTTTGCTCGTTTTCTTCCTTGGAAGTCGTTCTTCAGTTCGCCTCTAAGACTGCGCCATGTTCTAGTCGTCACTTTGTGGAGTGGATGTTTGGATGCTGAAGGATAATGATTACACGTTGAGTACTAGGAATAGAATGAGGTTTATTGAAATATCCGGAAGTGACGTTGGGTCACATGACTGTTCTCATTGGCTCCATAGCCATCCCACGTGACTGGTCCCTATGACCAATAGCAACCCAGCTCACAGTGGTGCCAACCTACAACATCTTGGACTAATCTTGGCTTCACATAAGACCTTGACGTGTTCCCCCAGGAAAGTGGTCCCCATGAGTGCGGGTACGTATGGGATTCTCAATTCTCAAGTTCCATAGAAAATGACCCCTCCTACCTGGCCTCTTTAACTATCCGACTACTGTACTATTGAACCGCTATACCTAATCGTTCTAAAACATTGGTTTCCCCTAAATCAGTATACCTCGGAACCTGTAGTTTTAGGGTTACTGTAGGGACTGACCTTTGCAGGATATCTCGTCAGAGCCATCGCCGCAATCATTGGCACAGACCGGTATACAGTATCCACTGGAGCACTCGAAATCATAATTATCGCATTGCGCTCCGGAGTAGAGCTTGATCGGAAACAAGAAGAAGACAAGAATCACAAAATCCGATACGGAAGTTAACGGTATAAAAAGTTACGCTGCACTGCCATCAGCCACGAGCTAACTTAAAAAAAAAAAAAAACTTGGAGGCCTAGCTGACGATATGTCACGATCATCAGGGCGCATCAGGGTCACATTCTCCAGGCCGCGAGGTAGAAGTAGGCGCTGTGTGACCCTACCAACTGGTCGTGACATCGTCAGCGAGGCTAAGCTAAATTTAGAGTCGGCCAGTGGGTGACGGCGCGGCACGCGTAACTTTTCATACCGTAAACTTCCGTACCCGCTTTTGTGATTCATGTTCTTGTTTCCGGTCCATGTCTTCTCCGGAATACGCTATCGGCAATGAGATACTCTCTGTCTCTGTTGCATTAGTGTACATTCGCGTAAGTTGACAGGAAATTTAGATGATTTCATTCTCTTTTACGTATGCTTGGCCGGAAGCATCAGCATTTCATAACTTTGTTGCTGCAAGGAGTTGGAAACACTTCAACTTGCAGGAACCGCTCTGGTAAAACTAAGGCGTAGAAGTACGCCCCGATGTGGCATAGCATAGAAGTTACGCTCTATAGGGTATTCCGGAGAAAAGCTGAGCCGGAAGTGAGAAGAAGGTATGAATCAAAAAGAGCGGAAACGGAACCTGGGTGTATGGGAAATTGGGCGCGTGGATGTGCTTGTTTAGCTGCCGCCATTACGTGTTTTGGTCCGTGAGAATCGCCGTGGGACAAGTAAGTGCCTTAAATGTTTTCAGATGGATGCGTATATGGCTCAAATTTAAGTTAATTTGTTTCTCGACGCGACTGTAATTCGGTATGCACTATCTCTATTAACGCTTTGTGTTGGAAAACCGTTTGAAGTTGTAAGTAAACAAATATGATACGCGTCTGCTAACCTTTGCCGACCACCGCTCAAGCCTATTTGGATATTCTGGAAGATATTATCTTTCTCAAGACAACAGGTAGAGAACTGATTAGCAGAAGCCTGAATTAATCCCGCTGTCATGCTAGCAAATATTTGGCGAAGTGTATTATTGGCTGAGCGATAGCGAAGCCCTTACCCCACTGGCCCAAAACTGTTTTGTCTGTTTGTCTGTCTGTCTGTCTGCGTGTCTGTCCGCGCGATTTCTCGAGAACGGTTCATCGTAGAGGGCTCAAATTTGGACCACAATCTCCTTGCATCATACCGGAGTCAACCTCACCTCGGGGGCATCCTACCTCAGGTGCTGCTGCAGGTGCCGGTTGACAAACCAGGGCCTTCTTGTGCAAGAACTGGAACAGAGGGGCTAACTTCTAAATCGTGCCGATTTTCAAACATGAACATGGCGACCGACCCCTTCTAAAATTAGCCCCGCAGGGTCCCACACGCCCGGTGACAGCCGCCAGCAGGCCAAGGTAGGTGTACGCCAGGCGTGGAGGGGCGGAACAGCGGTTCGCGGTGAGCGAAGCCTGTTACGCCACGACGCGGTCTGGCGTACGCCTACCTTGTTGTATAACTTTCAGTGTAGTCTGCACTAGTGAACATGGCACGAATCAAAACACGCACCGACCGGACACTAGCTCGTCCGCGCGCGCGATTTCTCATACCGCCTGGTTCCGTTTCCGCTCTTTTTGATTCGTACCTTCTTTTCACTTCCGGCTCACCACTTCTCCGGAATACCCTATTAGAGCGTTAAAACAGGACACGGCCTGTTTTGAGTGGTTATTACGCCTTAATGGGGCATAGTGCGTTTTACGCCTCGTGGGGCGCGACAAAGGCGTAGTAAGTACTATGCCTTAGTTCTCCATTCTGACGCAAACACTAGGGAGACGTTCATAATCTACGGGACCGACTTTATGTCACTTTTTGACTTCCGCCCTCCCCTCCCTGTTGCGACCAGGCTAACCAAATTTTACCATGCATTAAAGATAGGATCGAGCCCTGGCTAGAAGGGAGTCAACTCAAGAGTCGGGACCGCTGCGGACACTAGAGTATGCACAAGAGGCACAAGCCGCTGTAGTATTCGGCATACCCCGTATATTACGGACCACGGTGTCCGCCAACGCACCACCTATCCTGTTCTCACCTGGAATGAATTTTAAAAAATCTAAACATGAAAAATTTGAATCACCCCCGTTCTCTTCATAAATCACCCCCGTTCTCTTCATAAATTAACTGAGAGTTAACAAAATCAAATTCCGAATGACTAAAATTAAATAAATTTAAAAATTGCATTACATCCAATTTTGTGACACTTCCGGCCTACCAGTATTTCACGAAGTGTAATAGTATTTGTTTTTTAATTTTCAATATTGCCCCTTACGTCAAAACCGAAAGTCTCTTTCAAACCTTCCTGACTTTCGCATAGTACCCATACAAGAGCGCCGGACGCCATTTTACACTCCAAAAATGCAGCAAACAGTCTCAAAACCGAGTTCAAATTCAGCTTTCTCACTCCACCCAATACCGAAAGTAAAAGACAGCTAGCGTGCTCGGCTCGTCAACTGGCTGCTTCAGTATCATCTATTCTTTTCCTGCCACGCTGAAAATCGGACCTCTCCCTTTCTTGTGAAACAACCCACATTGTTGATGTGGCAACTTACGAGTCGGGACCACTGCGGACCCTAGAATCTACGCATGAAGCACAACCCTCACAGCCGCTCAGAGCTGAACATGTCGAAATGCCGACCGGTCGGTGCCATTGAGAACCAGAGGGCCGCGACCTGCCAGCCAACCTTGCTATACAATGAAGTCTCACACCAATCGCTGTACCCCACGACAATTTAGCACATCCCACATAACACGGCGTTTGCCATAGCGTGCTACCCATCTACGCATTCTAGAGTGAAAACTTTTTTTTTATTTTTCAAATGTCAGTTCAAAACCTAAAACCACCTACGTTCCCTTCGTAAATGAAAATTAACTGAGAGCTAACCAAATGAAACTCCGCATTACAAAAATCAATAAATACAAAAATTGTACTAAACCCAATTTTGTGACACTTCGGGCCCATTTCACGAAGTGTGATAGTATTTTTAAGGCCTGTCTTCTTCAGATTGTCCGGTTACGGGGGTGGTTCAACCCATTCGGGTGAAACAATCGATTTGACAGAACATTGGGACAAGCCTCTTCCAAATTTACACCTAACCTAACCCTCCATGTCTACAAAGCACGAAATCAGAGACCCTGCGAAACGTGAGGCGCTGATGTTGGCCCTCAGTGTATGACGATGTGTGTGTTGTGTGTAGGGTTGTTATTTTAGGAACAAAGCAATCCAGCGTGTGGATAGCTTCACAACGACTATCGAATAAAGTGTTCCTGCGAGAAGTCCGACCAGGTACGGCCTGAGGCCAAAGCCGCGCTCTCCCACACCAGGGTTGTTAAAGTTAAGTTACGGTTGAACGGCGTTACGCCGTTAACGCTTATGTTAATTAGCGTTAACGGTAGCGCGTTCCGATTTTCGAATGCTCGTAACGATAACGAGTTACGTTAATTGGATTTGTTAACGCATTAGCGCCGTTAACGTTTACCGAAGCGTCATTTGAACCGTAATAAGTTGAGCAGTTAGTCAGTTTCACGACTGAAATCTTGGCTAAAATCTTCATTTGGGAATTCTCCTAGAAAGAACCGTTCTGCCTTCACCACCTAGCCTTGTCCGCCCCTCACCTTCGTTAATGTCTGCATCGGCTGCACATCGGAATGCCCCCAAAATGGTTAAAATGGTTAACGTTAACGGCGTTAATGCGTTAACGTAACTTTAGCGCGTTAAGTTTTCAAAATTGCCGTAACTTTAGCGCGTTACGTTAACAACCCAAACGTAACGGGTTAACGTTAGCGCGTTACATTTCTAAATTAACTTTAACAACCCTGTCCCACACCACGGGCTTACCTGTGCGCACAGCCACGAGGACCAGGCCTAGCAGGACCACAGCGTGCAGCGCTCCCACCATGACGACAGCCGTCCATGTACTGGTTTAGAGACGAGCCTCGACCACAAACGGGAGAGGGAGGGGCATGGGGCATAGGCTTTCCTTGTACAGGAGGCCATGGTGTGATAACCATATTTTCTCGACCAATGCGACCAGGTGCACAAATCGAGACAATCAGTTTGCACATCTTGAGACAAACAGAATCGTCGTTAAATTTAAAAAAACGTTAACGCTAACGCTAACGTGAAAGCAGATGAATGATAACTCTGAAACGTGTGTGGCGTGTAAGGTACCTGCCCGTTGCCGATCTTTGGTCTGACTGCATACAGCGACGAATTTTTGAAATTGGAATTTCGAAAATCTGATAAGCGCTCCGGGTAGAGCTGGTCGCTACGATCAAAATCATAGAGGGTTGTATGAGGCGGAAACGCATGGTTTGGCCATAATAAGCGAAAAACCGCAAAACGGAGCGACGCGACCTTGACGCAACGCGACGCGACTCAAGAGCCCGCCCTGGCATAAATATACACTAGTCTGGGCGCTGTTCAGGCGGATGAGGACTGCTGACTGCGCACTGCCGCTATCACGGGGCCGCGGCTGACTGCCACTGCTGCTGCTGCGCTGCCGCTGCTAACCTGCTAACCTAACCTGTTAACCTAACCTGCTAACTGCTTACCTAGCGAGAGTCAAAGCTAGCTGAAGCTGAAGCATCATCTGCTGAAAAATCTTAAAAACTGTCCGAGAAGTGGGCTTGCGCTACATTATAGGGCTGAAAACGACCGTGAAACGCCATTAACAGCTGTAACAATCGACACTATCAACACAATCAGTATACGCTTTGGGGTAGAGTTGTGGACCCCTCGGATGCGACCCCGATGAGCTGGGGAAACATTCCTGACCAACAAAAGGAGGCTGGGACTGACCACAGGGAGCGTCCTTAAATTACGTAAGGGGTTTTGGGGGAGGGGGGGGGGGGGCTGGCAAATCTTATGTTGCCCTTACGTGGGGGGGGGGTCAACGGCAAACATTACGTAAGATTTATTATGGGCGCAAATGCATCCGTCCAAACGCGTCTCCGCGCGCTAAGCATTGAACACATCTCTTCTGTACAGGAGTGGCTGAGAAGCCCTTGGGCTGAGGCTCTATAAATTTTAAGGGCCAAGAATTTTCGTTTCTCTTTTATAACTTGTTATTTTATAACATTTATTTACTTATTTTTTATTTTTGGACTGGACAGTACAAATAATTAAACCAGTTGTACCTTTAAGTCAGACTACTTTATTACATACCTAACTCTCAACATTTCTCCTATACTGGTCAGCAAAAAATAACAAAAAACACTCAAATTCATTTATTTACGGGTTTTTTCAATTTTGAGCAATTTTGGCAAAATCTTACGTAAGGAGGGGGGGGAGGGGGGTCTCGAAATCTTACAGAGCCTTATATGGGGGGAGGGGGGGTTAAAAACACCCCAAAACGCCCTTACGTAATTTAAGGACGCTCCCACTTCGGAATTGGGTTGCAAATTTGAAGGCATGGCTCTCGCGGGTGGGACATTATTAGCAAGAGATCAGTGCTTAAGTACTTCAGCACTCCTCTTCATGTTATGCTCATTTATGAGGGAATCGAGCGTAGAACCTCACCGCGCGGCCTTCAGCGTCACTCTGAGCCGGAAGGTGTAACGCGCGCTGTGCCGAATGACGGACACAGCCGGGGCGTAGGCCTACAGGAGGATCTAGCAGCCCAGTCTGGTCGCGCGCTTGCTCGCCCCCACCCCTCCTCGCGCGCTTGCTTCCCTGCCTTGGCTGGAGCGGCAGCGCCTGTCCCGATGCATGGGCCGCCGCCGCCAGCGCAGCGGTCTCCAAGGACCGGAAGGCAGCCTCCCCCGCCCGTCCCCTCCACTCCCCGCAACAAGGCGCGCACGGCGGCATATTCAAACTAGCGACCAAATTCGCACACTAATTACGCTCGCGTTGGCGCTGGAATTGCCAGATCGGTGTGGTAGACATATCGTTTGAAAGCCCATACTTTGCTCTACAATCGCCTCGCTTACTCCACCCACCTAAGATTAACCGATCACGAGCTGGAAGCAGAAGACGGCCGGCGGGTGGCTGTTCGTACACCTATTTGACGTTGTAGTTCGCTCTAGCATAGTCAGATCGGCTCGGTACGAATGTCATTTCAAAGCTAAGACTTTGAGCTAAAATCGGCTCGCTTACACCCCCATCTAAAGTCAACCGTTCACAAGTCAGGAGCTGAGAAAGGCTGCCATGCGCTGCCGCGGCTGGCCGGCTCCTGCACATAGAGTAATAAGCACTGACGCAGTGCTTATTACTCTATGCTCCTGCAGGCGGCGGCCGGCGGTGGCCGAGCCTTCCGGTCGTGGGGGACCTTCTCAGATGGGAGCTGGGAGGCCTGGCTTCCAGTCCCCCCGAGGGAAGGCGAGCAGTGGTGGGGCGGCGAGAACGAGCGAGGGGGCTAGATTAGGGCTGGGCGGTTTATTTTCTTCAATGTCAATATCCAATATTTAAAATATTGATTGGACCCAATATCAATTATTGGTATTGAAATATTGAGATATTGAAATATTGAGATATTGAAATATTGAGATATTGAGATATTGAAATATTGAGGTATTGAAATGTTGAGATATTGAAATATTGAGATATTGAACTACATAAAAACGCTCGTATTTTAAAACCCTGTCAATAAGGAGTAAATTAAAACAAAAAGACAGAATTATGTTTGCATTAAAAGAAAGTGCAAGCTATTGACATTCTTTTGCACTGTAATTTAACAATATTAAAACTATACGGCCGCGCCGTTCCGTTGCTCATGCGCTGCGCCTCAACGTAGCGCCGCTGCACTGCGGACGCGGAAGGACGTAGACGTAGAATCGTTTCGACCGTTGAATTTACCTGTGACTAGCATAATATTACTACCTGACTCGACATTAAAATATTGACCCTCAATATCAACTGATGAAATATTGAAATATTGGTTCAATATCGTTCAATATGAAATATTGCGATATTAAAATTTTTGTCAATATCGGATATTGATATTGGTCATTTCAATGTGTTAATATTGAAACTTCAATATAAAAAATATTGAAATTGAAGTCAATATATTGAAAAACCGCCCAGCCCTAGGCTAGATCGTCCTGTGTAGGCCTTGCTGTTGCCTGGGAGGTCGCCTTGCGGCTCCCCAGATCAGATATAGTAAACTTAATTAGTCAGGAGAATGTAGGCAGTTGGTGTGGCATATCCCCCTCCGAAACCCAATGTGGCTACGTCCCTGATTTCTGTTGCAACAGGCGTGCCAAATGAACACCTCAAATACCCTCGCATGTGCAGGGCGCGCGGGCGGGTCCCTGCGGATCCGTCCACCCTCGTACAGCGGCGCTAGCCACGAGCATACATCAAAAATTTGCCGGCTTGTCTCGCACCGAACCATAGGTCACATCAGATCATCACCAGCCGCGTGGCCCAGAGGAACACTCCTCCCGCCGCGCGGCTAGGGAGCTGCGCTGTTGTTGCCCCATGGTTCGGTCGTGACACATCACCAGCACGAGCGGCAAAGATTGTGCCGGCACGTAGCTGCCACCGCACTGGGCGCATCGATCTGCCGGCTTGTTTCGCAGCGGTACACCCAGATAAACGAATTATTGATTCAAGTCTGTATAACAGCGTATTCTTGAAGCATTCAAGAATATAATTCTTGATCCAAGATTTTCTTGATTAAACTCTGAGATTGGCTTGATTCAAGAGAATATTCTTGAATGCTTTGAGCCTTAGAATCTGTCTCTCTGGGTGTACGAGCGGTAGCTCTGCAAATTTCCGTGTCGGCACGGAAACTGAGGCGTAGGTTCGGATTCCAGTGCGCGCGTAAATCACCCAAATACCAACCTCTTGGCGAGGCTGCGGAATTCGACCTCCAGCGATTCGTTATTCTTTGCACACGGTTTCGATTCGGGCTCGTATAAATCGAATCCCGTTTTCACAGTCGGTTATCCAGACGGTACGCACACCCTTATTTTACAAATTTTAGAAATCCAAGAGGTTTCTTACGGAAAAATGACCCTTCTGGCGAGTTGATTTTGGCCCCGAAGTCTGGTCGCAGTGTGACGCCATGTAGTGGGGCCGCGGGGGGCCTGGGAGCCTCCACAGCACGAAAAATAATTGTTCGATAAATGTTCTCAATAAGTCCAAATGTCATTTCGAGCACAGTAGGAGCCAAACGAGCTTTTAAATATGGCGATATCTTACAAACCGTAAGGGAAACGACGTTCTCTTTGAAATTTTAGCCCTCCAGGGTCCTTCTTTACAAAAACGAACGTGGCCTAAAGGCGACACTTAAAAATCCTCCTTTACGACGACAGCTATAATGACGAGCTCGCCCAGCGGGGGCAGGGCCGCTCTGCGCATTGGAACGTGCGCACGGCAGATGCTCCCATATCGAGCAATGATTGCCGGGAACGGAACCCGAGAAAGGATACTTATCGAACTGCATATCGTTGTAAGAATTTTGGTTGTAAATTTCCAAACAGTTCGTGATGCAAATTTTCCCATCCTTGGAAATATCTAACAAATAGCTTTCAAAATTCCAAGAATGTTTTTGACTTTGCCAATACTTTTTTGCCAATACAAACTGGGTTTTATAACCTGATCATTGTTCTCAAGTAGTAAACTCCTAAAATTTCCTAGAATTTCAGTTTTCTGAATTTACATCAAAAGTTTAGGCAAATCCTAATCAATTCGTGCTGCAAAGTTCCCTAGCAATTAGTTGGAATTTTCCAACAAAATTGTTCAGTGTAAAGCGACGAATTTTTAGGATGAGAATTTTGAAAATCTGATTAGCGCTACGGGGCTGAGCTGGTCGCTACAATCAAGTAAGGTTGTGCGAGGCGGGAACACAGGGTTTGGCCAGAATCAGCGGAAAACCGCTGAGCGAGGCGGGCACGCGAACCCCGCTGCACAGGCCGGACTGCTGACTGTGCGCTGTCGCTATCACGGGGCTGCGGTCGACTTCTACTGCTGCTGCGCTGCCGGTGCTGACCTGCTGAACTGCTTCCATAGCGAGAGTTAAAGCTAGCTAAGCTAAAGCCTCATCCGCTAAAAAATGATTTTCCGTTGAATGATGCTCGACGAACGGTCTTTCATGCAGTGCACTCTAATTACCTTCACTGCTTTTGAAACTGCTCAGTGAAAAGGTATAGGTGCGATTCTCTATCATAAAGCGAAGCGCATTGCCCAGCTAGAAATGATTTCTCATCGGCGATCAACCACCGCCCAAGATCGACGTCGATTTTACGCAAAACGACTAGTAGTCGCAAATGAGTCGTGATTCGTTTCTGGCTGGGGTTGGCATCTACAGATAACAGTACTGTACAGATTGGCATATAACAGTAGTTGCGGGAGCAACCAGCCGCACAGCGGCCGTTGACTTTTTATGGGTTGCCTACCCTCCAGTAGTGTCATTCTTAACTTTCACTGTTTAAAATTTTGCTCGTTTCAAAGCCCAGATGTTCTGTTTTGTGCGAAAATGATCAACGCATTGCATACCTGCAACAGGGCAGAAACATTAATGAAGCTGTCGCAAGATTTTATTAGCGGTTGCTTAGTTAACAGTTGTCGGCTTCGCTGTGACAGTTTACAGGTAGGCGCGGACATCGTCGTCCTCGCGGACGATCTCCTCGTCCAGGAGCCTGTGGCTGGGGATGTACTTGTGGGCGGCGTTGACGGCGACGTTGTCGAAGTCGTTGACGTTCTTCTTGACGAGGACGTTGGAGTTGTCGGAGGAGGAGTCCTTGTGGAAGATGAGGACGTCCTTGAAGTACATGTTGGGGGTGTAGAAGCGGCCGAAGTTCTCGATCTGGCGGTCGAAGGGGAAGCCGAGAGGACGGCTGTCGAGGACGGTCATGAGCCCGTTGCAGGAGAAGATGTCCTTGACGGCGGCCTGGTAGTTGACCTTCTCGGAGTGGTAGTAGTCGGCGTGGTCGTGCTCGTCGGCGCCGTGGGGGTGACCATGACGAACAGGGAGTAGGGCACTCCGGCCTTGTGGCCCATGGGGAGGACCAGGCGGTCGGGGAAGCCGCAGTCGCGGTCCACGGTGCTGAGGACGGTGTTGCCGCTCTCGGCGGACTTGAGGAGGGCGTTGAAGGAGGGGTGGTCGCCGGTGGTGGTGGTGAACTGGCGGGAGTTGCGCTGGATCAGGTTGTCGCCGGTCTTAACTGCGGGGATAAGGGAAAAAGAGGAGAGGAACGTTAGTACGGACGAACAAATGCCGCAAGCTTACTTACGTTATAACAATACTCACGGTCAACAGGGAAACGGTCGAGCTCGACGAAGTAGTTCCTGAGCCTCTCCAGGTCGGCGGTGGGGTGTCCGTAGTAGACGTCGGAGGCCTGTTCGCCGTAGAAGTTGGAGTGGGTGAGTTCGGTGCTGGGGCCGAGGAAGACGCGGACAACGGCGTTGGTCTTCTTGTCGCTGCTGATCTTGATCTTGTAGGTGAAAGGCTTGTGGTTGAGGCGCATGTTCTTGGCGACGTAGTTGATCTTGTCAGCCTCTTCGATGGAAGCGACGTCGACGGCGTTAGTGACATCGATGTCGAAGAGGTCGAAGTAGGTGACGAGCTGGTCGACGGCAACATCCTGGACGGCGACACCGTGGAAGTAGAGGTCATCGGTCTTGTAGGCGGGGAGGTTGTCCTGGTACTGGTTGAAGAGGCCGAGGACGTACTTCTGGAGGATGTAGAAAGCGGGGTCGCGGAGGGCGGTCTCGTAGTGGCCGATGACACCGGGGGCAACGCCGTGCTCCATGTCGGGGTCCATGATGAGGGCGAACAGGCTGCGCATCATGGTCTGGTAGGAGCCGTAGTAGCGGGAGTTGACGGAGTCCTGGTTGCCCTCAATGATGTTACCGAGGATGTTGATGCCCTTGACGTACTGGGTGATGGGGATGTGGTTGCCGTCCTTGCCGAGAACAAAGCCGGAGTCGATGGCGTTCTTGATCCTGATCTCGATGGCCTTGAGGTCCTCGATGGCGTAGGACTTGATGCTGGAGATATCCTGCTGGGCGGGGCGGCTGGGGAAGTGGGCGCCGTTGGGGTAGAGCAGGTCGGGGTTGTAGCCGGTCTTGATGGTCTCCTCCCAGTCGAAGTCTTCAAGCTCTGGCAGGTAGTTGGCCATGCGCTGCAGGTTGTAGCGGGCGAGGATCTGCTGGTAGTAGTAGTAGAAAGCCTCACCGCGCATCTGGCAGGTGGTGATGCCGTACTTCTCGCAGTTCATCCAGAAGGGCATGTAGAGGTGGGCGTAGGCGTGGTAGGCGTTGAGGCCGACGTCCTCGGTGAAGTAGCCCAGGAGCTGCTCGGGGTTGACGATCTCGTTGCCGGCGGTCCAGTTGGTCATCTTGACGTAGTTGACCTGGCCCTGCATCTTGGCGCTGATGAAGTCCATGATGTCGCTGGAGTGCAGGTACAGCTGGGGGCGACCTCGTAGAGAGGAGGCAGCACCAGACCGGCACAGTCGTCACGGTGGACCACGGCCACGGAGAAGGCGTAGGCGAACTGGCTCTCGTTGACGTTGTCGCGGGCCCAGGCGGCGGTCTTGATGAACGTGTCAAAGTCCTTGGCGAAGTACAACATGTCGAACAGAGCGACCACCTCCTTCAGCTGGGAGTCGTTGTACACGTGGAAAATCTCGCCGCGGGGCAGGGTACCCTGCTTCCACATGCTCACGAAGTTCTTGACAGCGTACTGGTTGGCGTAACGGTCGATGATCTGCTCGGGGTTCCAGCTCTGGCCCAGGGTGACGAGCTCGGGGTACATGTTCTTCTGACCGACATTTCTCAGCAGCTGCAGAACTACCTTCTGCTTCTGAGCGACCTCGTGTCCACCTACACAGCACAAAAGAGTAGTGGAATTAGCAATCCGTATTTTTTGTTTTCATATAGCGTCTCTATACTGTCGATGATAATACTTACTGATGTGGGCGTTGTCGGAGGCGCCGGTGCGCACGTTGGGGATGTGCAGGGCGGCAGCCACCGCGAGGGTGGCGAGGAGGGCGACTGTTACCTTGTACATTGTGTGCGGCTGACCGAGAACTGGTGCCGATGCCAACGCCAGACCGCCCATTTATACTCGAGAAACCGATACTGTTTGTGATAATCGGGTATCCCAGGGAACGTATTTCTTTTATTTGTCGCTATCGCAAATTATTGTTGCTACTCAGAGTAGGCTTCAGGTCACATTACAACGGCGCCACCGCGGCCAGGGTTACCCACACGGGCTAACGAGGAACGTTTTGAAGTCGGGGGGGAGGGGGGGGGGGGGCAGAGTCCACGGGCTTGAGGCCCTTGTGCGTCGATATTTCTCATACCTGTTGTCTCCGGTCTGGGTTTTCGTTCTTCAGCTTCCGATGAAATCTTGACAAAACCACCTGTTCGTGCCATTTAAAAAGTTGAACAAATAACGCCCCGCCGACGACGTGATACCAGCAGGGATAGCTGATAACAGACATTCCTTTCTCGGTCTCCATCGGCACCGGGGATGACCGGGGAGATCGGATGCCTCCTTTATCAGAGGTCAACGACGGTTCGGCTCATTTGTTACAAAACGTAAAAGCAGATTCAGACAGCGATAAATAATATAATGTTATGACTGCATCTCATAATCGAGAGGTACCGTAACCGTCGCATTACGCAAAGCTTCGGCGGTAGATGAAAACGGTTGTTGGAAACCTCTATTACGAGCTTGACCACCACACGGCACCGGTACCGGTGGGCTACGTATTCTTCGCGCAAGCTTAGATTTCGTGCGAGTTCACTTGTAAAACAGAGTTACACCTGCTATAGCACACCTCCTTCAGGCGTACCGTCGTAACTTTTTTTTTTTTTTTTTTTTTTTTTTTATCCGGGGTGGCGGGGGGATGGGGACAAACACACAAAAGGTCATGCGACCTTATGTTTGGAAATCCAGCGCCGAACAAAGTCCAACTCAGACCTCAAATCGTAAGTTTGTTTGCAAGTTTTCAAAACAGACTCTTCAAGTCCCTTATCGCAAAATGGAGCGATAGTTGTGACTCAGAGCACATGCCGGCATGTGCTCTTCTTTACCAGCGTTTGGCACTGTACTCATCTACCGCCGAAGCTTTGCGTAATGCGACGGTTACGGTACCTCTCGATTATGAGATGCAGTCATAACATTGTATTATTTATCGCTGTCTGAATCTGCTTTTACGTTTTGTAACAAATGAGCCGAACCGTCGTTGACCTCTGATAAAGGAGGCATCCGAACTCCCCGGTCATCCCCGGTGCCGATGGAGACCGAGAAAGGAATGTCTTATCAGCTATCCCTGCTGGTATCACGTCGTCGGCGGGGCGTTATTTGTTCAACTTTTTAAATGGCACGAACAGGTGGTTTTGTCAAGATTTCATCTTCGAAGACCGCGCGTGACAGAGTTACTAAGTTTTAATGTTTCTGTTGTTTCAAAGCGGTCCATATTAGAATTGAGAATTTATGTGTCAAACAACAGCCCAACGGACTTAAAAGCAAGGAATTTTCCGGAATATTTTGAAACATTTCCCGGGGATCAGAAAATAAATTTTTCAAACTTTTGGGTACGAAAAAGACCAAAGCGATTACATAAATGTCACTACTTTGGTTAAAGCAATGGAAAATGACAGGTCCGGTGCGGCGCGTACATCAAAAACGTTGTCGGGAGCACGCGAGCGCCTGTTGGGCAGGCAACCCAGCCAACTCACTCGGTCTCAGCGGCCCGCGAGGTAGGCGACCCAACGGGCGCGGCCGTAGGTGAGGTGGACTATACCGGAGCTACAGGAGCCAGTTCACCATAAATCCTAGGGCTACGTTCCTTGCCCTTTAAAGGGCGAGAGGATTTTTACTCAAATTTCCTCGCCCTTGTAACACTGTTCAAAGCTTGACCGTTTAATGACATAACATAATATGTCACAAAGTGGATACGCAACAACATTTTCCTGATAAAATGGCAACTATTGTTAAACCAACAGCAGTTTTGGTCAATTCAACAGGAACGGTATTTGAATGACACTAATTTGTAGCTCATACAACAAAAAAATGTTGTATTTTTTTTAAGAACGATTTTGTGTCAGACCGATGGATTAATTTCGTCACGTGGACAAAAGTAAGCCAATGTTAAGAACGACAAAGTGGCCCTTAAAATAATTTGGCCAAGACAAGTTCATTAACTCGCAACAATAGTGAATGTTTGATTAAGAATTGTTACGACTCTTGTCATATGGTAACGAATTCCACATTCCGTGATGACCATTCACTGTCAAAACGACGAAAACTGTTGTTTGTACAACAAGGTATTAAATTGGTTCACTATCCCCTTTTTTAACCTTTAAATAATGTTGTTATAGTAACGACATTCGTCTTTAACGCAACAGAGAAATCTTGTAGTCTTAACGAAATATGCTGTCGTGTCAACGTTGTTAGAGACACAGTTGTTATTTGGACGACGCATTTTTAACAGTGAAGGGCGAGGCTTCAAAGGCCTGCTCTAAGAGGGCCTCGTTTAGGGAAATGTCGCCATGAAAGGGCGGTGCTTAGAGGCAGTCGACCTCTAAAGGCAAACGTTCGTGTCCCCAACCGGGCAACGTTCAAAATTGGGTGACGAGCCTCGCTCTTCGATTTACAGTGTTGCGAAAGGTATCGATGCGGATCGTCGCTCCAGATGTGTTCTCAACACACTTTGTGGTCTGGGGTAAGTACAGTACATATATATGAATCAAGCTGAGAAGATAATCACATGCAGATAAAAACGTCCCCTTCTCAAAAGTCGTCATTGACTCCAAAACTTTTTGATTGTCATTTTCTTTTTAAACCTGCTCTGACTACTTGTCATATTTTTTCAGACCTGCACTTACCCTAGTCTATCGACAATTTCGCATTCCCTTCTAGCGAGAACACATCTACTGGTGCCGTCCGTCTGAATATCCAATTGCGTACCTCTTAAATCACTGCAAACTTATCGCTTCCGAGGGGACGACCAACGCTGTCTCATCGCCGGCATCACTGCGCATGCGCAGACGCCATTTTTTTATGCAACAAATGCGCGTCGCATTGCTTTAGGGATCAGCGCTTATTATTTCTTTCGTCTTCCTGCCATTTCCGGTGACGCCACAGCAGGCGCAACGGAATGGACTACAGCATTTCTTCACTGGCACTTGCTGTTTCGCTGTTTTGGCTGAACTCGTCTCAGGAACCAGTGCCGAGTCTCATTAGATTTGGGGTTCTCGGGCTCGCCCCAGAAGCGGAGGGGTTGAATCTGATCGGCGGATGGGTCATTCAAAGATCTGCAACTAACGGTCCAGCCGGTCCGACGCCGAAGCCCAGACCGACTAGGCTGCAGACCGAACCCGAACCACTTGCTTGCTGGCAGTTCGGTTCGGTTTGGATCGAGCAGTTGGCTCTAACCCGTTCGGGACCGTCCACGTAACCGGTCCCCTTCTTCGACTCCCGGCGTCGCCTCATTTTTATCGCGCCCATTTGTGTTTTTTCACTTTTTTGGACGGAGCGAACGATGCGAGTAAGTACAGCACTATTCTCACAAGTAAATATAAACTAATTTGGGCCGATAAAAATGCTAGTGGTGGTGGTACTCGACTGCATATGTCAGTGTGGCGCAGTAGCGGATCCAGGAGCGGCTTCAGGGGGAGGCAATGTCCTGCTTTTTCCTACTTACAGGCGGAAAAGGGGGCGACGCCCCCATCGCCCCCCCTGTATCCGCGCCTGGTGTGGCGTTCGCCGAAGCTGCTGGTCTGTCTTGGCGTGCGAGAGAGACAGACTTTCACGGAACGGTTTGTGATGTAGTTGACTCTCCCGTACAAAAGAAGTGCGCCGGGAGCGGCTAAACCGTTTGTTGCGGATCAGCCCCCGGATTTCCCCAGCTCAGGCCGTGTTCACACGGTTCACACGATGCAGTATGTACTTCAAATCTGCTCAATCCCCATACTCGGCAAATTCTGAGTTTCCGGTACTAAGATCCGCGATAAAAATGGTTTGGTCTTACCCCAACGCCTGGCAAACACCTGTTAGGACGGTTCCAAACAGAAGTTTAGGGAGGGAGAGAGAGAGAGTTTCTGGTATAGGCCTCGCGCGACTGGGCGCATGGTAGCCAGAAGTTTAGGAAGAGGTAGAACCCGCCTAATTTTTGACATAAATTTTTCAGACCTGCTCGGTGCGTTTTGTTGAGGATACTACAGGTGAAGACGTAACAACGGGTTATCATCTGCTTCTCATGAGGGCAGTCACTACGACTGGCTTTTTACAGGCGTTGGTTAGCCTTAGTTAACTGTTGCGTTCCATGTGACAGGAGGTGAAATGATCGATGTTATAGGTCAATAGTTTCGAGGTTAAGAGGTTTTCTTCCAGTGTAGAAGCGAGCGAGAGGGAATGCGCGCACCTCTGTCCGGTCGTCTCCGTCTCTGCTATTCGGATCAGCATCAGAACGTGACGCTTCCCGTCATCTGTCTTCGTCTGAGAAATGTGCTAGCTTGCAGTTTTGGGGACTCGGCCGGACTGAGACGCACCGAGACGGCGCGTGAAGGGCAGTTGCAGGGCAGAAGTGGGGCAGGACAGACGTGTCGTTCCGCACACCGCGAGGCTAGTTTCTCAAGTGAAGTATTACGGAAGGTCTGGAAGTGTTACTAGCCAAAGGCAATTTAAGTGGCAAAGCGAGAAAACGGGTAGAAGAAAGTGAAGTGATACGTCATAGTGGATTACGTCGCTGGAGGAAGCGTACCGGAAAATACCAGGTGTATCATTAGCCCCTGCCTGGCAGTTTTGGTTTCAGGCAGTCCCGCACAGGTCCCGCAACGAACTATCTCCGTCTCTTTCTGGCTCGGCCAGACGCGTGAGATAGAAAGAGACGGAGATAGTGCGTTCTGGGACTGCCTAAAACCAAAACTGCGCGGGGCTAATGATATACCTATCGATCTGGACACCAGGCGTGAAGGAAGGTAGCGGTCCAATTTGGACCAATTTGGACCGTCCAAAGCTTCATATGGCACTATCCGACCTGTCCTCAACCGGTCGTATGACATGAAAAATTCGCAGCCGCCAAAACAGCCTAATTTGGCCTCCGAGGCGTTTTGAAATCTCCAGAACTCAATTTGTCGGACCGCGGATACTCTTGTAGATTCTTGGAGTACTAAAGTGACTATAGTGACGACTGTTCCGCATGGCGCGCGATTTTCGTGCGGTTTTCGATAGATAAGCTCCAAACATCC
Source organism: Odontothrips loti (assembly GCA_038380765.1). NCBI lineage: Eukaryota > Metazoa > Arthropoda > Insecta > Thysanoptera > Thripidae > Odontothrips > Odontothrips loti. Next base: position 308,473 of record JAZGLN010000145.1, read on the forward strand.
CTCCGAGCGCGATCGGGCACTCCGCACTTGGGTGTCTGGCGCTCGCTCTGCCCAGATCGGCACAGGCGCGGACCCCTGGCGCCCGAAGAGCGCCGGAAATGTACGCAACCGGCATCGCCTGTAAGTAGGCAAAAAGCGTGACTTTGCCCCCCCTAAAGCCGCTCCTGGATCCGCCACTGGATCTACCCCCCCCCCCCCCCCCCTCTTTCGAAAATCGTCGGAAACGATAGAAAGTTTTCGTGGGGAGGCAAAATAATGTAATAAAAATCGTAATTTAACATTAAGTACTTTTCCTTTTTATTATATTATGGCGCGTAAATACATATATATACCTGCTAGGGACGCCAACCGTTCTGACAGACAACCAATGCTGTCCGGAGCAATCGCCCCGTTCCGTCGCCAATGCCAGAGCCCTTGGTGCCCCCTTAAGTAACCGCCTTGAGGCGTCTCAGAACCCGTATCTTGTGCACCCGTGACCTGTGGGAGCCGTCGGCGTCGGCGCCCGTTCTGGCGCCCTTTGTGCCATCACACATGCCAAGCGCGCGAGCGCCCTCGGCAGCCCTTTTGACGCCCCCGTGGGGCGCCTTGAAATCCGTATCGTGTGCAACTGTGACCAGACCAGTGGGCGCCGTCGGCACTCCATTTCGCATTATCCCCTCGGATACCGGCGGCCCGCGGGCGCCTTCGGTGCCCCTTCGGCGCCCGTAACTGTGTGGGCGCCCCCCGGGGGCGAATTTGGCGCCCCGGAGGGACGTTGAGGGGGGGGGGGGCAGTGCCCCCTTGCCTCCCCCCCCCCCCCCCTCCGTTCCTACGCCCATGCGTCCCTTCCTTCAACCTCGGTGTCAGTTCCGCTGCGCTCCACCGGCATCTCGGTTCGACAGGGGGACTTGGCCAGCTTGGCCTGCCGGCGGCGTTGGCGGGGGCCTTCGGTCCCCGCCTCAAGTCTCCCTATGAGTGACCGGTAGCAGACGTATTTATGGAGAAGGTTCCTTTCTCTGAACGGCTGTTGAGTGATGGTCCGTAGAGTTGGGAAGTTGAAATGATCTTTCTCTCAATAAACAGTTAACTTCAACGTATGTATTTCGGCAGACTTCGTTACAAAATTACGTGTGGCTAGAGTGATGAGAGCCTGCCGAATGAGAGCGAGGCCCCCGTGCAGGTGCTTTATTACCTCGCCAGATACAGTTTACATAAGCGGCCCGTGATGGGCTGACCTCACCGTTAGCCAATAGCCGATCGGTGACACATTGCGTACGGAGACACGCGCGGTCGTGTCGGGCCACCTGTTAGTTAGCTACTCGGAAAAGGGCCCGATGTCAAAGACATGAACAGGAAACAGTGGCGCAAAACTACCGCATGTGTGGACGCCACATCTTTGTTACGATTAAAATCGTTAACCTGAGCCCGTCCCTGTGCGCGCCACGATGGTAATGGTGTGCGCGCGGTGGCCAACCCTAACCTCGAAAAACAAAAACAGACAAATTTTCATTTATCAAAAATGCGATACAAACCGAAAATTGTCGCCACCGTACGTGATTCTACGTTAGGAAAGGAGTTTATCCTCCAAATTTGAAGTTTTCCTGTGAATGATAAGGCGGCGTACGTACGTCCGAACGAACATCCGGCATAAGACTATAAGCCCGGCTCCTGCCGTTTCTAAAGAAACGTGGCGGTACGGGCTGAAAAGCATACTTCGCCAAAAATCGTTTGTTTGGCATTCTTTTCAGAAAAAAAAACAAACATGTTCTTTGTTGTTTTTTTCGGTTAGTTTTATTTTTCCGGAAAAATACAAACTCTATAGAGACGTCCTGCCGTTCCAACCGCGACGATGCGATTGGTAAGAGATTTTCTTGGGAAAATCGGCACTCTGCCCCTTGCAGATATGCAAACTCGTTTTCTACCTTGTTTTCTACCAGCTCCCGTTAGGACCATTAGCATATCGTTCCAATTAAATTTTGCATTCACGCTTGTAGTATTTGGCGCTTAACGTCATTACCATTCCATGACGGTTGTTTCATAGACATTTTTTCCGTGTTTCAGTCTGACGAACTAAGATGAAGAATAATGTCCCAGGCACCGCCGAGAAACGAAGAACGCCTGACGACGTACGCAACCTTCTCTGCTCCCTGCTGCTAGGGATGGGTCGGCAGGGCTCTCCGACCACTGCGGAGGGTACGGCCCCTGAACATCACAGCGAATACCGTCCGAGAGTGTTCGTGGCGTCGGACTCACTGGAACGCCACAAGCTAGACAAGCACCGGGGCGTGGGCGGTGTCTTCACGTGTGACATTTCCAAGCAGTGGTTTGAGCGCGAGGGAAGCTTTGTCCACCATGTCCAGCAGAGTCACCGGGACGAGATGCCAATCGTGTGCCTGCTGTGCGAAACGATGTTCCCTCACTTGCGGGCCCTCGACCAGCACGAGCTCCAGCAGCATGCGGACGCGGGGCTACACTGGTGTCACATGTGCTCGAAGAACTACGGCAAGATGAGCGATATGATATTGCATGTGAGACAGACATGTAGTCTTAAATGAAGGGTATCGTTTTGCATGGAAAACGACGGCTCCCGGTTTTGAATGGCAACAGTAAATCAATACAACACTGAACAAAACTTTTTCAATTTTTATGAATTAGCGGTTGTTTACTCACTTGATGCTAATTTTGTATTCTTGTAGGATTTTCTTGATTAAAGCATCTGCAAGTTTAACGCAAGCACGTGTTTCTTTACCGCATTGTATTCTTATGACAAGCAGAATTTAGCCTGCGATGAAGCATAATATACTTTAATCTAGAATTTGTGGGTGTTATTATGGGAGGCGTTTGAAGAATGAAAGACGCCTAACCCAATAATGGTGCTTAGCATTAAGTTTTAAAAGTATACAGTATTTCACTGCATCCAAACGACCCAAACTCATGTCCAAAAATGTCGAAAGGATTGTGGGATCTGGCAAATCTTACGGGATCCGTCTGTATAGGGGATTCTATTTGACGTTGGTGGATTCAGTAAGATTTGGCCGGATCCCGAAAGTGAGACGGGATCCGGTAACATGACACGGTATTCCGGTCGGCTGTTCAGGGATTCGGTATGCTACCCGGTATTACGTTATATTTCAGTATTCGCCGCAACGACCGTTTTGTATACCATTTTATTCTGGTATTCGCTTTCAACGCTCAGGAAATACCGTATCTTCAAAATGCCGGTACATTGAAAGTGCTGTGAAGCGCAAAGTTGTAGGAAGTTCTGCGGCAAATTAGGGCCATTTTAATCTCGTCCACAAATGGGACAACTTTTTTCTGGCATCTCGAAAACGGCTGAAGCCAGCGCAGAACGGATTGCAGATTTGAATCGCACTCCGTTTCAGACCTGTGGGAGGTTTTTCCAGTGGGTAGAAACTCCCGGGCGGACCGCCGGACGATGCGCGCGACCGTGGTCTTCCCGCGCCGCGCCGCACCGATTTGAAATACGCTGCCAGACCCGGCGCCTCTAACGATGCCGCTTGCCTTTCTACCGCCCCAAATTGATCCGAAACCGGCACAGTTTGCCTCGGGGACGTAACTGCCTACCAAAAAAATATTTTTCAACCCCTCTATTATTATATAAATACATTTTATTGCCTTTTCACGAAAACTCGCCAATTTCGCACTCCACTTCCCGAACATTAGTGTAGTTTTGCCAGTCTCACAACGATCGGAGACCCATACATGAAGCGAGCCGATTGTTCCTTATTAAATTTCGCACAGGATAGGCCAAACCGCATGTCGAAATGTGGATTCTGTGACGAATGGCGTCGATTTTCGTATTTCATACCAACGACTAAGAAAGTTCCACTTACCTCTGAACCGGCTTTCCGGGGACATTTACCCAAACCAATCCGTCTATCAGTAGTAAAAATTCCTCCTCTTTCCAATGGCGTTCTCCGTTTTACGATCTGAGTTCTCTGGGACTGGAAAATTATGAAACTTTGTGGCCGTGCAGAGTCGGATCGAAATCATAACTGCACACCGATGTCGTCTGCGCATGGCCTACGCTCATTGGCTGGCGCGGACCGAGTTCCAAATCGCGCCACCAGAGCGCAGGTCGGTCGATCGCCTTTGTTTTGGCTCTCAAGCAAGCCGGCTGCTGCGGCTTTTGCGTTGTGTACGTTTGTGTGTTGTGATTTTACTTTCACTGGCGGGGTAAACCGAATTTAAAACACTTGATCGATTTTATCACACCTGGCTCGCACCCGCAAGTTGTCTGGGAGTCCTCTTCACTCTCGCTCCGTACGCTTCGTAAAGAAACGTTGGCAGGTAAGGCAGTTAGTTTTATTTTGTGGGAACTTGCTCTGCTGTGGTTAGGATATTAGCGTAAAATCGGACTGTTTTTTTTTTTTTTCTTCCTTAAATTTGTGCGCGCTTATTTTTGTATGCTCTCTGATGAGTTTAACATCCTTTTTGCTTGTGTCGCAGAATGAATGAGGAAGACTTTGATGAAGTTGTGGCTGAAGTCATTGATGACAAGTTGACCCCTCGAGCAATGCATGACTCCTCACAAGTGTCTAGTGGTATATCTAGCGGTGCATCTGTTTTGGCTGATAACCAACCCAGGTCATCATCACCTGATGTGCAGCCCTCAAAATCAATACTCCGTTGCAAGCAATGCCCTAAGACATATAAAACTGAAAAGGGATTTCAGAGGCATTTATTCCTGCATAAAATAGAAGGTGAGAGATATTGCTATGTTCTGTGATTGAAGGATATATTGAAGGATTGAAGGAATATTGTTCATTATTATTGTTGTCTGGTTTTTGTTATGTTGCAGATTATAACCGCCGTAGGCCAAGGATTGAAATTGCTGCAGCTATTATTGATGATCGAGTGCTTGCTATCCTTGATGAAATTAGTGAAGAACCAAATTCGCCTCAAGAGAAACTCGACATCATTAGTGAACTGAAGATGGCAGCTGGGTCTCCCAATTGGGTTCTGTTTCTTAATCTGCTCTCTGATCCAATCATTGATGCCTTGACCTGCAGAACGAAACTTCTTCCTTCAAATCAGTATGAAGAATTTATGACTAACTTCAACAAATTTTTAAATGCTAAGGAGCAGTTTGAGAGTTTGAAATTAAGTTTTCTGACAGTTCTAAAAGACACAGGGAATTCTAGATTTGTTGGCCTGGTGTTATCTAGGATTTGCAGTCGTTTGCCAGAGGAGGTTCAAATTTTTGTTGTTAAAGAAATGGCTAAAGGTGGTGTGGTGTGTGTGGTGCCTGACACTGTTGTGAATGATGATGCTTTTGCTGCAACTGTTTCAAACATGCTCAGGTGTTATTTTATTAGAGCATGTAGGATTCCTAATGAAATCTGGAGAATGAGATGTTCTTGTATTAAGGATAGATTCGTTAGTTTTCAAGATGAGAGTAGTGAAGATAATAATTTACTCTTAAAATCAAATTGGGTAGATGGTAACATAGCTCCAAGTATTAGCTTCTTGAAATTCTGTAGGGGTGTTGAAGATATAATTAGGGACAAAATTGATAAGAAAGTGAACATTAATGAAGATGAACTTGTGACAACTCTGCTTGGACCTCATTTCACTAATATTACTGAATGTTGGCATCTTCTTACTTTTGGGTATTTTAGTGAAATTGATTCTGTTGTATTCATGAGAGATTTTGTGTCAATTCTATTCAATAAGTCCATGCGTTTAGAAGAGTTGAAGATTCAAGCTGAACAGGAAGAGTCTCAGAGATTGCGAAAAGTTGCTACTCGTGAGAACTTAAAACGTAATTAGTTAATTTGTTACAGAATTGTTTATTGAAAGTGTCAATGTATGGAAGAGAAATTATTTGACATCATCTGTAATTTATTTTCCAATGCAAGTCCGTGTTGTTGTCTTAAGGGATGGGAATAAAATTTTCCTTCATACATAACCAAGACATGCTTTATTATTTTTAACTTCCGAACCTTACCAGCAGCCTTTATCACCGCTCCTAGGAGAGCCAATTATACCTACAATTTTAAGGCTATCAGGTACACATTTTAGCAACATTTAATGGAAATATCAAATACTCTTTGAAACATTAAAATAAAATAAAAATTACACATTATACTAGGGTGAATCTTAAATTCGTGGGTTCTGCCCTCTCACCGAAGGCTATAAAAATATTTATGGCAAAGCCAATAATATAACTAGAAAGCAATGCATTTGAAAACTAGCTGCAATTGCTCAGGCCCTCTTCATTTCTGATTCTTCTGTCGCTGACGGAGAGGGCTTTCATCAGGCACATAATCCACTCCAGTAACTTGAGTATTACCTTTCTTCGAAGAAAGTGCAACACTGCTCTGAACAGTCAGGGTGCATACTTCCTGCAAAACCTGAGGAAGTGAGGGGTTTCTATTACTTCCAAACGCCATCCGCAACTTTCCAAAATATTGCTCCAGGCTATCCTGGTTGAACTGTCTTGCAACAACATATGGGGCTCCAAGTTTCAGCATAAATTTTACGGCATAAATAAAGCCATAAATAGAAATCTTTAAACTTTCATAGCTTTGATGGCTAATGAACATTCTCTCCCTTTGCTGAGCTTTGTATCTGCCTGGTCTGTTTAATGTTTCTTCTTTCCATTCATGGAAAAATTGCAGAACAGTGCTAGTAAGATACTCAAAGCGCGGATCATCCATTTCACGATAATGGCGAAGATTAGGGTTCTCTTGGCTTCTTAGACTCTTCTCATTATGTCCACCATTCATGCAGTCAAACCAGTTGTTTATAAGTAAAATCATTTGCCTTAATTGAGTCATATCAAGATCTTTAAATTTTGGATGCTGTCTGAAGTGCTCAAGTGCTTGTAGAACTGATATACTATATACCTGAGCAGCAAATATCACTTTCATGCATGAATGAGCTGTCAATTTCACGTGACTTTTAGTAAGATGGGTTCCATTATATTTGCAGTGAAGTATAATTTGCCACAAAACTTCAATAGTGGTCCATGATAAATCCTCTCCACTTTTCCACAAATACCTGGTCTTCTTGTGAGAGTAAGAATTTGCAAAGCAGTTACGCAAAGTTTTCAACAGATGCGGAGGGTCCACAATAAAAAATATTGGCCGCCACGCATCAGAACAGGCTATATTTCTGGTGCAGTACACAAAATCCATTTTTGGTGGATGAACCTCTGCATCTAAGTCAGGATCCTCATATGCTGCATGCATACTGAAAAACTTCTTATTTACTCCTGCCCCATCGCCAATTATACACAAAATCTTTACACTGTGGTTTTCACATCTATAGATTGTGTGCCACACTCTTGTGTGCAGCTGTGGAGATGTAAGGCACCCAGAGGTGCTGTACACACCAACAACCTCTTTTATGGGGTTGCATACCCCCTGCACCATGCAAACCAACACCTTCTTGGCTGGCTGAGGTTTGAATTCCTTCCCTTCCATCATTTCGCTCTCCAGTCTTGCCATTTCTGTTTCAAGTGGAGTAAGGTTTTGGAAACCTATCACGTCTCCAGTTTTCTTGCAGATAACAATGTCAGACCGTATGTCCATTTCATCTAACAAAAAATTAAAGAATTGTTGGTACTCTTCCTTGTAACTTGCTTGGATTTTCTTTTCAATATCCAGAAGAATATATTCTTGAGGTCCTTCTTTAAGATCAGTAAAGTGAGTGAAATCATAAAGCCGTCTTTGAGAAGGAAGATAAAGAATATTTCTGAGAGAATCATAAGCCTCAGGACCAGTCAACATTTGGACACGGAGAGCAAGACGAATAACAAATGGATTCCACCTCATTCCTCTGAGATCTTTTTGTCTTGAGAGGGCTTTCATTTGTTCCCCCCAAAACAATTGCTGTGTTTTTGATAATGTATCATAATTGTCCTTAAATATTTTTGCCAGGTCCTCACTCATTTCTTTCCCCACTTCAACAGAGTTTCTTTCAATAAATTTCTTTAGCTGTGCCCTTAAATTAAATACTTTTTTCCTGAGAGTTTCCTTGTCTTTTAAAATTTGTGCCAGTTTTTTTTTTTAATTCTTCACTTGATAAATATCTTACATTTGTTCTTGTGTCATCCTTTTCTGCTCTGTGGCTCTTCCTCCAGCTTCGATGTTTTAAAATGTTTTTCCTTGTGTGACAGGCTTCACATGTATCTGCAGCTGCCACAATAAGAGTGCAAGCATTGTCTCTAAGGCAGTAAACATCTTGGTAAAATTTTTCTTCTAAATATCCTTCATTATTTTCAACAGCTTTTTTCCATTCATTGTCATAAATCCTCACCCCTTTGCAGATACTACTATTTTGGACAAGGTGAGCAAGCTTAACTAAATAGTCAGAGACATCATTATCTTCCTGGGGTGATGGTATATCCTTGAGAAAGCTGTCCTTCAAAGATAACTCCTTGTTGTGAATGTAAACTTTGGCCTCCTTCCCATCCCAAAAAATACACTTTTCCACACTGACATTGTTGAAGGAGGTCAGAATTATTAACTTTAAAACATTTTTGTGTAAATACACAATCCATTCATCTGACAATAGGGGAATTAACTCTGCACCTAGTTCATATTCCCACTGTAAGAATAAAATGAAAAGACCAATGAATAAAATGTGACATCAAATCAGAAATTACATAGTACTCACAAGTAACTTACAGCTTGTGGATCGTAAGGAAATGCTGACTGATCCACCAAGTCCGGACCCAGCACAAAAGGATCTTCCTAATAGGGATGAGAGAGAGAAAATCATATTGGAGAAAAAGCAAGAAAGAGATGGAAATATTTTAAGACAGTTTCATTACCTCAGACTCTGCTGGGAGAGAAAGGAAATCGTACATGATTCCGGTTACTTTTTCTTCCAAATCAGGCGTGTCAACAGAAGGACCCACAAGCCCCTGCTCATCTGGCGTTACAATGTGTGACACAACTTCCTCCATTACACCGTCAGAGTCAGGTTCAGTGCCAGTTGCACTCATGACCACTGAACCCACATCGTGCTCTTGCCCCAGGAAATCCTCCATGTGAGCCCCACTGTACTCCTGAAAAATAATACAGTGTATCATAAGATTTCTCAATTATTAAGAGAAGAATTCTTAGATAATTATAAAATAAATAAATGCAGGTACCTCATCCATAAGCCAAGCAATAATTTTTATATCACTTTCAGCTTTGATCTCTTCATTTGTGATGGATGCTCTGGCAAGACTTAAAAGAGATTCCTTGAGAAATAAATAAATATAAAATTAAGCCAAATCAAATAAATCAGCATAAAGAAACATATCTTACGTCACCCTTCCTAAAACTTACTGAATAATTTTCAAACACTTCATCTTGGCTTCCAGTGTCAGCCTTTTCAACACAGACTCTGTCATCTGACTGATCAATAGTTTTCACTGGACCAGATACTGTTGAGTTAGAGCTGCCATCGCCATCCTGACCAAGATTCTGACCTTCATTGGTCTCCAGAGAGCTCTGCAAATATAACAAAATCAGAGGTTGGGAAGGAAAGAATTAAAACCACTCATACATTATTTTAACAACAAGAAAATACCATAAACTAGGAGCTAAAATGTGAACAAACTAAATCTTACATCTGTACCAGTCATTGGTATTTTCTGACCCCGTCTCTTCTCGGGCACAGAGACCTCTCCCTTTCTTCTCCTGGTTCTCGAGTGTGAAGCTGGATTGGGCTGTAAAGAAGTAAAATGTAGGTAGTATAATACATTTTAAAACGTTTTTCCATTCATTCAAACTATGATGTAATTAAATCCTTGAATAAAATCTTACTTCCAAACTGGCAGAGTCAGAGAACTGCTCCAGATCATCTGATTCCATTTTCACTTTTTTTGGCGGCATGGACAGCAAACCTTTCTTTTTTCTGTACTTCCTTTTTGGTTCAGGATCTCCCTATCACCATGAGACAACAGAAATTAGAGATTCATTGACACTCTGTACCCCTTCTAAACTCAAGCTGATATAAACTTTCCATAAACTTACTCCAGGTTCATTATCCGAATCAGTTTCCAACTCTGCTTTGTTTGACGGTCCTGTTATCAAAACAAGAATAACAAAGGACAAGTATCAGTATAACAAAAGAAACCGAGAACAGTTCACACAACCAATCCAAACAAGGAAAGCTTCACCAATTACGGTACTGACAATTACCTGCATGAATCTTAGAATGTTTAGTGAGACCTGCTTTCGTTGCACAGATCACTTGACATCCTGGATGACCACACACAAATTGTCTCTTTTCACTCATGCTGCAAGAAAACACATATCAAAAATGAGACAAAGGCACAAACCAACCATTTACATTGTAGAAAACTGATGAACAGAACAATGATAGAGAAAATCACAGATAAAACCTAACCTCAAGTCATTACCAATGCACAAATATGTGGCACATTTAGGAAAACGCGTAAAGTAAAGACTCTTCAAACCTAAGACACAAAGCATAGCAGGTTACAACAACATAAAACTAACTGCCTTACCTGTCAACGTTTCTTTACGAAGTGTAAGGAGCAGGAGTGAAGAGGAACCCCGGACAACGTGCGGTAGCGGGCCAGGTGTGATAAAATCGATACAACAGGTGTTTTAAATTCGGTGTACCGCGGTGAAAGTGAAATCACGTAAATACGTACGTAAACACCGCAGCAGCCGGCTTGAGAGCCAAAGCAAAGGCGATCGACCGACCTGCGCTCTGGTGGCGCGATTTGGAACTCGGTCCGCGCCAGCCAATGAGCGTAGGCCATGCGCAGACGACATCGGTGTGCAGTTATGATTTCGATCCGACTCTGCACGGCCACAAAGTTTCATAATTTTCCAGTCCCAGAGAACTCAGATCGTAAAACGGAGAACGCCATTGGAAAGAGGAGGAATTTTTACTACTGATAGACGGATTGGTTTGGGTAAATGTCCCCGGAAAGCCGGTTCAGAGGTAAGTGGAACTTTCTTAGTCGTTGGTATGAAATACGAAAATCGACGCCATTCGTCACAGAATCCACATTTCGACATGCGGTTTGGCCTATCCTGTGCGAAATTTAATAAGGAACAATCGGCTCGCTTCATGTATGGGTCTCCGATCGTTGTGAGACTGGCAAAACTACACTAATGTTCGGGAAGTGGAGTGCGAAATTGGCGAGTTTTCGTGAAAAGGCAATAAAATGTATTTATATAATAATAGAGGGGTTGAAAAATATTTTTTTGGTAGGCAGTTACGTCCCCGAGGCAAACTGTGCCGGTTTCGGATCAATTTGGGGCGGTAGAAAGGCAAGCGGCATCGTTAGAGGCGCCGGGTCTGGCAGCGTATTTCAAATCGGTGCGGCGCGGCGCGGGAAGACCACGGTCGCGCGCATCGTCCGGCGGTCCGCCCGGGAGTTTCTACCCACTGGTTTTTCTTTACTCTGGCAAAGCATACAGGAGATGAAGGAAGCACAAAGGGGTGAAGTCGAACATGGTATCGTGAACTCTTACGGTATTCCGGACACTGAAACTGTATTTCGGTCTACCAGTGAAATTTCCCGCCCTATATTAACGGGATTCTCTCTCACGTACGGTATTCCATCAGGTATCCCGTTTCGTCACGAAAGGGATTCCGTATCGTACGGGATACCGTTAATACGGGACGCGAAATTTTACTGGTAGCTCGGTCTTTTCAGTGATTGGAACTATGCCCGGACAAGTATCAAACTAGCTCGATTAGTTACGTCACGGTATATGGGTCATTTTTTTTTTCTTTACACACTTGTACAGGAATGCGTTTTGAGATCCTGATTTCAATCTTTTTTTTCTCAATTTTATTTTTGGAGTGCTCTGGAGCCTTAACGGTTGGCCGCAGAAGTGCTTGATTTGAGAATCTTCATTTGACGCACATTTTTCGTTAATTCAAGCATTTTCTTAGATGTGTGGAGATTCCTCTTGCATGATCTTGAATCTCTGTGCTTTGGAGCCTTGTTTACAGTGTACCTCTGGTTTTCCCCTGCCCCGCCTCATTTCGCTCAGCGACTCTCTGCAGCCGCAGGTTTCTCCCTGGCTACCAGCTCAGGTTTTCCCCTGAATTACGCACGTTATTTGTCGTCCTGCTCCCACTCCGACTCCCTCAGCAGGAAACAGGCCAGCCTTACCACCCTGGACAGTTGCTGGACGGGCGTTCAGAACAAGAGCAACACTCGTTCCGTGCAGACCGACGTGATCCCGTGGAAAGATGTTTTTGTCAGAAAGCGTTGAGGGCCTCGCAGCCATCATGTGCTGCTTCATCTGCCTCGTCGCTGCTGAAGACGGTAAGCAAGCAGGCACTACACTTAAAACTGTATGCCTGAATTAAGCATATTTCTCAACCTGCTTCGAATATACGCTCAAATACGTGATGGCTGATTTACAGGGCTTCCAGTGACTCACTTTTCTCACTATTACTCACTATTTTCAATGTAGCCTCACTATTCTCACTATTTCATGAAATTTCTAACTATTCTCACTATTTCCACCAAAATGACCACATTCTGCGTTCATGGAGGCCTCGTGCGCTATCTTATTGCCAAAAATGACTCCCTGCAAATGGTTTGACTGATAGTATGTACCAAACTTTCTGTGCCAGAATGTTAGTATTATCTGTATTCGGCTTCTTTTTTTCTAATCAAGGAGTCCATTATGACAAGCGTCGTTGTTTTCCACACATAGTATATGTTTGGTTTAAGAAATCAAAGTTCTTAATTGTTGCATTGATGTCCCTTAAATTGCTGTTTCCAAGTGCCCTGTCCAACTACACAAAAAGTCTCATATTTAAATGTCAACAAAACTTCTTACGGTTTCATTTTTGAGAGTTATACCAGGTGTATCATTGGCCCCGGGCAGTTTCGGTTTTAGGCAGTCCCGCTACACACTATCTCCGTCTCTTTCTGTCTCACGCGTCTGGCCGAGCCAGAAAGAGACGGAGATAGTGTGTTGCGGGACTGCCTAAAACCGAAACTACCCGGGGCCCATGATACATGATTCACCTGGTATTTGTGCGTGAAGAACTCGCTGAGAGAGAAGGCTGGTGGTTCACAGCAAAATGGGGAGACATACGATGCAATGAGATAAGTCGCTTTAAAACCGTGGCATATGCAGGCGCGGCGCGGCTGTAAGGAGGCAAAAAGCAGGAAATCCCCCCCCCCCCCCATAGCCGCTCCTGGATCCGCCACTGGGCATATGACGGTTACCGGCGCCACATCGACCCCTACACTGATAAAGATGTTTCCCCCAGAAATGGTAGATAAAATAATTGCCGATTATCTTCAGAAATTCCAGAAAAGAACTTGGTAATTTTATCTGAAATTTGCCTGTTTCGGCCACTTTGACGTACTGCCAAAAGCTAGGGCAAATCCTGTGTAGAAATCTAAAAGTCTGCGGAAACCGCTTAGGATCAAAAGAGTGCAATGGGTGTCAAAGCGTGGTAAGGAAAAAATGGCAAAGGGGGGGGGGGGGGGGGGGGGTAAGGCTTGTATCACAAAGGATGGTATTACAAAGCCTTCGCGAGCTTGGAAAGGAACTAGAAGTGAGATACGTTTTGTGTGCCAAACAAAAAAGGAGACCGCCTGTGCGCCCCCCCCCCCCCCCGCATTTTGTTTTGGCGCGTTGATACGCAGCAGAATGCGAATTAGTTATCAAACCTGTTGGTAACGATGACGTTGATGTCGGCCACTTTGTGGTCACGTGTCCGTAGCCGGTTGCTCTGATCTGAAATGAACGGAGCCACTGACGGTCACTGACCCCACATACGCTTGATAACCGAGCTAATAAGAAATATGTAATCTGAAGAAGAATTCGAGTGCTTATTATTAATTCTGGCGTGAAAGTCGTTTCAAAACGACTCGCTTTCTTCACATGCAATGATGTCTTGGAGATGTCCAGGTACATCACTTTATGTACAGTACGCGCCTTCGTTAGTTTCCGCTTCCGGTTCAGAATCGGAGTCAGTAAATAGGGGTCCCAGGCTGCAGAACGACCGCTCGCCTACAGCTAGATTGTACCTTGTTCATTTTTTAAAATGTAAATGTGTTGCCAGGCTTGTGGAACTAAAGCGGGTGGCCACTATATAGTCTCTTTTTCAGACTTTCACCTTAGTGAAAGGCTTGTTTTTCCAGGCCCAGAGTGCGGCAGGGCACTGGGCAGGAGTTCGTCACCCCGGAAGAGCGAGGATGTCATACCAGGCTGGCACGCAATAGTCTACGACACGGCTAAAGGTGTGGGCAAGGACATCTGCGCGGGGGCCCTCATCGACTCCAAGTTTGTTTTGGCTGGTGAGTTGATAAGAATTTTTAGCAGATGATACATATCATGACCCACAGCCTGAAAAGAAACAATAACATAAAGATAATGTATCAGCGGTTTGTACTCATTAGGAGGCAGGCAAGACGCAGAAGTACTGGTGCACGGGTGGCTGAATTTCGCCGTCCGCATCGCATAGAGTATTCCGCTGAACCCCAGAAGGGAAGTAAGACGAAGGCAAGAAGTACATGGGCGAGGGGGACGTGTTCACCCATCTTCCTACCCATCTTGTACTTCTTGCCTTCTTCCTACTTCCGTTCTGGGGGCCATGCGGGCTATCCTGGCCTCGCCGCTCAAAACTTGCCTTAGGAAGATGTTCTTTCCTTTTAAACACCTTCGGCTCTCTTATGATACACTCAAATTAACTAAAAACGCATCTAACGATAGGTTCTGCTTCCACAGACACACAAATAAGACCTTATTTTCGTAACTTTCTCAAACCTTAAAAAACTAGGACACATTTAAAGTTGGTATCATCTGCCTCTTATTTGATTCGAGATTCAAATTTTTTTTTAACCATATCCACACTGCTGAACAAAGTGTGTGAAAGTGAAAACCATGCGCTTTGAAATACATGAATGCATTGTATTACGAAGGTTTCTTGCCAGTAAATTCTTGTAAGCTTGCAAAGGGTAGCGCTTTGTTTGCTTACGAAGGATTTCTTTGCATTGCGAAGCTTATGAAATAAATGCCCCTGTTTTATGCGAAGACGGACGCGACCTTCATAAGCTTATAACCGTGCGCAATCGTTTTTGGCAATCCTTGCTCGCGCTGCTGATGTGCTACGACTGTCAAGTCACGTCAGCTGAATGATTCCTGGGCGATTCTGTGCGTACGGGCCCATTTCATGTCTTCGTCTCCGTGCGTCTTTGAAACGCATTGTATCGGGGTATGTGAGCACAGAAATTCACTGTACTCTTTAGTTTCACGTTTCTCCGCTGCAACCGAACTCATATGTCATGTGGGTACCTCAGGAGAGCACGAGAAGTATACCAAATGTAAGTTCCGTCATCGTCCATTTGGACCATTGTTCAACCTTGGTGCTCCAGTACTGAAAATTGGGATCGCGAAACACATTAGGAGCTTTTGGAGTTTCTTCCTTCACTTTACCAGGTTATGAGTACCCTCATCAGATTTTTAATTTGAGAAATTCATGTCTGAAAAATGTCCACCGTAAGAACATTGAAAATTAACAATTCTCGCTTTTGTCTAACAAGACTCGGCCGTAATATGAAAAAGTAATATTGCATCGAGAGAAGCAACACCGGAGATTCAAAGACAGCTGCCACTGGCAGTCTAGGGCAAAGTATTTTGGCGCCAAGGAGCGAGGAAGGTCAAAAAGTGGCGGGTATTTTTATTAATGTAAGTTCCCTATGGCCCCCTCCTTTATTGCACAGTAATGTTCCAAAACTGTAATATGCTGGGAAAGTTGTGGGGCGTAGTGCTGATGAACATAGCAAGGCATGTCCAAAGTGGGACTCGCGGTTTAGGAAGAAGGGGCAGTGAAAACTTGTTTTGTAAGATTCCGTCATCGAGTATTTTCTGTAAATTCCGTCATTTCGTATAGGGTCTGAAAGCAAAAATCCAACGTGTAGCGCAGCGCGCCCATGCTTAGAGAGGTTCCTTGGAACCCCCTTGGTACTGTTTAAAGCCAAATCGACCCCCAAAAGCAAATTTAATTTTTGTACTTCAGCTACTCTCAAATTGAGCCCGTACGCACGGAATCGCCCTCCTGCTCATTGTAGGGTGGATACCAAAAAGCACAACTACGCTAGAACACCACTGACGTCTCATTTACTGTTACGTTACAGCTGAGCACTGTTTCTACGGCCCGTCCGGCAACCTCAGGCCAGAAGCGGATTTCACAGTGGCTGTCGGCAAAGTTTCTCGTGCTTTGGACAGGGAAGAGATCAGCTCGCAGACCAGGATGGTGAGACTTTCTGCCATTGTACTCTAACCCAAAACTAGTGGTTCAAAGTCAACGGGGGCAATGGGCGGGTCCGCTTCTCAAACCTTTCAACATCACTTGACCTTACCTTATCAAATAGATAACATAAATGAAAAGGTGTTTATGAACTATGGAACAATAATTGTGAATTGTTTATCCTCAGATCAAGCGCATCCACACGCCACAATCCGCAAGCGTGGCGCATTCCAGCGACTTGGCACTTCTGGAGCTGAACGAGGGCATCTTCTTGAACGACAGAGTGTGGCCCATCTGCATCGACTGGGAAGGCGACCAGCTGCCCCTCCAGAATGGCGACACGGGCTCTGTGCGTAGACTTGATTGAACGCTAAGTTCTCGTGTTAAGATTTGTGCAAAATTGTGCGCAAGCAAACGGATACTTTGTGCTGTTCCGCATACAAATGTGCGTAAGCTGCACGGATACGACAAGTGTCATATGTCACAGAGGTTATGTTTTGCTCAAAACGGAAAACATACGACGTGTTTTCCGGTAATGTTTTTCCCTGGGTAGAAAACATGTGCACCACTGTTGAGACAAAAGATCTTTAGGATTAATATCGTCGTGTCACACGCCAAAAATATCAGACCGGTACATTTTTTTTTATGGCATAGGTTTAGCTGTGGGAAAAAATATTAACTGTTATGCTACGCCATTTTGCTGAGTTCACTTTCGCATTAGCGAAAGTACTATTTTGAGTTTTGCTGTGTACAAAACGAGCTGGTCTGTTTCTTTTTTTTTTTTTTTTTTTTTTTTTTTTTTTTGCATGGTCCAGCTAATTAATTTATCCTTGGGGCTACCGAATTAATATCAAGTCAGATTAGCGTCCCTGCAAACCTCAGGTAGCACCGGTGGTAATGACTCGATCTGCACCAATAAGACGAAGCGCAGCTAGTCCGAGTCCCCTCTCAGTGGCTTCCGTGCTGGACTCCGCTGGATAATGATCCGGGTTCGACAACGGTCGAAGCGTCACAAGTTTTCCCAGCGCGGTGTCACTTGATATACTGTTAGACGACTTGAACTATAGCTGGGAATGGACTGTGGCTACTCTGTAGCTGCGGGAAACGGAGTGAGCTGGTTTTTCAATAATAAAATGTTGACAAAAGGCAAATCGAACTTAGCACTACAACAAAGAATGTAGCTGAGTCTATTCTCCCGCAAAAAATGGTGCGCCCTTTGCCAGAATTTTAGCACCATGGCAGATCATTTCTTAGCGTGCGCAACATATAGAACTTGAAACTGCCCGCGAAACGTCTCCAGCCTAGTTTCAAGTTTTAGGTTTGTGACAAGGTATCTGTCCCAAAGTTCCTTTATCTTATCACAATGCGCCGTGAACGCCTTGCTTCGTTTTTATTGACGTGCACCTGAATTACCACGTAGTATGATTTCCTGCTGAACGTCAACTGATTTGACATGTGTTGCACTTGATTTGGCAGTGTTGTGCACACTCAAAGGGTTGAGTTTGTACTTGTAAAACAATATACATGGTATTTCTACACATACAGGGTGCGAGGGTGCGTCTCGTGATTTGGGACAAACTTTGAGGAAGGTAGGGAGCCCTATGAGGATCAATTTGAGATAGATCACTTGGGGTCGCATACGTCTCTTTGAGATTTTAACTGGATTCGTGGGCATTGTAACCAGCAAGGAGTGAAAACTTAACGAAGTCGTCTAAAAAGGCCGTTTTGTTTTAAGTTCTTATAACTGTATCAGCTAATTTTGTTTCACTCGTGAGAAAAAATAACGAAATTGAGCATAATTAATGTCGCTGCGGTATAGTGTAGTGTACATGGAAAAGTTTTTAAAAAAAAAACAAAAAAAAAACACACAAGTAGGCGCCTGAAGGTCAGACGTACTCTGCAAAACCAAATGCGTGGATTAACGCATTACTTCCCGCTCGGTCTACACCATACATTAGCTAGTGCGTGGTCGTACACCATGCATTAGCTAATGCGTGGTCATGCACCATGCTTTACCTAGCGCGTGGCCATGCACCATGCATTAGCTAAGACGTAATAATGCGCTGATAACACTTGCGGAGCTCGTTCTTTAGAATGCGTGGACCAAGAAAACTGAATTATTTGTATTGCGAAAGACTCCGCACCATGTGATGAACTTATTTGGTCGCAAGTTTGCAACCAAGTTTGGAAGCATGCTAACTAACATTAGTTAGTAATTTCAAGCAGAGTTCTTCGCAAAATAAACAACGTGCTTCGCAAGGACAGTCGGTGCACCACCACACATTAGATAATGCACGGTGTATGGCCACGCATTAGCTAATGCATGGTGTACGACCACGCACTAGCTAATGCATGGTGTAGGACCACGCATTGCTTAATCCGTTAATCCACGCATTTGGTTTTGCACAGTACAGCCATACACAGACGCGTGTCAGTATGCTGCCTACTCCGAGGGGTCCACAACTCGAGACAACAAGTGCACACATTTTGAGACAACGTAACAGAATGGCCGATCTAAAGTCTTTCAAACTGCATACACATTATAGGAATAACAAGCTGGCCCGTCCCTTCCGTCAACTTCGGTGCCAGTTCCGCTGCGCTCCACCGGCACCTCGGTTTGACAGGGGGACTTGGCCACCTTGGCCTGCCGGCGGCGTTGCCGCCGCCTCAAGTCTCCCTAGAAGTGCCCGATAGCAGATGTATTTGTTACGATTAAAATCGTTATCCTGAGCCCGTCCCTGTGCGCGCCACGATGGTAATGGTGTGCGCGCGGCGGCCAACCCTAACCTCAAAAAACAAAAACAGACAAATTTTCATTTATCTTAAATGCGATACAAATAAAAAATTGTTGCCACCGCACGTGATTCTACGGTAAAAAAGGAGTTGATCCTCAAAATTTGAAGTTTTCCTATGAACGATAAGTCGGCGAACACACGTCCGCCCGAACGAACATGCGGCATCAGACTATAAGCCCGGCTCATGCCGTTTCTAAAGAAACGTGTCGGTACGGGCTGAAAACGGACATAAAAAGCCATTACTAGACTAAAATATCGAACCTTCTGCAAATAAGTTGCAACAATCTACACTATCAATGTACACTTTCTGGCAGAGTTGTGGACCCATCGGCCTATCCTTCAGGCAACCGACTTTTTCCCGATTTAGCGTTGGTCGGAATGGAGCGGAATGGAGTCATCATTTGAAGTTACCATTCTCTTTTAGATGGCTGGTTTCGGCACCGGGGACTCCCTACAGTACTTCCCTCTTCGCTTCGTAGAGAAACGCCAGTGCAAGTTGGACAACACTGAAGACTCGAAGGCGATCGCAACGGAGTCCAAATTTTGCGGTAGTAATGATAAAGGTGAGGTAATCACGTAGGGAATGGGCTGGCTATCAAGCACTGCCCTCCCTCTACTCTTATATTCCCGGGGAAAGGGTGGTGTGTACAGAAGTTCCATTCACAACCGTCATCGGCTTTGCTGGGCTGGTCCAATCCCATGCCCATTACCAAGTGCACAGTGTAAACCGGTGCAAACCTCGAAGACCCTTTGGCCTTTGGTGATGTCATCCTACGAATAGTAAATCGTACACTTGTAGTTCTAAGATTCTCGAATTCTTTGTTTGCTCTGATCGTCAGATTCAACTGTCAGTGGGATCGACTCCACTTGTGGCTTCGCTCAGAAGTCCCAGGATCGGTGGTTCCTCAGGGGAGTCTTCTCCAAGACGTCCAAGAACACTTATCTTTTCTCGAACGTGACCGGCTACGTCGATTGGATGAGTGACATGATCTTCAGCGAGGAATAGTCGTCAGGAGCCATGGCACCTTGCGCGTACCCTCTGTCCGTCGTGGCGCAACAACACTTTGCTCAACAAAGCACTGTTTCGCGCCTGGTGGATCATATACGGGGCCCTGCGAGGCAAACTAACACACTTATCCCACCCGAAAAGAACAAGAATTTCTGTAACGATTCAAAAGCTGCACTCTCAATTCCATATGCCCGTACCAGGCTCAAATGCTTTGGAGTAGCGAAGCTCATCCACTGTTTTTATCTGCCAGGCATGTTAGCTTTACCGGGAGCGTACGATGCTTCACCCAAGTACTGGTACATAGAACATGACGAGGAGATGCAATAAGTGCTTACATGTCTGACTATAAGAATACCCACTAAGTACCTAAACGCGCTTTAGTTGGGCATTTGGAAATGAGGCTGTGCAAGAGTTTTGAAAAATCAACTGATATCTGTTAGCGGCACTTGACAGATTTGAGGACTGGTGATCGAAACGGCGTAAATCTAAATATGGCGTCTTCGAATGACCATATCGGCTACGACATTTTCCAAGTCCAGGTTAGTTGCTTAATTATTAGCAAAGAATCCCAAGGAACATTTGTCTTTGTCGAACCTGAGGAAACGTGCTCTGTTCAATAAACTTTGAGCGGACCTTCAGATAAGAATTGTTTGTTCTCCGCCACAATAATCCATGTTTGATTCACTAGAGTGATAATTAAATTTCAGTTTATGTGACAATCAGAAATTACGCCGATTCCGCTCCGTAATATCTCATATCAGATCCATACAATGTCCTACCTCATGTTATTGTTTCGGATTGTTTTGCTACCGGTCTGTGAAACCCTGAAAAAAAAGGCCTCGAGATCTCTCACAGCCCCATCAGAGCTTGTACTGTACACGCAATTTAAATAAATATCTGATAACCGTAGTGTATCTTACCCTATGTACCCTATGTCGGATTAAAAAAAAAACAGCCACTAAAGTGGCTGCTGCGTGACAGGCCCAAATTTGAAACGCTAGCCAATGTTGCAACGGCTTTTGCATAAACATTTGTGTTTATTTGCGACTGTTATTTACATGTTTTAATTTTCAACCTTTTATAATGAAAACGACGCTTATGTAATTTGGAATTGCTAGCATCAGTTTAACGACACGAAATTGTTTTTTAAAGTCACTTTACAACTTTTTTGTATTTGCAACCGGGAAACAAGTCTACGCAACTTTTGTGTCCTTTCCTTCCCTGAGAACTGAGCAAGGGCCGGTAAGGGCAGGGCAGGAGCGGGAGTCTGGGCGCGGAGAGCCCTGCGCACATGCGTGCGAGAGCGGGGCAGGGGGGGAGCGGGAACAGGAGGGGTCGGCGCAATGCAGGCGAAGCAAGCCACGCCACACCGCGCCCCGCGCCACTCCTCTCCACGTGACGTCTTGAGTGCGTGCCAGCTCCAGCGCCGCCTCGCCACGCCACAGCTGTACTGAGATGAAAACAAAAGCCCAGTCATCGCCGCCCGGCCGCAGGGCCATAAGTGCATAGACAGGGGCCTACTAACAGCAGCCGGCCAAGGCACACGAACTGTAGCCTAAGCTTAATGCGCCGCCACTACTTATGCACAAACAAACAGGACATCGATGAAAACGGGCCCCCTGCGTATGAGGTCGCTGGCTAGGGCTGCGAACGAACTAGCTAGGGCTGTGAAGGACCTGCAAAAGCTGCGAACTAGGGGAGCGGTAATGCCAGCCCCTAACAGGGCCTGTCAAAAAATCATTAAGTCCGGCCCCGCTAGTTCGTGGAGCCAGACTTGGGTTTCGGAGGGGGATATGGATATGTCGCACAATCACCAATATCCGCACCTTATCACGTTATCGCGTGTGGTCTGCGGCCGGCCCCGCACCTCGGCAGACCACGACCACGGACTCATGCAGTGCGTTCGTCGTCCTGGTCCCGGTACTGACTCGTGCACGGCTCCCGCGCGTCGTCGGCAAGGCTTGGCATTTCCTTTCCAGCGGCACAAGATGACAGTGTTAGTGGCCACCTGCCATCTCTTCTGAAAGTGTGGTGCCAGACTCGCGTTTGTAAAACAGGCAACGAGAAATTCCTACACTGAAATTCGCAATTTCAATCCGTGCCGATATATCCTTCAGGACTTCAGGGACTCGGAGCCATAGTTTCGTTACAGTGCGACG
The DNA here is from genome assembly GCA_038380765.1 of Odontothrips loti. Classification (NCBI taxonomy): domain Eukaryota; kingdom Metazoa; phylum Arthropoda; class Insecta; order Thysanoptera; family Thripidae; genus Odontothrips; species Odontothrips loti. Next base: position 330,648 of record JAZGLN010000145.1, read on the forward strand.
TCAACTGGAAGCCGAAATATGGCAAGGGCAGTGTCAGACCAGGGGAAGCAAGCACGTGAGAGGGCCTGGTTCCATGCGGTAGCGCTGTAATACATTCAAATTATCTTCGAAACTAATGAACCGATTCGGTCTGAGTTGGTTTCATTCGATAGATATCCGGTGGGATACTTATATATCTAGTTAACTCATATTTACTGCGTAATATGGTCGATACTTCGTCCCAAATGGCAAATGTCTGTGAAATCGTAGAATCGTAGACAAGATTTGCGACCTTTATAACACAGAAAGGTCAAGTGAAAACTCATGTACCTTTGCATATTAGCACCTTCCAAGGCATAACCTGTGCTAATCTCTCAATTTCAGATCTAAAGCACACCTGGCCTCATTGTTAACATTCGAACTATTTGCGACAAATTTCAGGTCGCTACCGCATGGAACCAGGCGCTTTGACGCTGTTGCCACCCCCTGGTCAGACGGTGGCTCGTCGCCTCGTCTGGGTGCTCCAAACAGTGCAGAGCCCGAGCCGACGTCGCGCCGCGCTGGTTAGGCAACCAACCACATTTCATAATGCGTGCCGCCCTGGTCTGGCTGACTCAGCACGCGGCCGCGGCGTACCTACTCGTGATGATCGCCAGTGGGTAATGCCCAGCTTGTCGGGCACCGGACTGCAGGGAGGTGACCGGAGGACTGCACTGAGCCATAGATAGTACAACGCGTACGGATCGGGTGTCCCAGAGATACTGGAATCGGTCGTTCCGATGGCAGTCTGTCAGTCGGAAGCATGCTGCTGGTAGTCGGTCGGTCGTACCCCTGCCGGTATGCCGCAGTTGGTACACAGCCAGTAAGCCTTCGCCTCATCCGAACAGTCCGTGTACCGTCAACCCTGCAACTGACGATTGAGTCCGCGTCACCCTCTACACCCCTACCGTGAACAAGATCCAAGGGAGGGACGACGTCAGCCCATCGTCCCGATCAGACCTCACAGCAGGAGTACTCCAGACGGTGTCGGCGTGACAGCTTCGCTCATCACCTAGCTCTGTTCCGCGCCCGGCGCACACCCAAGCGCACACCCACCTTGGCCTCCCGACGGTTTCCAGCGAGTCACATGTGTGGGAGCTAACTCTTTTCCTTTACTCTCTTCAGTTAAGGATATTGCCGAGATTTTGTAGTTTTCCTGATGGTTTCAAGTGTCTTTCGAATTGCGTATGTGACAAACAGGATCTGGAAGGAGAAGAGAAGAGAGTAGAAGGAGTGAGAAGTGTGAAGAAGAAATATTAATGAATGAGTCGTTGAGAAAATATTGGATTAGTTTTGAAATGTGATCAAAAAGAAGAAGAACTGTATTTTTTGGGTAAGTTAAGTGATTGTTGAGCGAAGAAGTTTGTCGAAAGAGATTTTTGAATTTCGTGAGAAGAATGGCAGTAATGCCAACTTGAGCGAGTGTGTTGGTGTGTGTGATACTTAATGTACGTGAGCATTGTTGGGTAAATTGTGTGAAGTAGAGTTAACGTAGCTTCGGACAGAAGGAAATAGACATACTGGAACCAGAGGATTTATTGAAACGGCACTGATACAGAACAGTCACGGAGCATGGAGCGGCGTAGACTGGCGAGCGTCGAGCGTGCTAGCCGCGGCGTTGTTAGACGTTTGCCGGGGACAACAGTGCGAGAGCCTTGCATGAGGCTAGCTGGAACCAGGCGGCCAGCGTATGAGAATGTTAGTGGTGCATTGACCACTACCTAGAGGCCCTAACTCCATATCAAAAACTAAGACTTACGAAAATAACGAGAAAATTTATAATAAACCTTACTTTTAAACACTCGTCTTCATCTTGGCTGGTCCGCTGGGTTGGAAATTTTTGAAGAGTATGACGTAAAGCTGTTCCACACTCATTGCACAGCATTGCTTCCCAGCATTTTTAAACACTCCATCGTATTGATTAGTTGTTCCTTGAAGAACCTTCATTATCGAATTTCTTCACGTCACAACCACAATCAAAACTTTCGCGCACAACTCAAAACCGATGCAACCGACGTCAGTGCCCTCAATTGTCTTTTTTTACCACCACCCATCGTCACGGTGCTGGATGAAAAATACAGGAGGGGATACAGTCGACTCACGGCTACGTTGGAAAGTCTACACCATGATTAGCCGCATTGTTGGGCGGCCACCCCAAGCTGATAACCTTTCAAACGCAGCAGTTTTCGTTTTCGACTATGTACTACGCAACAGGCAGTGCTCTGATTGGTTGTAATTTTACCCTCTACACCAACTTTGCCTTGGCTCGGCTTGGACTTGCTTGACTCCATCTTTTTAAGGCAGCATACTTGCTGAATTTTAACAAGCATTTCAAAGTTTTAAGGTTTAGTGTATATATGTACTGTGAGGGCGCTTTCCTTGTCCCGTCCCGTCCTGTCCCGTCCGCTCAGTGCGAGAGAGAAGGACCGGCCGCGCGAGAGAGAAAGAGTGAGAAGGAGGCAGTGAGTGGGAGAGAGAAGATGCGAGCGCGAGAGAGAGACGGAGCCGCGGGTAGGAGGCGGGGGCGGGGATGAGAGACCCTGCGGGGGCCATCTGTTTATCATCAGTCAGCGGGTGCAGTGAGTAAGGGGGGATGAGGTGGGGGCGGGGAAGAGGGCTCGGAGCGGGTGCAGTTCGGCGGATGCATGGGTTTGGTCCCGCCTATCGCCGTGCGCTTAGGCAACCCATTTGACGCTCTTTGTGTGGGCGGGAGGGTGCCATGCCGCCTGTGGGTTTGGCTTTCGGCCGCGGGCAGAGCCATCTTCTAGGCCCATGCAGGGTTAGGTTGCTAAGGTGAAGATTAAAAGGTAATATGTAAGGTTGCTAAGGCCAAGATGAAGAGGTTAGGTTGGCGAGGTTAAGATGACAAGGCTACGTTAGGTTGCTAAGGTTAAGATGACAAGGCTACGTTAGGTTGCTAAGCTTGCTAAGGTGAAGATGAAAAGGTTATATGTTAGGTTGCTAAGGCCAAGATGAAGAGGTTGTGTTGCCGAGGTTAAGATGACAAGGCTACGTTAGGTTTCAAGCCACTGGCTAAGTGGATTTTTCGCCCATAAGAGCTTGCAGCTCGACTCGACATATCAAATTTTTCAACTGAAAATTCTTAAATTTCAGCTTTTGAGTTTTCGTATGGGCATCAGAATCTGAATCAGCGTGTCTCCTTCCTTCTCCTTGCAAACTCTCATCGAAATCGTACAATTTCGTTCAGAGAAGTCCATAAGGAGTCATGTCAAAAAAAAAATCGCAATCCTGAAGATTGCAATAGGCTACTTCGTGCCTAAAAAATCCGAACCCTAAAGATTCTCTCATAGGCAACGTCGTTCCTAAAAAAAACGTCTACGGTTTGGGGTCCGCCTCCAAACCTGCGTTTACGAGTATCGTGGGTTAAAATAGGAAAAATCTTTTTCAATCTCCCCGTTATTATGCGTCTAATACCATTCAGCCAATACCATCCCAACGTCACCTTCAACAGCGTCTTAGCGAAGCTTGCGCTGGGTTGCCGTGCCGTGGGGCCGCCTGGAAGCAGGCAAGCCCGCGACGCACCGCTGCGTTCAGCAAAGGGACAGAAGCCTACCTCCCAGGCTGAGACCGACCGCCGCGTTCGAGACGCGTGACCTCTTTCGCTCCCATCACAGCGGAGTGGGGGCGAGAAAGAGAAGTCGCGTGAACTTTTAGCCATGCAGCTCCGTGCGAAAGAGACAGAGTGAGTGTGCGACAAGAAAGAAGAGGGACCGCCGGCTGTGCGAGAGAGGCAGCGACGGCGGGGTGGCGGGGCGGTAGTTGCGGGGCGTGCGAGAGAGGCAGATAGTCACTGTGCGACAAGAAAGAAGCGGGCCCGCCGGCGGCGCGGCGTCTGCCAGCTCGGTCTGAGGCGTCACCGCGTCCCCCCTGCCTGCACGACTCGGCTCGGCTTGGCTCTGTGCTCGGCTGGCCACGCAGTAGGGCTCGGCTGGACTCGGTGTGCACTCTTAACATCTTTCAAACCGAAATGTTTGTAAGACAAACTTCTGTGCAACCGTAATACAAACAAGAAATTATGTTTGTATTACAAAGTTTTCTTGGGAGTTCATAATACCTACTTCCTCAGTTTGTAATACAAAGAAAATTGTTGTAATACCCAGTTTACCTGTTTGTATTATGGTGGCACAAATTGGTTCGCACGTTACAAACCAAAAGTAGGTAAGATGTTGAAAGTGTGGGGTGTGGATCCGAACGCATTAGTACTACTCGGTGCAGCAGCAGGGCCAGGAAACTCTCGCTGGGGGAAGGAAGAAAAAATGCGTCGTTGGGCAAGAAAAGGCTCTTGGATTCTTCTGCAACACGGCCTCTGATTGGACCAGGTCGGTGACGTGGCTTGCCCAACGCACAATTTTGCAAAATCCCCCCCCCCTCGCCCAGAGTTTCCTAGCCCTGGTGCAGCAGTACCAGGACCAGGAACAGGAAACCGTTCACATTGCGCGCGGATAGGAACACAACACAAAGTACAGAAGAACCAGAGGGTCGGGTCTTACCAGGTGGTGGCAACAGCGTCAAGGCGCCTGGTTCCATGCGGTAGCGACCTGAAATTTGTCGCAAATAGTTCGAATGTTAACAATGAGGCCAGGTGTGCTGTAGATCTGAAATTGAGATATTAGCACAGGTTATGCCTTGGAAGGTGCTAATTGCAAAGGTATATGAGTTTTCACTTGACCTTTCTGTGTTATAAAGGTCGCAAATCTTGTCTACGATCCTGCGTTTTCACACAGATTTGCCATTTGGGACGAAGTATCGATCATATTACGCAATAAATATGAGTTAACTAGATACATAAGTATCCCACCGGATGTAAAGCGTACTCCTCTATCGAATCAAACCAACTCAGACCGAATCGGTTCATTAGTTTCGAAGATAATTTGAACATATTAGAGCGCTACCGCATGGAACCAGGCTCTCTCACGTGCTTGCTACCTCCTGATCAGGCTTCGTCAGTTACCGTCGGGTAAAGTCAGTCGAAAAGACTGTAACAAGGTCAGTTAAGGTCAGGTGGAGGTGGTTTAGCATGGGAGTGTACGGACGAAAATCAGGCATAGTTTGTGTAAAATCGCGTAAGATCACTTCTTTCAAGTGTTCTGTCAGCTATATTCCGTTAAAATTTCAGCCAATTGTCAGCAAACAGTCTGTGTACAGTCAGTTCCTATTTTATCTCGGGTTCTAGCGTTTACGATGCATTCGCCTCCGGGAGATTGGTAGTTGCGCTCTGGATCGCTACTTCGCATGATTTGTCTTCTGCCTCAAGTCCGACGTGATCTGTTTATTTTGATGAACTTTGAAGAATTTTCGCTGAATTGTGGTGTTCAAGTGCTGCTCCATTTTTCAGAAAGGTATACGTACGTTAATTTTAGTTAAAAATTTCGGGTGTGCGGAAGTTCTTTTTGCCAAAGTGTTCTGATGCCGGACCGAAGCGGTCTTGAGAGGCTAAGCCTAAAACGCAACTTGAAAATCACGTTAGTTTTCTATGTCCCGGCCTTTCTGTCGTGCATATTTTACTTATGTTGGTTTGTATTTAAAGTTGGTTCATGTGGGTTGCGGAAACTACATTATATCGTCTATTGCTTAGTCGGTGCGTGGACCCCAAAAACCTAACAAAGTCAGCTGATGCGGGCAATAGTGAACAGCCTACAGTAGACTCTTCTTTTCCATGGAGTCTTTTCCTTCTTCGACATAATTCTCACCCACGAAATAAATTTGTTTAAAATTTATTTGTCAGTGCAATTTTTATTAGCAACAGTCTGCAAAATCTAGTCTGGTAATATACTTGAATAGTGATAAATTATGTCAACAGTTCTGGCAAAGTTTTATAATTGCAGTGTCCTTTTATTTCTGTCAAGTCTTTATGTATCATGCTTTTGGAAATAGTGCCTTGCTTCTTTGTCTCTTACTCGAGTTTAAACTTTATCTTCCTTGTGAGCTTCTTGCGTGCAATCTTGTTATTGGTAAGAGGACATGTATGGCTGCTACAATTTCCTCTTTCTTTCAATGTTTTCTAATATTATACATGATGTCACTTATTACATTTTGATAGTCAGAAACAATATTTTAAAACTATAATTTTTCTTTCCTGTGTGTACAGATGCTGTGAAGCTTATCTTGTTCTATTTTCTCTTTTGCAGTATCGCAGGATCCTACTCTCTTCACTAGAGCCATGTGTCACTGTTCACCATTGCTTGCCCATGCAGTTGTCCGTGTCCATGTCCATCCATCCTTTTGAAGAGATAAGTACTAGATTTTTTTGTTGCAACTAGTTTTTTTTATTTTCATTTTTTTTTCTCAAGACAGTTGACTAATTTTTCTTATTTTCTTTTTTGTTTCAGTGCCTCTACTGAACAAGATTCCAATGTTTTGAGATATGTGATTGACACCATTGTCTGTTTAGTCATTTCCCGTATCATTGATTCTCATGTAACTTTAATTTCTTAATAAACAGACCATTAATGCAGAACTTCAATCTCGTTATTACCCTAACTGTCCATAACTTTTCATAATGAATGCAAAAAAAAAAAAATGATAAAGGGGGGGGGGGAGTGAGTCAGAGTTCTGTGTGAATAATTTGATGCCTTACAACACCCACATTACAACAGTAAACTAATATTGAATAACTGCACTGCAGAGCAGGTTGCACACACTATGCGATAAAGTCTCAAAAGGCATAATAAATGATTGGGAAACGTGATCAAAAGGCTGTAAAAGTGGCCAGTGGCCCTACCCGAACCAGGCCCCGGGCCCTGGACCCCGCCGAGTGCTCGTTTTGAATTTGTGGCATTTGTGGCGGGAACCGCGCACCGGAGGTACGACGCTAGCGCGCCCCGACGCGGGTGCGCGTACTAACGGGGCGGAGCGGGGCTTTCCGCCGGCCGGAGAGCCCCGAAGGTCGAGAGCCGAAGCATGGGACCCGACCCTCTGGTTCTTCTGTACTTTGTGGATAGGAAGCGAACCAGCGGGGTCTGAACTGCCGTGCTTTTCCACTTGGCCTTCTGAGGGCAGCGGGTTTTCCTATCTCACAGGGGTTTTGTGACGTCAGTGCTGCAAAGGGCCCGCCGTTAAATTTCTCGTCCGGGGACCGTCCGTAAATCTGAGATCGGCCTACAAAACTGAAAGCGCCGTCGGGAGTCGAATCACGATTCCATGCATCTCGAAGCAGGCGCGCTGCCTCTGCGCTACGGTTCACAGACATACAGAATATGCCCAGCCGGCTCCAGCTTGTGGCAGGTGGGTCAGGGAGCCGCTCTCTACGGGCCGCCTCAGTTCCCTCCCGCTGAAGCGAACAGGCCAAAACAACTACCGCCTTTCTTTGACAAAGGGGATGCAGACCGGAAACAACCTAGCGATATCGTGATCACCAAACGAACCACTAACAATAATGACAACAACCGGGATGGTTGCGCAAATTCAACCCAGCGGCGATGTGTGATGCGACGTGTAGGGGTGGGTAGGATATGTTAGGTTAGGATAGGGTAGGATAGTTTAAGTAGGTTAGGTTAGGATAGATTAGGTTAGATTAGGTTAGGTTTGGTTAGCAGGTTAGGTATGGATAGGTTAGGATAGTTTAGGTTAGGGTGGGTGGTAGGATGAGAACCACGAAAGCACCCACTAAACGGTAAACCAAACGCAACAACAACCGTAGCTCTGACAAAAAACATACCGGTAAAATCCCCCCCCCCCCCCCAACAACAAAACCACAAAAACAACACCCAACCAGACGCAGCAAATTCATCAAAATTTCAGTATCTGGCTCAGCACCTGAAGCTTGCTTCTTCCTAGTACTGCGTGCGCACAGACAGGAACTCTACGTCTAAATCTCTCCCTTTTAACTGCGTACGGCGACGCGCCGAGCGCCTGCGAGAGGTAAGGTAGGCCAGCCCGCACATCACCCGTGTATGGGGAAGTCTCGGTTGCCTACCTAGCAGGCGCCATGAGTGCAAGTTTACATTGCTCTTTCCAGTGGTCGGTGACCCACATCTGATGTCTGGCTCCATCCTTGGGCCCGGTAAACACGTCACATTTCAAGCAGTTTTTATTATCGAAACCATTGAAGGTAACGTGAATAACTAATGCGCGGTGTGAGGTTCTGAAGTGAAAAGTGCTGTGACCGGGATCACACTTATTACACACCCGTCAAAGCACACCAGGAACGATTAAAATCAGAAATTTCTTAAGATGTGCCGCTAGACTGCGCCATTAAAAGTTACAAATCGATAATCACGACAAATATTCACAAAAGAGATGGGCACGATTCGTCAAACACGGCAGTAATGGTTTAAGAATTGTAATGGCACATCACCCTTTTCCACTTCCTCATTGTCTTCTGCATCTTCGAATGAGTAAACCGACGATGTCACGGGGTCGAAGATGGGGCCAGGGCCAAACGCAGGCCAGGGGATCACTGCTCCCCGAGTTACGTAGGTTCTGCACGGACATGAGTGGCAGTTTCGGTTGAGACAAAGGTGTAACGCGTAACGCTCTAAAACACCTAATCCGTAAAATAGTCAAGATCGAAAATTGTGTCTGTTTGCCGGTTACCTCCGAACGCCCAAGAAAAAATAGCCAGTTTTCGGGACACCGTGATTCGTCGAGAGGTAGCCGGTGTGTTCACGTGTCGACGTGTGCCCCGCTGCATTGTCGTAGACTCAACTGCCAACAGCCGGCTTTTGTCATGTGCCCTCACGGTCTTTCTATTTTCTGCGTATTACATATTGTCTTGGCGGCCGCTGCGCTGGGGCCTCCCCTCGCGTCATGTCACCTTGCGTCTGCGGTCCCGTCTTATCAGGGCAAGCGATTTTTGCGGTGATACGTCTTCCGTGTGTGTGAGGTGGGAGAGAGTATAACACACTAGCTGCTCGGAGTATCTTTGAGGAAAAAAGGAAGACAGCGGCGGTTGCTGACTGAATCCTGTACTGTACCGCTATGCTGGTTAGGTCCGTTTCACCTCGTCACCCAGGTAGGGGTGAAAGATATCCCCTGTCTGCACTGTATTTGGAATCGTAATACACATCACTAAAATTTTCGATAAATCGTTATTGCAAAGAAATAATTAATCCTGGACTACGAGAACGCCAGCACCGCCGACATGGCCACCACCACGACGGCGGGAATACGGTGATGGCACCAGTGCATGCGCCTCGATGTGCTTGCCTTACATAACCTGTAGGAATTTCCGCCGAGAAAGAAAACTTTCAGGGCGAAGTCAGGTACTAACTGTTTCTGGAAATATTCTAGTTCTTGTACTTCCGCTCTCAAGCCTGGGAAATGCCTATGCCACGACAGGCTTTGGTTTCATGCATCAAGACTATTACTTTCCCGGTGCATCGGACCTGGGAGGACTTGACTACAGCAGCCTGGTGTTAGACTGCGAGCAGTTTCTGTGAGAAGTGAAAGTGAGAAGTTCTTTTCAACTGTGACTCATTATTTGCGCTTTTAATTGGTCAAGTTTTGAACAACGAGCGAGCCCACTTTCCCAAACGGACCACGCGACGAAACTCGTCATGAGTTTGTCTTGTCTGTCTGTCTGTCACTCACAGACTTTTCAGAAACATCACGCATCAGACCACGCTAAGCTTCTAGATTACAAATCAATATTTATTGGCGGAGAACACTACGAGCCTCTTTTTTTTCCGATAAGTGGAGTTTGAAATATTTTTGAATGAATCAACTTTAACGCCGCGCAACTGGCACCACTGCGCGACTCAGCTGGGCCTATCAGATTCCTCACTAACACTTGTTTCAATATTTCTATTTTAGCACTTAATTATTCATATCGAATGCTGATTCCCAGTCAGAAAATAGACATCTATTAGATTTTCTAGACCATCTAATACGTATCTACAATGTCTATGTTGATCTATATCTACAGTTAGATACGGATAGACATCTTTTTATCATCTTTGCATTGTCTATTACGTCTAAGTCTACTGGTAGATTTCAATTAGACACCAAAAGATCTGCTGGTATCCATGCTAGATCTGTAGATATCTATTAGACTTCTAGTAGACTTAGATTGCATTAGACCAAAATTTTTTCAAAAGTGATGCGTTAAAAATGTGTTTTGAAAGCCAGACATCAACATATCAAAAGATGGCAGTGACCAAATTTTGACTCCCTCGCACTTAGTTCCTGCGGGACTTAGAGAAACTTGCGACGCTTGGTTGGGACGCTTCCATCGTAGAAAGTTGAGGCCACGACGACCCAGAGCAGCGCATAGCGTAACGGATAAGGAGTCAGGAAAGCAAGCTGAAGAATAATGGTTCGAATACCCATTCTTTAACTTTTTAAAATTTCATTTTCTTTATTATTTCATGACAGAGATTGTCCGGCAGCTAACAGAATTGCATTTTGAAGTCAAAATTTTGTTAAATTTGGAATCTAAATGAAGTCTATACACGTTAGACCGTTAGACGTCTGTTATACGTCTAAGTACCCTCCATCTAGACGTCTATTCGATGTATATGTATAGACGTCTATGAATCTATGGATAGTCGTCTATTAGACATCTATTGGACGTCTTTTTTTTTGTTTGTCATCGTGAAGCTTTTTCTTAATTTTTGTTACTGGAATTTATTCACTGTCGAGTGTACGACTTTCATTTTTAAGTAGCCACAATATTTTCAGTCCTCATCTAGACAGTTCCTTTCAAACATCAATTCAGACCTACTCGATCCAAAGCCGTTCACTAATACTCAACTAAAAATGATAACGTTGTTTTTGTTTGTTTTTCTAGGCTGTTTACAAGGGTGAATCAGTAGAGCAGATATCGCATCAAGCATCAAATTTTATGACAGGCATGCTGTTCCCTACACCTTTCTTCCATGCTCTTGGTGACAACTTGCTTCTTTTCAAATATAATCTAGAACACTTATGAACTAAAACTAGATTGAAAAGGAATCTCACTTTTGAGGATCTAACAGTCCTAGGTTTATACTGTTGTGATGGTCATACTTATGTTCTTTTCTCTCAAGGTGTGAAATAAATGTGATGAAGTGATTTGTCTTCTATTCTACTGCCCGTTGCTAAAACTGGAGCTTAGGTGCTGCTGCAGGTGACGTTTGGCAAAACAGGGTCTTCTTGGGCAGGGACTCGGGGCAGCGATGTGTATGATACGAACTTCAACTTAGGCACGTTTGCGCCTCGAAACCAAAGCATTAGTTTTGTTTGGCTTCAGCCGGCACCGACTCGACTCGTCACGGCCACTCGCCTGCACCGGCCTCGTGGCGCCTGCGGAGTCAAGGGTAGGCCACCCAACTAACTGCGCTGCGTTAGCTGAGACACCCGGTATTTCTACGAACCGCACGCACGGTTTCGGGTACAGTGGCTGTAAGGTGTAAAGTCGTTGTAACTGGCACATATTGCATTGGAACGATGCTTCTTTTTTTTTAATTACACGCGATGTCCCTTCTGAGAGGTCCCTAGTGCAGGGGGACCAGTGATGGCCCCTTGTCCACTCCTTCAGCTATGTTTCGAGACCGAATTCGCAGTTTTTGATTAGTTTAGAATAGACCTTACCTTATTCCGCCACTTACTGAATCGACTTAGACGTTTCTAGGGCTGCCAGACGTAGCTAGATTTGGGAGGGCCGTTACTGGTCGAGAAGAGGTGACCAACCATCTCTGGTCCTCTTACATTACCGCCACATACGCCTTCCGCGCGTTGGTATGCTGCGCTGTGTGACCCTACCAAATGGTCGTGACATATCGTCAGCGAGAGCTAAGCCTCAAAATTTTTGACGTCGGCTCGTGGCTGACGTCGTGGTGGAGATACTCTTTGCTGGTTCCCCTAATACTGGATCCGCTTTTGTGATTCTTCGTAACTTCTTATTTCCAGTTCGGCTCTTCTCCGGAATACGCCATTGGCAGTTATGGTCCCGATCAATTCCCGAAAATTTCAATCGTCTCCAATTAAATTTTCCCACTTCAAACTTGGAAATTCTGGGGAGCTAGTACCGCCCGCCCGAGCGCGCAGCTGCTCCACCACCACCTCACTTCAATTTCGCTTTATTAATTTCTATACCAAATATTGGAGTCACTTGTCCCACGGGCGGTTCTGAAGGACCCAGCAGCCGGAAACAAACACATCCGAGAGCACAATTATCCCGTGTGGAACAGATTTTGTTTTATTGGTTTTACTTTTGGCGTTTCTTGAACGCCAAACATACGTGAAATTAACACGATAGAAAAACAGCTAAAATACGCGAAATCAATGGCAAATGCAGTTTGGCGTAGTTTTCATGTTAATAAGACGTCCTTTTCGTAATAAATCTGTTGAATTTTCCGCCAAAAAGACGCCAAAAGTACGCCAAACGCTTTGGCCACACGCTAAAAAATGTTCGGCGCCATCCGTATTCGTTCCTGCCTATGCTAGTCCGACTCGAACGACGCCCCAGTGCGCTCGGCCACAGCGACACTGGGAGGGGGGGAGGGGAGGCGGGCGATCAAGTAAAGAGCCGTCTCCGTTGGAACTCCGGTCCCTGTCGAACACTGTCAGCCGCCTTCCCTCCCTCCCTCCCTCCCTCCCAGGTTTCGAGACACAAACGTTCCTAAGTTGAAGTTCGTATCATAGTCATAGCGGTTGGCGAAAAAAAACGGCAAAACATATGTAACGCGTGATTTTTTGTAGGCTTGTTGTTTAGGTCGCACCGGTCATTTTGACCCGCAGCACACTCATTTCGGACCCATAGGAGCTGAGCAGCGTTCAATGTTCTGTTCAAAGTGTTCAAAATGTTCTAAAATTTATTATTATCGCTCAGAAGTGATCTAGGAGTCGTGGCTGCACATTTCGACGACGAGAAATTGAATGGAACACACCCTACATCCGTACGACGCACCATTTCGGTCCCTTGAGCCGCCATTTTGAAAATAAGGGCCTAAATGTAACTTTATTGAAACTTGAGCAAATTTGTCAAACGGGGTATTTTTCTTGGGTGTAATGACGCTGCTGATGACGAAAATGACGGTTTAAACGTTGTTAACTGTAAGGGTGACCACCTAGTAACGCTCAATGTTTTGTTCAAAGTGTTAAAAATGTTCAAAAACTAATTATTATCGCCCAGAGATGATCTAGGTGTCGTTTCTGCACAATTCGACGACGTCAAATTGAATAAAACACGCCCTATATCCGTACGACCCACCATTTAGGCCCCTTAAATCGCCATTTTGAAAACATAGGCCTAAATTTAATTTATTTTGAACCTGCACAGTTGTGTCGAACGGGGTGTCATTTCCGGCAAACTCGGCATCGCTGATGCTGAAAATAACACTTAAAACAGTGTCAATTCCTTCGCTGATCTGCTAAATGCATGCAGCTTATTTGAACTAGCCACAATTGAAACTTTTTGGTAGTAGCGTTTGGTGGTGTTTATTTACTGAGGATGCGTGCACACCATATAGATGAATAAACATTGCTCCGTAATTTATTTTATACATTTCAATTCATTCCGAATGATTAAAAAATACTTGACATCTTGTACACATTGACATAAGTAAGTTTAAAGTTTTAAAACAATAAGAAACACAAAGTTACTTGAATTGGTTTGCAAAAAAAAACTTTAGAATGGTGCGCGTGTAACCATGTACATGAACACTTAGTATCTAATGCAGTCGACACGTTATAAGGACTCCAGGACTGAACATTAAGATAAATGCTGCTGGGAATAAACTTAGTATACTTGCTATAACTCATCTGAAAATAACGCTATAATCAAGGACTTGCAAATAGCCATGGAAAACTGAGGTCACAATAATGTGTTATTACTTGGAGATGCTTGATAAACCTTGATATGCTTGAACTAAACGCGACAGGAATGTCATATCTCAATGTCTGCAAATCCTATGGATTCTGTAATTCCCACAAGAGTAACCACTGTAAAATTGCTGTTATTGCTGAAGTCTTCAGTGACCATCAAATATCAGTAAATCAATTTTGGGAACTAGATTAGATCATAGGAAAAGACAAACATAGGCCAAAATGGCACTGAATAAAAAAAATGACTGCAATAAATTAATTAAAAAAATAGACTACAATTAATTTTGACGTCTACTTAATGCGGGAGGCCACCGATGTTAGATTGTGAGGATACTTATGTATAAATGTATGTCATACATTTGGTTCATTATCAACATGAAACAATCTAAATGTCAAGTAGACCTAGGATTAAGGCGGTACGACCCTGAGCCGGGCCGGGTCCTGGGCTAGAGTCACTTATAAAGAGTATCCACAAAAGTAGTTTTGCGGATACCCCCTGACAGTTTTTGTTCAGCCATTTTCCGTAGGATAGCGCTACCGTCGCTGAGGATTTTAAAAATCAAAACCACCTATCTTGTGTACGGGCATAACTTGGCGCGAAAATGCCGGAATGTACTGCAAACACGGTGACTGCAAGTATCCTCTCGCATCGGTCACGCTTATCGGCAGCGCTGAGCGGTGGTCGCCGGGAACCGAGCCGAGCCGCGACCCGAAGCGGCTCGGCGCATGAAACCAAAGCGGCTTGGACCAGACACGCGGGCAGTGCTGTCGCCGTTCGTTACTGTCGATGTGCACTGCCGACCTGCACCCAGAACTGTTCCGAGTGAGCTGAGGAGGTGGGAGGGGGGGGGCTTGCGGGGGTTCGCTGCGGCGGCGGCGGCGCGCATGAAACATAACATGTTGACAAGTGAGGCTAAATAGCACATGTATTTCGGTACACTTGAAACTGTGCGGCGAGTGATGCGTTGTCGCCTGGATTTCCACGATGTCTTTGGCATTTTTCCCCCCTTTTTTCACCCCCTTTTTCGGTGTGTTTTGATGTACTATTACGACAGTAAACTCGGCACTTAGTGATAATTTGTAACTTCAACTTCAGCTGCAGACGGTACCAACCGGTACAGCACAACAAAAAGCCGGAGTGTTCCGTAACTAATTCTCCAATAACAGGTTTTCAGGTACTATAATATATATAAATTTCTGGTGATTTGCAGCTATAGACTCGACAGACTAAAAACTAAAACTTAAACTTCAATATCACAGAAAGATAATACTGTCACTGGTGTTGCAGTGAGTGTCGTCTGCGCGTCGTTCGTCGGCCGCCCGTGTGCGCATGCGCAGAGTTCTCTCCCTCACCCACTACCACCTCACCCCTGACCCTATCTCACAGTAACGGACGGTGACAGAATGAAAACGTATTTTTGCCAATTTATTGCGATACTTCTTCAATTTCAATTGTAGAAAGTGAGCTTCAGAAACACAAATTCGAATTGTTTTCTTCTGTGTCATTCCCGTCTCATTTCCGAAAGAAACAAATAAAATTCAGGCGGGTTTTTCCCAGAGGCCTGCATCCCGGAGCTGGCTCGCGTGTCTGGTCCAAGTTCGCTTTGGTTTCATGCTCGGCGGCTCGGCCACTCCCTCCCCACCGGGCGCACTGCGACTAGCTGCGAGCGTTACGGACGTGGGGACGCCTCGCAGAGAGCTGCACGAGAACCTCCGGGTGACCGCCTCGCTGACCGCCTGCGGATAGCAGCCGACAGGCAGTGTGGCGAGCGAATCGTCGAGAGAGATAGACAGCCTATGACACTTGACACTTGTCTCCGTTGTTTGACTGACGCAGCCAGTGCTGCCAGATGCCTGCCTCGAGAAACCGCCGCTAGAGCGCGCTCAACCCGCCCAAAAACCGCCAACATTCAAATAGCCCAAAACCGCGCGATCTGACCTCTGAGTAGCCCAAATTGGCGGTTTTTGTCCACAAATTTGGGAGACGTTACGGAATAAACGCTAGTTCATTTAGGAAATGCAGTAAAATGCTTTAATTAACAATTCTTTGGGATATAAATGAGATAAATATCATCACAATCTGGTAACCACAGTTTTACATAAAACTGTAGTGTTCATTCGCTGAAAACATTTACAACAAGCAGGTTTTCATTGAAATTTGTGGCATCAATCATGGAAACAACTTCGTAGTCCACGTCTTCCAGCTGTTCCTCAACATCCTGTAGACCTGCGAGGGGCACTGGGTCATCAGGGTTGGCATCGTCCCCAAAGGGGGATTCGGCGTGACATAATTCGTGATGTTTTTTGTACATATCTGCGGTGAACAACCTTAACATTTCCTGAGTCGGTATGAAATTCCTGCAGCAGAGGCCATCGACCTGAAATCGAGGAGTAAAATGAAAGCGGCGCCGTTATAAATGTGTTCTTGCGTGGCTGGTACTTCCCCTAACAAATGCTTACCTTGTGATGGATTCTGAGACGCATCAAAGATTCGAGCATATGGAGCTGGAGGGCATTTCGGCGCCTGACCTTAATGCAGCTCATGCAGCTGAAGGCGCGTTCAACGACAGCGTTGCTTATAGGAAGTGTTAGAGCAGCCAGCGCGAACAGAGCAAGTTGCTCGAAAGGTTTCTCACCTCCAGCATTCTTTAAGGTCAGAACTTGCGTCCAGAATTGGACGATGTCCACCTCGTCAATGTTCCCCGGTATGTCAAGATCATCCAGAGTGACAGTGCTCAGTTCAGTCCACTGGGTGTCCAGATCATCGGTGCGCACCCAAGAACCTGCGGGGGAGAAACTTCGAGAGTCACTTTTTCAACCGAGAGGAAAATCATTCAAAAATTGATACAAATTAAAGGGATCATTACCCGCCAACTTCACTGGCAGCTGCTGGAAGGTAGGACGCGCTGTTTGAGCTAGGGCGAGGCGTGGGGTCAGGAACCGTATATGAGAAACAGCGTCCAAATTTGTAGGGATCTTGTCCAACAGCAGCATTACAAGTGTGAAAATATACTCCCCACACTTTCGGCGCACAGTGGTCAGTTCATCCAAGGGAACATGTGCAGCTTGTGCCGTTTTCACAAAAGCGTCCCCTAAGCTGATGCGGTCAAGAGGGAGCAGGTTTCCAGGTTTGCCGAGTGCTTCACGGAGCATTCTGGCCTCATCGTTGCGTAGAACGCCAGGGCGAGTCGACTGCCGCAAGCTGTCTGGCTTGAGAACGCGCCCAGCAAGAACAAGCACTTGAGAACGCAAATCGGTGTAAAGCTTTGTGATGTCTGCATCTGTTTGTTCAAATGCCTTGTTGACCTTGGCAACTCCGCGCAGAATGGTTTTCAAAAATGTAATATACATCAGATTAGTATTGGAGTACATAAGAGACAAATCAGCTGCTTTCTTAATGCCCTGCGACACAAAATGAGTTAAAAATAAAAGTCCGAATAAAGAGCCGAAAATACTGAAAACTTTTCCATACCGCCGCGATTTTTTATCTTACCTTGGGACCGCCCCCCTTCATTGAAAAAAATCCCTTTAACTCATACCACTGATCGAAAACGACGTCCGAGGCGGGAAGCCACACGAGCCAACGGGTTTTTGACAGTGGAGTCAACTTCTTTGGTCCCTTTCCTTCATTCGTGGTCTGAAAAAGAAATATTTTAGCACATTTTGGTCCTGGGAAAAATTAGTATTCTCTCTTTTGCCTTTGTCGAAATACCTTGTAATACTGGACGTATTCATCCCACCGCTTGGCGCTGTAAGCAAAGTAATTGGTTGTTTCAGTCAACAACTCTGTCACTCCCTCGGGCATACACTCAAAAGCGTGCTCGGCGCACTTGTCCACTGTATGACAAACACACTTTAATAGCTGTGAGTCAGGCACATCTTGCTTCAAGTGCGTATAGAAGGAATTAATGTGGCCACTCATATTTGGGGCACCGTCTACCCCGATTGCTCGGAGATTCCGTAAGGGAAGGCCAATCTTCGCTAAGTACTCTTCGAGAGCATCCAGTGCAGCCCGTAACTTGCATCAGTCCTAGAAAGTCTGTGACCATTTTGCCCTTTTTCCGACTATAGTATCGCACACACACTCCCATAAATTTTGTAACTGAGCAGTCTGTCACTTCGTCAACTATCAAGGAATAAGGCGAGTCATCAATATCTCTAAGAAGTTCAGTCAGAAATGCAGGTGCTATCACATTTGAAATCAATTTAGAACACTTGGTTCGATGAATTCGGACATTTTCTAAAGAGCTTCCTTTTCCAAGTTCTTTCAAAATTTCTCCTAAGTGGTCTATGCTAGTCACAGCGCAATGAGCTGCAATGAAAACAGCCAATTTCAGTTCACAGCACTTTGCATTGTCAGTCACTACAGCAGTACCTGAAATGAAAGAATCAAAATTTAGAGACATTTACAAGTAATAAGATAATCCTGCTACCAAAAGGGGCAAACTCACCGTAGTCATGCAAAGTTCTTTGAGCTTTTCTATCAAATTTCGCCGCGTTGGCGCGGTGTTTAGCTGTTTCCCCGTGCGAAATAAGATCATTATAGTGAGCTCTTATACTTGTCTCACACACCTTGCAGTAGGCTTTAGGCTTCCCTTTACTAACTTCCTCATCCGAGGTGCGAGAAATCCATGCTAATTTGTGTAAAAAACGATAAAAATCAAACAGGAGAATTCATTTATTTGCTTAAAATTAAAACCGCTGTTTAATAATAATCTAGAGGCAAAATGAAACATCGCAAAGGTTATGTTGGGCTGGGTTACTTACTCTTAAGCCTAGGATCCTTTTCCCACTTGGGATTAAATGCTTTGTCGTATTTTCCCCACTTGCCCATCTCCAAGACAGTGGGAAGGTAAGGTACCGTACAACCACCACAGTTCAAAACTCACAGCACGCCGCCAAAACCAGCACAGCCTTGCGCGAAACAACGCAGCAACGTTGCGCATGAGAACAAATGACAAGCGTCAGGCATTGCCAACCTAAAATACGATCTCCAAACGAAAAAATGCTAATTTTTGACCCTGAGTGAGGAAATAGCCCAAAAGGCGGTTTTTCGAAACGTAAAATATCCCAAATGGCGGTTTTCCGCCCTCGGACATTTTCACCCGCCAACTGACCGTTCAAAATAGCCCAAATTGCGGAAAACCGCCCAAATCTGGCAGCACTGGACGCAGCCTGCGGCCGAGAAGCTCCGACGGCGCCTGCCGGCCAGAGACACAGGACATCTCTGTCACTCCTGCATGCGCACTGTGTTTGGGAGAGAGAAAGCACTAGCCGGAGCTGGCCCGGCCGCTCGCTCGGCCCGTTCGCTCTGGCTTCGACGGATTTGATGCAGTAGTAGCACTGCCTCATCTCTTGCTGCGCCAAACCAAACCCACGTAACAGCCGCGAGTGGCCGTGCAGTTACGGCTGGGCTCAGCTACACTGAGGCGGCCAGGCAGTCAGCTGCGGACAGCTACAGGCGCGGTCAGCCGAAAGTGCGGCTGACCCCCGACCGTACCGCCTTAGACCGCCGCCGGTTGGACGCGGAGCAAGTTAGGCTGGGAAGACTATATCAGCCCGGCTCCTGCCCTTTCTAAAGAGGTGTCGGGACTGGCTAAAAAGGAATATAATGTAATAAAGTGCATTAATGGAGGACCTGGATCTTTCAGTTCAGCAGCATATTAATCATTGTGAGGTTTTCATTTGATGGTTTGAAGAGTCTTTTGAATACGTGTGACAAACAGGGTCAGGAAGGAAGAAGGTAGGAGTGGCAAGTGTGAAGAAGAAATGTTAATGAATGATTCGTTCAGAAAATATTGGATGAGTATTGGAATGTGATTTTAAAGCAGTACTGCCAACTTGAGCACGGAGCGGCCGTAGACAGGCGAGCGTCGACCGAGCCAGCCGCGGCGTTGATAGACGTTGCCGGGGACAAGAATGCGATAGCCTTGCATGAGGCTAGATGGCACAAGGCGGCCAGCGTATGAGAATGCTAGCGGCGCATAATGACCGCTACTTGAAGGCCCTAACTCTATATCAAACTAACACGAAAATAACGAGAAAATTTATTATAAACCTTAATTACTGGTCCACTGGGTTGGCAATTTTTGAAGAGCATGACATAAAGCTACCACAATAATTGCACAGCATTTGCTCCCCAGCATTTTGAAACACTCTATCGAATTGCTTAGGGTACATTTTCGTAAGGCAGGCTCGGCAGGCTCGTCAGGCTCGCCTGGAGCTTTCAGCTAGGAATTTTATGGAAAAACACTTGTAAGAGCAATCAAATTTTAAAAAATGGCCATATTATTTATTACCGTATTTGTTGGCCATCATTTTCAATCATGCATCACGCATCTCCCCTAGCTGAAAGCTCCAGGCGAGCCTGGCGAGCCTGACGATCCTGCCAAGCCTGCCTTACGAAAATGTACCCTTAGTTGTTCCTTGAGGAACCTTCGTCATCCAATTTCTTCACGTCAAAACCACAATCAAAACTTTTGCGCACTATTCAAAACAGATGAAACCGACGTCGGTGTCAACTATTGTGTTGTTTATTATCACTCGTCGTCATGGGGTTGGATGAAAAATTCAGGAGGAAAGTACAGTCGAAAGTCGACTCACGGCTGCGTTTGAAAGTCTGTACCCTTCGCCGCATTGTTGGCCGGCCACCCCATGCTTGATATATCAACTTTTCAAACGCAGCCGTTTTCGTTTTTCGTTGCGGCTGTACTACGCATCAGGCAGTGCTCTGATTGGTTGTAGTTTTACGCTCTCTACCAACTTTGCCTCGGCTCGGCTAGGCCTTTGCTTGACTCGATCTTTTCACTCATAAGAGCCTGCAACTCTACTCGAAATATCAAATTTTTCAATTCTTCTCCAATTTTAGCTTTTGAGTTTTCGTATGGGCACCACAATCCGAATCAGCGTGTCTAACTTCCTTCTCCCTGCAAACTCTCATCAAAATCGTCCAATTTCGTTCGGAGAAGTCCACAAGGGGCCACGTCGAAAAAAACGGAATCCTAAAGATTGCAATAGGCTACTTCGTGCCTAAAAATAGTCCGATCTTGGGTGAAAGGTCACTCAGTGCCTAAAAAAATGATTAGGGTTGGAAGTTGCGTACTGTTGAATGATTTTCGTGGTCTTTTTTTATGTATGATGAAATCTTGGCAGATTTTGGCTTGTCTGATGAAGAAAAATAGTTGGTGTGTTGTTTGTTTGTAAGAAAAACATGTTTAAGTATTGAAAGTTATTTAGTATGGGAAGAAAGTTACCTTTTTACTAATCTTACCTTGCCTCACTTTCATTTGTGGTTTGTACATGTCAAAATCTGAATCTGAATTTGGCGTAATAGGGGATGGTCCACGGTCCACCTTTTTGTTCAAAGTGAATCTGATAAGGGAGAGTTATTGTTTGAATCAGTTTGAATTAGCAGGTGCAAATAGTGATTTGATATTAAAAGGTACTTACGTTTTCTAGTTTTCTTTTTTGGTATTTGTCAGAATCCGAATCTGATTCTACTGATATGATCGATGGTCTAGCGTTTGGCTGAGAGTCAATCTGAAGAAGGAAAACCATTACCACTTGAGAGAAGCTTGAGTTATTTGGTACAAGTAGATGTTTTGTATTGAAGATGATTCTTGTGAGATTGAAATCTTTTTGGGATGTATAATGGGGACTGTTTTTGAGGAAATCTGGATCTGAATCGGATAGAGCATGTGCTGCTCGTCCAACAGTTACCTCTCTACTAATCTTGCTTTGCTTCACTTTCATTTGAGGTTCTACTTGTCAAAATCGGAATCTGAATTTCCGAATTATGGTATGGCCCAGCTTTTGGTTGAGAGTTAAGGGTGTCCAATCGATCTTTTTTTTTTTTTTTCATAAATCGATAGTCCAGAACACGCTGATTCTAATCGCGGAATGGTCACGCGTATTAGTCAAAAGTGGGGGGTGGGAGGTGTGGGTAGGCTGACCTCCTCCTCCCCGCCGGCCAAGGTGGCAACACCGCTGCAACCTCGCCGATGTCGGTGTCACCAGCCGGCTCCTGCTTCCCGGACCAGAGTTCGGCTCAGTTTCGCTCTTTTTGCGGATTTTTGGCAACTCCAAGTCGGCTCAAAAACCTCGCAAGATCTCGATTCAAAAACGGAATCGCACTGCCGGGATGCGGCGAAAAGGTTGGTGTGAGTTACAAATGTGAAAAATATCAACGTCAAAAGTTGATTTTCGCCGGGTTTAAAAGGACGGACCGCGCCAAATCCGTCCTATTGTCATGTTTATTGGTCTCCGGTGCTCCGGCAGACGTCGCGCAGTGTTGCAGCAGTGGGAGGAGGGGGAGGTACACCTCGCACCGCCTCACCCCGCCACGTGCGAGAGAGAAGGTGTAGCCTGTCCTTATCTACTCATGCCTGGAACTCGGAAAAGGCCCTCACTTCATCCAGCAAATCTCAAATTGCAGCTGACCTAGAGAGATGGCATCAATCTCAGCTTGTAGAGGAAAGATGAGACTATGTTGTGAATATAATTTTAATTTGGTAGGCAATCTTCTTCCATGCAAGAAAAAGGTCTAACATCGGGCCACTGTCAGTTGATTCCAGGAGCCTTCCTGGAACTCGCAGTGACATGAAAAACTATTCACAACATCGTCGAAGTAAAGTACTGTGGTACTGAAAAGTATCATCCTTCCACCTATTCAAATTCTCGAGATTTGCTGGATGAAAGAGTGAAAAATACGAAGGTTTGAACGCGTCTAGTGCAAAAACTAGAAGGCCCAGAGGGCTTCGACACATATCGTTAGAATCAGCGTGTTCTGAACTATCGATTTATGAAATTAAAAAAAAAGATCGATTGGACACCCTTAATCTGAAGGAAAATCATTGCCACTTGAGAGAAGCTTTAATTATTAGGTGCAAATAGATGTTGTGTATTATAGGTTACTGGCTTATTGAAGATGAATTTTGTGAGGTTGACATCTTTTTTCGGATGTGTGAAATGGGGATTGCTTTTGAGAAAATCTGGATCTGAATCGGATAGAGCATGTGCTCAGGCGTCTGGAAATCGACTTTTCGATGTGGAAAACACGGAACCCCTCTGGGTTTTTCGGGTATCCCAAACAACCATGGGCGTACGATTTTCCCACCATTACTTCCTGAATTTTGGAACCTGGCACTGAAATAGGGGCTCTGGCCTGGGAGGCCAGCTGCAAACAGTGAGGTCTCTGTCGCTGAACAGAGAACAATGTGGAGCCATGGAAGTTGAGGCTTGAGGCTTGGAGAGGGTCGGAGCGGAGCAGTGGAGTGGAGCGGTCTCCTAGGCTATGAGGCTCTTCCCCACTTTTCCCCTCCCCTTCCCCGCCCGCATCCGACGGCAGCGGCGGCGTCCGAGAAGTGGGCCGCCGTCCGGGAACTGGGGGAAGCCGGCGGTGCGGCGCCGCGCCTGGGAGCAAGCGAGGCAGGGACGCCGAGTCCTGCCGTCCCGCGCGCACGCGGCCCGCCCTCCTTACCCTGCCTCCCCCCTCTCCCCCTCCCTCCCTTCGCTCCTGCGCCGAAAGCGGTACTCTGCGCCTGCAGTGCGTTGCCCTCACCCCACTGGGCTCCTCCCCTCCACGTCCTTCCTCCCCGTCCCTCCTCTCTCCCCGTCCCTCCTGTCCCCCTCTCCTCCTTCCCCCGGCACTGCGCAGTGCCTGGCTCTCATCCCTCGCTCTCACCCGTTCTCGCTCCCACTCCCTGCTTCTCCTCTCCCCTCCTCTCCCCTCTCCTCTCCTCCCTCGTCTCGCGCGCTGCGCGCCTGCCAGTTTCGGCCCGAACCCCATCTGGGCAGCACGAGAACGCTGGTTCGCGGCGCTCCGCTCCGTGCGCTGCAATAGCACGTCGACGCCGGCCGCAGCACCGGAGGCCGCCGTCGTCGTCGGTCCTGGAGGAGCCGGAGGCCACCACCGTCATGAACGCCGTCTTCGTTGTGGTTGCCGAGTGGAGGAGCCAGATGGCGTAGGCCTGGCGTGAGCGGCCAGCTGTCGTCGGGGAGCGCACGTGCACGCACCGTCTGCGGGGCTCGGCTTGGCTCTGCCGGCTGCATGTGTCAAGGCGACAGTGCAGACGACGCGTGGGACGGGACGGCAGTGCGGCGATGTGTGGATACCCTACCAATGCGGGTGAGTCACGTGTGTGTTCGAATGGGCGAGAATAGGGGGCATGTACGAACCGCGTAACGCTTCTCAGCGGCACAACCAGGTTGCTGTCCGCGGTCTTCCGTTAAGTCGGAAGCGTTCCGCTCGAGCGCGGTGTATCGCCCTGAATGCTGGCCAGCAGCGGAGACGGTGTTACGTAATTTAAGTAAGACGCTGGTACCACGATGCCCGGACACGGAAGGGAAACGGGCTCAAACGTAGACTTAGTTTGCATTCCTCTCGCGTGGGCGAGTGTAACAGCTGATGCGGCGCCGGTGGAAAGTTTGCTGCTTGCAGCAGAAGCCTTTGTACGTGGGTCGGGGCGCGGCGCGCCTGGAAACGGACAGCGCGTAATGCGTTTCGAGCCGAGGGGCGCCGACTTCCTGGCCGGTGATCAGTGGCCTGGTGTCCCCCGCCCCTCCTGGTTGATTCTGTGGCTGCCCGTAGCACCCCACTGGCCTGCTGCGCGCTTCAGCTAGAAACATGAAATTTGTGTGGCATCGAGTTTTGTTCATTATTTTTCTCCGTGTGGCTGCGGTGGTATGCAGTGCCAGTCGCGGCCTGCTGGCTGCTCTTTGTCTGCGTCGTGCCGTCTGCGTCGTGCCGTGCCGTCTGCGTCGTGCCGTGCCGTGCCGAGCCGTGCCCAGCCATGCTCTACCCTGCCTTGCTGCGCCTTGGTCGACGTCTTGGCAGTCTTGGCAGCAAGCTTTTTCACCTACGCCGAAGCCAGCGCGCTTAGTACACGGGCTGGGGGACAGGACAGACAAGGCAAGAAGTGTCCTAGCGAACGATCGTCAAGCCTCGAAGGCCGCTACAGTGGTCCGAACGAAACCCACGTAAGTGCGCGTGAACGGGATTTACCACGAGAGCCGAGGTTTTCGAACCTTGGTTCTTGGCTTTACTTAGGCGAGGTCTAGTGTGGCACGCAGTGGATGCGGGCACTTCCTTAACAACACGGGACCACCCATGGGATGGGAGCGTGTGAGGGGGGGGGGGGGGTTGGCTTGCTTCCTCTGAAATTCAAAATCCCCCTACCCACTCGCACGCACATCCTGCAGCTGCTCATGTTTGGGTAATAGACATTCAACAGAAGTCAACTTAATCCCTTTGGCTCCTCTGAGAAGAAGGAAAAACACCTCATGTTTATTTCTATAATTTCCTCAATAATTGCGATTCGAAGCCTATTCAACAGAAGCTCCTTTTGATTTCAGTCACGCCGTTTTAATTCAGTTATTTTGAAGCTGGGGAAACACAAATTTTTCTTTACTTTTGTTCCAGTTGAGTGCTTGAGTCATAGTTCGACCAACTTGAGGCTGTCAGATTTACTGCCATTGCCTGTTTATAGTTCTTGCATTCCGTCCCTCAACCTTTTATGTTGGAGTAACCCTCATTTTGCTGTTATTTTCTATTTATCTGGATGCTACATGTTTTCAATACCAGCACTACCTGTACCTATGCTTTGTAACAGTTTACTACAACATGTCCTTGTGAAAACAAAATTCCCATTGCAGATAACTAGTGTGGTCTCGAGGCTAGCTAATTATTTTAGATAGAATTGAAGTAGATATCAATCTAAGTATCTGAATCTCTAAATAGGATTTGTGTTGTCTCGTTTCATACCAGTATTGTGATAGTTTATCTTAATTTTCAAGACCTTTATTAACATTGGTTTTGAAATATTTCTTTTTGGATTGGTAGCGGGGTTTTAGACTTCAGTTTTTAGTTGTGTTCCTTTCTCTTGGTTTTTCTATTGACAACAGTTTCGTAGGTACTGATTCTTCATATTAGAGGAGATCTGTGGGTGCCACTGAGCTGTGTGACATATTCTACGATTCGGCCACATCATGTCCTCAAGATTAGTGGACCGAACTGTATAGGCTCAACAAGCACAATATTTAGATTTTCTCTATTCTCATCACGATTAGCCTTAAAAAGAGCTTTCATTTCCTTGTTCTGAGAGTATGAAAAGTATGTTCAGGGTTTATTATGAAGAGAAATGTCAATTTTGATTCCTCCGCATTTAAAAATAAATTAGTGACAGATCATAATATTGGAATACTTGGGTTATTTTAGGCTGCAAGGCTGGTAGGTACCATACAGAAGTCAAAACAATTATAGACGAAGTGTTAAGAAGGAAGAATTTTGCTAAAAAGCTTGATGTTTACTGTATCAGCTCGCCAATTCAATCTAATTAACCAAGCATAATAATTTTGTATGAAGTTTTATTTAATAGCCAGGAGCGGTGTGTGTTCTCTAGTTGTAAGGTTTTAATGTACTACACTTGAGTAAAATTTTAATGCTTCACTAAATGTAAGGAGAAATTTTCAAAATATATTAGTTATCCATGAGTTTTAAGTCTTGCATGTGAATAGAGCCCCACTACTTTACAATGTTCGAACACATCCAATATTGTGTTTCTTATATTATTTATTTTCATTTGTTTTTGATTTAAAAAGTAAAGCAAGATCTGAGATTTTATATGTGATGATCAGTAGAAAGTAAGGATAGGCGGTGCATTGAATAAAAATATTGTTTATACAGTATTTC
This sequence comes from Odontothrips loti, assembly GCA_038380765.1. NCBI lineage: Eukaryota > Metazoa > Arthropoda > Insecta > Thysanoptera > Thripidae > Odontothrips > Odontothrips loti. Next base: position 357,121 of record JAZGLN010000145.1, read on the forward strand.
AATTTTATTTCCGTTGTCCGTTATGGTACCTCGGTGTGTCTGAGACGGTATTGTAAACCTTTCAGCGGACTCAACAGTGATCTTGACTCATCAGTGATCTTGACTCGTCAGGATTATGTTATGAGACTGTGACTAATTTGTTTTTCTCACCTGTGCGCTGTTTTGAATCCTTCTTAGCATCCTGATAACATGGCCGACGCAGAGCGGAAACCCTTCGTCCCCCAAAATTGTTATTTTCGGTGCATTTTGCAGAAAACTATTTTTCGAAACTTGTGTTCGAACCTTTTTTTCCCGTTATGGCTGCTTTCATCCCGCGGCATAGTCGTTTTTGTTCTTTGTTTTCTGTTTTTTTTCTTGTTTTTTTTTTATTTCTTTTACCTTTGCCTGATTGTCTAATGCGACAGTTTGTTTCTGTTTCAGTCTGATCCAAGGTAGAGACCATGACTTCGACGTCGTCCTCGCCAGCAAGCGGCCGCGGGAGGGCCCGCCGCTCGGCCACGTCGCAGCTGTTCTCCCTCCACCGACGACTCGGTCCCACCTCGGCTCGGTCACCGTCACCGCGCACCTTGGCAACATCAGCGAAAGTCGCCGTCGTCGCGGATGGGACCAGAATAACCCGAAAGAGGAGCAGGAGCGAGTGCCACTCGCGGACGACAGGAAGGTCTTCATCGTCTCTGACATCCCCGCCCACGGCGCTGGCTGGTTCTCCATCTCTCAGTCCAGCTCCGCAGCCTGCTCCAGGTTCACCGACGCATCGGGCGCCCACGCCGGCAAAACAGCCGCCTACCCTAGAGGATGTGGCGGAGGGGACCGGATCAGTCAGCCCCGTCAAAAGGCTACGCAGCAGGAGTGTAGGGCGGGCGGCGTCCTGGTCCGTCAGGCGATCGCTGAAAACGGCCGCAAGCTTTGAGGCTGTTGTCCCGCCTGCAGCGAATGGGGAAAACCATCCTGGCAACGCGGTTGGTGACGGACTTCAGCTGATGCCCGACGAGAAACCCAGGAGGCTTCGTTGCAGGCCGCCCAAGCGACAGGATGAACGCCCAACGCAGTCGTCGTCGCCTCCCGTGCTGCTGGCGGCGGCCTCCAGTGACCTGGGTGCGGCCACGGCGGCCCCCGAGCAGGTCGGCTTGCCTCTTGTCAAGACGTTCCCGTTTTACACTGTCGTCGACGAGGCCGATAAGGGGCCATCGAGGCGAAGGAGAGGACGCTCAGCACACTCATCTTCACCTGCCGTGCTGTTGGCGCCGGCTTCCAGTGACCCGGGTGCGGCTGCGGTCCCCGAGCCCTCGCCTAAGCGTACCAGCGAGCCTTTTGTCAGGACGTCCCCGTCGACCACTGCCGCCCATGAGCGCCCCAGCGCCCCACCTATCCGACGGGGAAGACACCGAGCACGACCGTCATCACAGCTCCCTGCCGTTCCGCCACCGACGGCCTCCAGTGACCCGGGTGTGGCCACGGCCGCTGAGCCCTCAACCGAACCTGCCACCGCGCCTCTTGTCGGCACGTCCCCGTCAACCACGCCCGCCGCCGACTGTCCTGGTGGGTCGCCTAAACGTCGCAGACTGGGCGGCCCCGCGAGTGCATCAACGAAGGCCGGCCCAAGGTCATCGGATGTCCCCTCTCCGCCGGCGCCAGAATCATCTGGGTCTTGGAGCTCTGCGTCGGCGACCACATATAGAACTGCTTCAACTATAACTGTGATCCGCCCGGCCAACCGTGATGACGTCGTTCCGGCCGCCCGGCCGCCTGCTGCGGACGCGCGCGCTCCGCTGCCATCCTCGCCGTCGGCGTGGTGCCCGGCCTGCCGGCGGCACGGGGTGCCCCATCCCCGCCACCGGGACTGCCCGCACCGCGGCTGCTACAACTGCTGGATGTGCCGGCCCGACTCGCCGGCGCAGCGCCTGCTGCACAAGTACGGCGTGGACAGGATGTGCACCGTCGCGATGCCGCGGGTGGATGACGTCCTCGTTGGTGGTCTTCGTGGAGAGCAGAGCGCCGTGGCTACGCCCCCATCTGTACAGTGTCGTCTGGACATCGGCGCCGAAGTCAAGAAGACGTTCCAGGCGGAGCACGGCGACGAGGAGCTTGTTCAGGCCCCGCGGTCCCCTCTATTGCCTGACCAACAGCACCAAGAGGCGACAAAATTGCCCTCCCCGCTGACCCTCCTGAAGCAGGCGGGCAACGGGGACGCCGACGGGGACCTGGAGGCGGTGGCCGGTACTGCGGCTAGGGCGGCCCTGGACCTGCTGGCGCCCTCGAGGGCTGACTTGGACTCGACGCCATCCCCGACCAGTCCTGCGTCGAAGAAGGCCCTGGACTTGTTGACGTCGCCGGGGCGGACTCTGGCGGTAGCAGGCGCCGAGCCGCGCGTGCTGGGCCCCGTCAAAGTGCGCCGGCGCAGCAACGAGCACGATCCGCCGTACCTGGCCTGGGTGTGCGTGCCGCGCATCATGGCCAAGACCGTCGCCGTTGTGCCCAGGCGCAAGTGGCGCAGCGCCAAGGCCGCCAACGGCGCCGTGCAGCGGGTCTACAACGTGTACAAGAGCGAGGCCGCGAGGCGCGTCCTGTCGCCGCGCGACTCGCTGGCCGCCCTGTTGAGGAAGGTGCCCTCGTCGAGGGTGCTGAGCGCGGCCGAGGCGTCCCACGAGGCCGCCGTCAAGGCCCGCAAGGCCGCGCGCGCGGCGAAGGTGCTGGCCAGGAGGCTGTCTGTCTTCACTTTCCCGGACAACGGGGAGGACGAGAACGCGGGCGTGCTGCGGGCGGTGCAGCTGCGCCGCTGCCAGCGCTGTTACGGGCACGGCAGGGGCCTCGTCGTCAACAGGCACCCACCGGAGCGCTGCCCCCATCAGCACTGCGCCTGCCTCAAGTGCACCGATGTCACCGCAGCGACCACCCGCAGGAGGAACAGCCGCTCAGGTACGAAAACTAAATGCGCTCTGACACAGACAAAATTTTCTTCGATAACGTACAAAATGGTGCGTAGCTGTGGATAGTTGAGTCCGTTCTTTTGACAGGCGCGGTGAGGGGGGGGGGGTGCGTTTCCTGGTGTTTGTCCGCGTGACTATGTGTATAAATGGTGGCGGCGCATTAAGCTGAGGCTAGAGTTCATGTGCCTTGGCCGGCTGCTGTTAGTAGGCCCTTGTCTATGCACTTATGGCCCTGCGGCCGGGTGGCGATGAATGTTTGTACACGAGAGCTGTGGCGCGCGGCATGGCGAGGCGACGTGGCTAGGCGGCGCTGGAGCTGGCACTCTCTCGAAACTTGGCGTGGAGCGGAGTGGCGCGGTGTGGCTTAGTGTGGCATGCTTCGCCTGGCTAGGCGACGCCAACCACTCTTGTCCCCCCCCCCCCCCCCCGTTTTCGCTTACATGTGCGTAGGGCTCCCTTTGCCCAGCCTCCCGCTCCTGCCTCCCGCTCTTGCCCTGTCCTCGCGGGCCCTCGCCAAATTTTTGGGAAAGTTGGGTCACAAATGGCGTAGTTTTGTTTCCCGGTTGTAACTGCAGAAAGTCGTAAAGTTATTTAAAAAAAAAAAATTGTGTCGGTGAAGTGATGCGTACAATTCCAAAATAGTTTTTCGTCATTTCAAATTTGAAAAGTTGCAAATTAAAACATGGTTCGATAACAGGAATGAACACAAATGTTTACCCTAAACCCGTTCCTCGTTCCTGTTGCAAAATTGGCTTGCGTCTCAAATATAGGCCCGTCACGCAGCAGCCACTGCAGTGGCTGGGTTTTTGACAGGCCCTCAAAGGGGTTCGCAGATTTCGCGGCTCCTTCACAGCCCTAGCCAGCGACCTAATAGATTTCGTGTGCTGCTGTTAGTACACTGGGCTGCTGGGTAGCCGGGTGGCAGCGGTAGCAGTTGCATCTGGGCTGGAGGTGGGGAAGGAGGCTCCGGCCGGCTCCAGTCGGGCGGCCCTCTCAGTGCCAACAAATGGTGCTATGCGTTCACATTTGGCGTAGGCTATCGACCAAATAAGGCCAAAATCGAACTCTGTACAGAATTTCACGCTTGCGTATGTACAATTCTCCATTCAAAACCTTGTGTATGCGCGAATGCGCTTTACTTGTCAAAGCAAATCTTTGCCTCTGGAGGCTGTGATTTGCAAGACATTGGCTTGAAATTTGCACGGGGTTGTGTTTCTCAAGACTCCGACAACATATCGTTTGATTCGCGTTGATATTTCAGCCCGTTCAAAATTTTATACTATGCCGCCTGGTCCCCTGTTTCACACTATACCCGAGTGTCACTGTCCCCTGCCTGCCTGGTCCTTTTGCTCGCACCCGCGATTCCTCTGCAGACCCGGGACCAGTGCAGGACCAGGTCGTGTTGCTGCAGTTGCTGGCGCAGTAGTGCCATGCATACTGAGATGGCCGGCGCTCTTCTTAAAATAGACTGCCTGGAGACTTGTCTGTGCACTTATGGCCCTGCGGCCGGGCGCCGATGAATGTGACGGCTGTGGCGTGGAGAGGCGTCGCTGGAGCTGGCACGCACTTGAGTCGTGGCTTGGAGCGGAGCGGAGTGGCGTGTTGTGGCGTGGCGTGGCTCGCTGTGACCCGGTCACGCTCACCCCGCTCCCGCCCCCCTGTTGGTAGGGCTCCCCGTGCCCAGCCTCCCGCTCCTTCCCTACCCTCGCTTAGTTCTCAGAAAGGTAAGGAACAGGCGGAGTTCTGTTTCCCGGTCAATTGTGAATACTAAAACGAACGAAATTGAACACATTAATTTTAAATAGCTGCGAATTATAACATGCTTCAATAACAATCACAAACGAACACAAATATTTATGTAAAAGCCGTTGCGACATTGGTTAGCGTTTCAAATATGGGCCTGTCACGCAGCAGGCTGTTTATTTTGACAGGCCCAGTTAGCGGCTGGCATTACCGTTACCCTAGTTCGCAGCTTTCGCAGCTCCTTCACAGCCCTGGCCAGCGGCCTTATATGCAGGGGGCCCGTTTTCATGCCTTTTTGTGCTTAAAAAGTGGCGGCGCATTAAGCTGAGGCTAGAGTTCGTGTGCGTTGGCCGTCTGCTGTTAGTAGGCCCTTGTCTATGCACTTATGGCCCTGCAGCCGGACGGCGATGACTGAGCTTTCGTTCACGTCTCAGTTTCACAGCTGTGGCGTGGTGTGGTGCGTACGGCTCTCCAGGCCCCTTGCCCAGTTCTTAGGAAGAGAAAGGACACAAATGGCGTAGTTTTGTTTCCCGGTTAGAAATACAAAAAGGGATTAAAAAAACAACAAAAAACAATTTTGTGTCGCTGAACTGATGCTTGCAACTCTGAAATACAGCTTGGTCATTTTAATTTTAAAAAGTTGCAAACTAAAATATGCATAAAGAATGTCGCAAATAAACACAAATATCTATGCAAAAGCGTTTCAAATTTGGGCCTGTCACGCAGCAGCCACTTCACTGGCTGCTTTTTAAAAGTACGTACGGTGTCATATGTGCTTCTTGATTTCCTTAGGCTAAGCACAATTTAATGCGTAACTTCGTAGAATCATGTATACTAAAGAATTTTATACCTATTTACGCACTCAATTGTGCGTAATTATTTGTAAATTCATCTGCGTAAGGCAAACCCACAGTCAGATTGTGCAAAAATTATGTACATACATAAATATTTAGTGGGCCACCTGTCGTCATGCATCATAGTGGGGGTAATAAGGCACAAAATATGGCCTAAATGTGCAAAATTGGATCGGAACGATTTTTTTATGGGAATCGGTACTTTAGACCGTGCTCTTTCAGATTCGAGTTAGAGCCAAACTCGGAAAACACGGGAACAACCCAAAAAGCGGGTTGCATATCTGCCAGGAGCAGTGCCGCTTTTCTTCAGAAAACTCGTTATAAATCGAGAGCTAGTTGAGATACCGTCGCGGTTGAAACGGCAGGCTGTTAAGAAGACGCAGGAGAGCTATCGGTACCAGTTGCATCCCATTCCTGTACAAATTGCGACCTCCAGAGCCAAGAAACTCATTTACGCCGATGTTCAAAATCAGAAAAACGAGAATAACTCGAAAATTTCCAAGACGAAAGTACTGATTTTTTGACACTAACAGATGTGCCATTTCATTAGCTTTCAGATAAGCGTTTAAAATTTGGTGGTCGTCGCTTTGGATTTCGAGTGGCACCGCTTTGAACGTCGCCGGGCGGCCCATTCCGGCGACTGCCGCCGTCTTGCCGCCGTCCCCCGCTCTATCCGTCTCTCTCGAACTCACGGCGGTCCCGTAAGGTACGGAAAGGTCCGTAACTCGGCTAAATATCGAGCTAGAATTGTGAATTTTGCTTCTACGCCTTCTTTAGACATAGCTGATCAAAGTATGCTAGGGAAGCACCTGTTAAGCTGACTGGAAAATCGAAATATCGGACACCTTAATTTTAAGGTGTTCAAATTTTGGTTTAATTTTAATAAAAAATCTAACATTTTGTGGTAAGACTGCGGTAATCAGCGGCAATCGGTCTTGAGCACCGAGTGTTCAAAGTTTAAATTTGAACCGTACTTTGAACAACCACATGTTTAAAAAGGTTCAAAATGTTTAAAATTTGACAGATTTTCACGTGGCTTCCTAGCTAACGTTAATCTATGCGTAAGGACGACGTAGAAGCAAATATCACAATTCTAGCTCGATATTTAGCCGAGTTACGGACCTTTCCGTCCCTTACGGGAGCGCCGTGAGTGCGAGAGAGATAGACAGAGCGGGAGACGGCGGCAGTCGCCGGAATGGGCCGCCCGGCGACGTTCAAAGCGGTGCCACTCGAAATCCAAAGCGACGACCACCAAATTTTAAACGCTTATCTGAAAGCTAATGAAATGGCGCATCTGTTAGTGTTAAAAAATCAGTACTTTCGTCTTGGAAATTTTCGAGTTATTCTCTGTTTTCTGATTTTGAACATCGGCGTTCAATGAGTTTCTTGGCTCTGGAGGTCGCAATTTGTACAGGAATGGGATGCAACTGGTACCGATAGCTCTCCTGTGTATTCTTAACAGCCTGCCGTTTCAACCGCGACGATATCTTAACTAGTTACCGATTTATAACGGATTTTCTGAGGAAAAGCGGCACTGCCCCTTGCAGATATGCAACCTGCTTTTTGGTGATGTTCCCGAGTTTTCCGAGTTTGGCTCCAACTCGAATCTGAAAGAGCACGGTCGTAAGTACCGATTCCCATAAAAAAATCGTTCCGATCCCATTTTGCACATTTTTGTGCCTTATTCCCCCCACTACCCGTAGGAAAACGATTTGTTCCTGAATCTGGTCGGAAGCTGTTCGAAAGAGCCCCCTGCACTCCGGGCAGCTCCGCGAAGTGTCCGGGATCTCTCGGACTGTTCCACAAGCCACCCGCCGCCGGGACCGGGCTAGTCCGATTCTAGTCCCCGGTTAGCGGGGCAGTCCGGATTCAGTCCGGTGGTCCGGGTATATCCGAAACAAGTCCGTCCTTTGCGGACCAATCCGTTATCGGTCCGAGCACTCGGACTCTTTTCGGACTTCTCTGTATTTTACGCCGCGTTTTTGTGGACTTAAAAAAAATTCACTCCTAGCATGGAAACGCATCGAGGACAGACGTGTATTTTAACTAGATTTTTGTTTGATAATAATTTCATACTTTGGTCACCGGTAAAGTTGATGCCCCCGAGTAAATCCTGTGGGTTTCATCGAAATCGGTAGGGGGTTCGGGGTTCAAATCGAGGGTCAAAGGTCAAAAATGGCCATAACTGTTTTCTGACTTTGCGACGCTCTAGCGTGAGAACGATAGAAGATAGAAAAGATTTCTTTTCTGCGGCGTAATCCTTGAAATGTTGTGCACATTCCGTTCGCTGATACTTGTGAGGTCCGACAATTCCTTCCCACCTTAAACAGACCAAATTTGAAAGTCACTCGCCGAAATTATTTTCATCATTTCAAATCTCACATCGTGGCACCGAAATAAGACTAGATATCAAGAAACTACTCGAAGCAAACTGAATGCGGGCATTCTTCAGCTCCATGACGGTACCCTCGTTTTTTTCGTCAGTTGAACGGTTGCCGAGATATCCGGTTTGAAGTTGAACGCTGCAGCCCGCCCGCGCCGGCCCGGGCGGCAAGGCCGCAGCCGAATGGCGCGATCGCTCTCTCTCCCTCTGCCTGCCCGGCCGTGCGTGCGACGAGGACGGGACGAACCGCTCTCCGGAGCAGCCGCGGCACCGGCCTGCCTCCGGCCTGGCTCCGGCAAGCGGCAGAGTATCGCAGGGAATATTTATTGATTGAAGTAGTAGAAATGCTTCAAATGTATGGATTTTGGGCTCTACGGACGCACTAGACATTCACGAAGATGTTTCCGTACATTTTATGTCAAATTAAAATTAATAGGTATGGGATTTGGGTGAAAACACACGTGGTGTCACCACATTCAATATTAAAATCGTAAAAGCGCCCATCTCTTAGTCCGGAAACAGCCCGACTTCACAAGATCGGGCATTCCCGAAACCAGTGGGTAGAAACTCCCGGGCGGACCGCCGGACGATGCGCGCGACCGTGGTCTTCCCGCGCCGCGCCGCACCGATTTGAAATACGCTGCCAGACCCGGCGCCTCTAACGATGCCGCTTGCCTTTCTACCGCCCCAAATTGATCCGAAACCGGCACAGTTTGCCTCGGGGACGTAACTGCCTACCAAAAAAATATTTTTCAACCCCTCTATTATTATATAAATACATTTTATTGCCTTTTCACGAAAACTCGCCAATTTCGCACTCCACTTCCCGAACATTAGTGTAGTTTTGCCAGTCTCACAACGATCGGAGACCCATACATGAAGCGAGCCGATTGTTCCTTATTAAATTTCGCACAGGATAGGCCAAACCGCATGTCGAAATGTGGATTCTGTGACGAATGGCGTCGATTTTCGTATTTCATACCAACGACTAAGAAAGTTCCACTTACCTCTGAACCGGCTTTCCGGGGACATTTACCCAAACCAATCCGTCTATCAGTAGTAAAAATTCCTCCTCTTTCCAATGGCGTTCTCCGTTTTACGATCTGAGTTCTCTGGGACTGGAAAATTATGAAACTTTGTGGCCGTGCAGAGTCGGATCGAAATCATAACTGCACACCGATGTCGTCTGCGCATGGCCTACGCTCATTGGCTGGCGCGGACCGAGTTCCAAATCGCGCCACCAGAGCGCAGGTCGGTCGATCGCCTTTGTTTTGGCTCTCAAGCAAGCCGGCTGCTGCGGCTTTTGCGTTGTGTACGTTTGTGTGTTGTGATTTTACTTTCACTGGCGGGGTAAACCGAATTTAAAACACTTGATCGATTTTATCACACCTGGCTCGCACCCGCAAGTTGTCTGGGAGTCCTCTTCACTCTCGCTCCGTACGCTTCGTAAAGAAACGTTGGCAGGTAAGGCAGTTAGTTTTATTTTGTGGGAACTTGCTCTGCTGTGGTTAGGATATTAGCGTAAAATCGGACTGTTTTTTTTTTCTTCCTTAAATTTGTGCGCGCTTATTTTTGTATGCTCTCTGATGAGTTTAACATCCTTTTTGCTTGTGTCGCAGAATGAATGAGGAAGACTTTGATGAAGTTGTGGCTGAAGTCATTGATGACAAGTTGACCCCTCGAGCAATGCATGACTCCTCACAAGTGTCTAGTGGTATATCTAGCGGTGCATCTGTTTTGGCTGATAACCAACCCAGGTCATCATCACCTGATGTGCAGCCCTCAAAATCAATACTCCGTTGCAAGCAATGCCCTAAGACATATAAAACTGAAAAGGGATTTCAGAGGCATTTATTCCTGCATAAAATAGAAGGTGAGAGATATTGCTATGTTCTGTGATTGAAGGATATATTGAAGGATTGAAGGAATATTGTTCATTATTATTGTTGTCTGGTTTTTGTTATGTTGCAGATTATAACCGCCGTAGGCCAAGGATTGAAATTGCTGCAGCTATTATTGATGATCGAGTGCTTGCTATCCTTGATGAAATTAGTGAAGAACCAAATTCGCCTCAAGAGAAACTCGACATCATTAGTGAACTGAAGATGGCAGCTGGGTCTCCCAATTGGGTTCTGTTTCTTAATCTGCTCTCTGATCCAATCATTGATGCCTTGACCTGCAGAACGAAACTTCTTCCTTCAAATCAGTATGAAGAATTTATGACTAACTTCAACAAATTTTTAAATGCTAAGGAGCAGTTTGAGAGTTTGAAATTAAGTTTTCTGACAGTTCTAAAAGACACAGGGAATTCTAGATTTGTTGGCCTGGTGTTATCTAGGATTTGCAGTCGTTTGCCAGAGGAGGTTCAAATTTTTGTTGTTAAAGAAATGGCTAAAGGTGGTGTGGTGTGTGTGGTGCCTGACACTGTTGTGAATGATGATGCTTTTGCTGCAACTGTTTCAAACATGCTCAGGTGTTATTTTATTAGAGCATGTAGGATTCCTAATGAAATCTGGAGAATGAGATGTTCTTGTATTAAGGATAGATTCGTTAGTTTTCAAGATGAGAGTAGTGAAGATAATAATTTACTCTTAAAATCAAATTGGGTAGATGGTAACATAGCTCCAAGTATTAGCTTCTTGAAATTCTGTAGGGGTGTTGAAGATATAATTAGGGACAAAATTGATAAGAAAGTGAACATTAATGAAGATGAACTTGTGACAACTCTGCTTGGACCTCATTTCACTAATATTACTGAATGTTGGCATCTTCTTACTTTTGGGTATTTTAGTGAAATTGATTCTGTTGTATTCATGAGAGATTTTGTGTCAATTCTATTCAATAAGTCCATGCGTTTAGAAGAGTTGAAGATTCAAGCTGAACAGGAAGAGTCTCAGAGATTGCGAAAAGTTGCTACTCGTGAGAACTTAAAACGTAATTAGTTAATTTGTTACAGAATTTTTATTGAAAGTGTCAATGTATGGAAGAGAAATTATTTGACATCATCTGTAATTTATTTTCCAATGCAAGTCCGTGTTGTTGTCTTAAGGGATGGGAATAAAATTTTCCTTCATATATAACCAAGACATGCTTTATTATTTTTAACTTCCGAACCTTACCAGCAGCCTTTATCACCGCTCCTAGGAGAGCCAATTATACCTACAATTTTAAGGCTATCAGGTACACATTTTAGCAACATTTAATGGAAATATCAAATACTCTTTGAAACATTAAAATAAAATAAAAATTACACATTATACTAGGGTGAATCTTAAATTCGTGGGTTCTGCCCTCTCACCGAAGGCTATAAAAATATTTATGGCAAAGCCAATAATATAACTAGAAAGCAATGCATTTGAAAACTAGCTGCAATTGCTCAGGCCCTCTTCATTTCTGATTCTTCTGTCGCTGACGGAGAGGGCTTTCATCAGGCACATAATCCACTCCAGTAACTTGAGTATTACCTTTCTTCGAAGAAAGTGCAACACTGCTCTGAACAGTCAGGGTGCATACTTCCTGCAAAACCTGAGGAAGTGAGGGGTTTCTATTACTTCCAAACGCCATCCGCAACTTTCCAAAATATTGCTCCAGGCTATCCTGGTTGAACTGTCTTGCAACAACATATGGGGCTCCAAGTTTCAGCATAAATTTTACGGCATAAATAAAGCCATAAATAGAAATCTTTAAACTTTCATAGCTTTGATGGCTAATGAACATTCTCTCCCTTTGCTGAGCTTTGTATCTGCCTGGTCTGTTTAATGTTTCTTCTTTCCATTCATGGAAAAATTGCAGAACAGTGCTAGTAAGATACTCAAAGCGCGGATCATCCATTTCACGATAATGGCGAAGATTAGGGTTCTCTTGGCTTCTTAGACTCTTCTCATTATGTCCACCATTCATGCAGTCAAACCAGTTGTTTATAAGTAAAATCATTTGCCTTAATTGAGTCATATCAAGATCTTTAAATTTTGGATGCTGTCTGAAGTGCTCAAGTGCTTGTAGAACTGATATACTATATACCTGAGCAGCAAATATCACTTTCATGCATGAATGAGCTGTCAATTTCACGTGACTTTTAGTAAGATGGGTTCCATTATATTTGCAGTGAAGTATAATTTGCCACAAAACTTCAATAGTGGTCCATGATAAATCCTCTCCACTTTTCCACAAATACCTGGTCTTCTTGTGAGAGTAAGAATTTGCAAAGCAGTTACGCAAAGTTTTCAACAGATGCGGAGGGTCCACAATAAAAAATATTGGCCGCCACGCATCAGAACAGGCTATATTTCTGGTGCAGTACACAAAATCCATTTTTGGTGGATGAACCTCTGCATCTAAGTCAGGATCCTCATATGCTGCATGCATACTGAAAAACTTCTTATTTACTCCTGCCCCATCGCCAATTATACACAAAATCTTTACACTGTGGTTTTCACATCTATAGATTGTGTGCCACACTCTTGTGTGCAGCTGTGGAGATGTAAGGCACCCAGAGGTGCTGTACACACCAACAACCTCTTTTATGGGGTTGCATACCCCCTGCACCATGCAAACCAACACCTTCTTGGCTGGCTGAGGTTTGAATTCCTTCCCTTCCATCATTTCGCTCTCCAGTCTTGCCATTTCTGTTTCAAGTGGAGTAAGGTTTTGGAAACCTATCACGTCTCCAGTTTTCTTGCAGATAACAATGTCAGACCGTATGTCCATTTCATCTAACAAAAAATTAAAGAATTGTTGGTACTCTTCCTTGTAACTTGCTTGGATTTTCTTTTCAATATCCAGAAGAATATATTCTTGAGGTCCTTCTTTAAGATCAGTAAAGTGAGTGAAATCATAAAGCCGTCTTTGAGAAGGAAGATAAAGAATATTTCTGAGAGAATCATAAGCCTCAGGACCAGTCAACATTTGGACACGGAGAGCAAGACGAATAACAAATGGATTCCACCTCATTCCTCTGAGATCTTTTTGTCTTGAGAGGGCTTTCATTTGTTCCCCCCAAAACAATTGCTGTGTTTTTGATAATTTATCATAATTGTCCTTAAATATTTTTGCCAGGTCCTCACTCATTTCTTTCCCCACTTCAACAGAGTTTCTTTCAATAAATTTCTTTAGCTGTGCTCTTAAATTAAATACTTTTTTCCTGAGAGTTTCCTTGTCTTTTAAAATTTGTGCCAGTTTTTTTTTTAATTCTTCACTTGATAAATATCTTACATTTGTTCTTGTGTCATCCTTTTCTGCTCTGTGGCTCTTCCTCCAGCTTCGATGTTTTAAAATGTTTTTCCTTGTGTGACAGGCTTCACATGTATCTGCAGCTGCCACAATAAGAGTGCAAGCATTGTCTCTAAGGCAGTAAACATCTTGGTAAAATTTTTCTTCTAAATATCCTTCATTATTTTCAACAGCTTTTTTCCATTCATTGTCATAAATCCTCACCCCTTTGCAGATACTACTATTTTGGACAAGGTGAGCAAGCTTAACTAAATAGTCAGAGACATCATTATCTTCCTGGGGTGATGGTATATCCTTGAGAAAGCTGTCCTTCAAAGATAACTCCTTGTTGTGAATGTAAACTTTGGCCTCCTTCCCATCCCAAAAAATACACTTTTCCACACTGACATTGTTGAAGGAGGTCAGAATTATTAACTTTAAAACATTTTTGTGTAAATACACAATCCATTCATCTGACAATAGGGGAATTAACTCTGCACCTAGTTCATATTCCCACTGTAAGAATAAAATGAAAAGACCAATGAATAAAATGTGACATCAAATCAGAAATTACATAGTACTCACAAGTAACTTACAGCTTGTGGATCGTAAGGAAATGCTGACTGATCCACCAAGTCCGGACCCAGCACAAAAGGATCTTCCTAATAGGGATGAGAGAGAGAAAATCATATTGGAGAAAAAGCAAGAAAGAGATGGAAATATTTTAAGACAGTTTCATTACCTCAGACTCTGCTGGGAGAGAAAGGAAATCGTACATGATTCCGGTTACTTTTTCTTCCAAATCAGGCGTGTCAACAGAAGGACCCACAAGCCCCTGCTCATCTGGCGTTACAATGTGTGACACAACTTCCTCCATTACACCGTCAGAGTCAGGTTCAGTGCCAGTTGCACTCATGACCACTGAACCCACATCGTGCTCTTGCCCCAGGAAATCCTCCATGTGAGCCCCACTGTACTCCTGAAAAATAATACAGTGTATCATAAGATTTCTCAATTATTAAGAGAAGAATTCTTAGATAATTATAAAATAAATAAATGCAGGTACCTCATCCATAAGCCAAGCAATAATTTTTATATCACTTTCAGCTTTGATCTCTTCATTTGTGATGGATGCTCTGGCAAGACTTAAAAGAGATTCCTTGAGAAATAAATAAATATAAAATTAAGCCAAATCAAATAAATCAGCATAAAGAAACATATCTTACGTCACCCTTCCTAAAACTTACTGAATAATTTTCAAACACTTCATCTTGGCTTCCAGTGTCAGCCTTTTCAACACAGACTCTGTCATCTGACTGATCAATAGTTTTCACTGGACCAGATACTGTTGAGTTAGAGCTGCCATCGCCATCCTGACCAAGATTCTGACCTTCATTGGTCTCCAGAGAGCTCTGCAAATATAACAAAATCAGAGGTTGGGAAGGAAAGAATTAAAACCACTCATACATTATTTTAACAACAAGAAAATACCATAAACTAGGAGCTAAAATGTGAACAAACTAAATCTTACATCTGTACCAGTCATTGGTATTTTCTGACCCCGTCTCTTCTCGGGCACAGAGACCTCTCCCTTTCTTCTCCTGGTTCTCGAGTGTGAAGCTGGATTGGGCTGTAAAGAAGTAAAATGTAGGTAGTATAATACATTTTAAAACGTTTTTCCATTCATTCAAACTATGATGTAATTAAATCCTTGAATAAAATCTTACTTCCAAACTGGCAGAGTCAGAGAACTGCTCCAGATCATCTGATTCCATTTTCACTTTTTTTGGCGGCATGGACAGCAAACCTTTCTTTTTTCTGTACTTCCTTTTTGGTTCAGGATCTCCCTATCACCATGAGACAACAGAAATTAGAGATTCATTGACACTCTGTACCCCTTCTAAACTCAAGCTGATATAAACTTTCCATAAACTTACTCCAGGTTCATTATCCGAATCAGTTTCCAACTCTGCTTTGTTTGACGGTCCTGTTATCAAAACAAGAATAACAAAGGACAAGTATCAGTATAA
Organism: Odontothrips loti; assembly: GCA_038380765.1. NCBI lineage: Eukaryota > Metazoa > Arthropoda > Insecta > Thysanoptera > Thripidae > Odontothrips > Odontothrips loti. The sequence continues at coordinate 372,266 of JAZGLN010000145.1, forward strand.
CAAAAGAAACCGAGAACAGTTCACACAACCAATCCAAACAAGGAAAGCTTCACCAATTACGGTACTGACAATTACCTGCATGAATCTTAGAATGTTTAGTGAGACCTGCTTTCGTTGCACAGATCACTTGACATCCTGGATGACCACACACAAATTGTCTCTTTTCACTCATGCTGCAAGAAAACACATATCAAAAATGAGACAAAGGCACAAACCAACCATTTACATTGTAGAAAACTGATGAACAGAACAATGATAGAGAAAATCACAGATAAAACCTAACCTCAAGTCATTACCAATGCACAAATATGTGGCACATTTAGGAAAACGCGTAAAGTAAAGACTCTTCAAACCTAAGACACAAAGCATAGCAGGTTACAACAACATAAAACTAACTGCCTTACCTGTCAACGTTTCTTTACGAAGTGTAAGGAGCAGGAGTGAAGAGGAACCCCGGACAACGTGCGGTAGCGGGCCAGGTGTGATAAAATCGATACAACAGGTGTTTTAAATTCGGTGTACCGCGGTGAAAGTGAAATCACGTAAATACGTACGTAAACACCGCAGCAGCCGGCTTGAGAGCCAAAGCAAAGGCGATCGACCGACCTGCGCTCTGGTGGCGCGATTTGGAACTCGGTCCGCGCCAGCCAATGAGCGTAGGCCATGCGCAGACGACATCGGTGTGCAGTTATGATTTCGATCCGACTCTGCACGGCCACAAAGTTTCATAATTTTCCAGTCCCAGAGAACTCAGATCGTAAAACGGAGAACGCCATTGGAAAGAGGAGGAATTTTTACTACTGATAGACGGATTGGTTTGGGTAAATGTCCCCGGAAAGCCGGTTCAGAGGTAAGTGGAACTTTCTTAGTCGTTGGTATGAAATACGAAAATCGACGCCATTCGTCACAGAATCCACATTTCGACATGCGGTTTGGCCTATCCTGTGCGAAATTTAATAAGGAACAATCGGCTCGCTTCATGTATGGGTCTCCGATCGTTGTGAGACTGGCAAAACTACACTAATGTTCGGGAAGTGGAGTGCGAAATTGGCGAGTTTTCGTGAAAAGGCAATAAAATGTATTTATATAATAATAGAGGGGTTGAAAAATATTTTTTTGGTAGGCAGTTACGTCCCCGAGGCAAACTGTGCCGGTTTCGGATCAATTTGGGGCGGTAGAAAGGCAAGCGGCATCGTTAGAGGCGCCGGGTCTGGCAGCGTATTTCAAATCGGTGCGGCGCGGCGCGGGAAGACCACGGTCGCGCGCATCGTCCGGCGGTCCGCCCGGGAGTTTCTACCCACTGCCGAAACCTTACCGATTTGGAAACATTCCGGAACATGTTTCGGTGAGTCCGACCGGACCAGATCGGATTTTTGACGGCTTAGCCCGCGCCCGGGTTGGTCTCGGAGCTTATCATTTTTATACGGGTATCACTCTCATCGAATGTTCAGGCACGCGCTAAGGGGAGGAGAGGAGGAAGGGTGGGGGGATTTGTAAGGTCAGTCTCTAGGGATCACGTGTCGAAATGTCCCAGCAGAAATCCTGAACAGGACCTTCGCGCACCTTTGTTTGTCTCGCGTGGTTTCTTTTTTCCCCTCTCCTTGTTATGCTGACCTTTGTGCCCATTATTCATGCATTGGCGGTCTGGGCTAGGAGCTGATCACTGCTAGCACTGGCAGAGCTTGCAGCACGCCACGAACGCCAGTCGCTCCATTCCCTCGTTCGTGCTCACCCGTCTCCTGCCCGCTTCCCATTTTCCCTTCCCTCCCTTTTCCCTTCCCCGCGGGTCAGGCGACCTCGCCCCACCCACCGCGCGTGACCCGCTCCCTTGCTCCTGTCCCTCCCCAGCTACAGCCCCATCCCACCCGTCCCCGCCCCTTCCAGTTCGATCTTCTCCCCTTCTCATTCGTTGGTTGCGAAACTGTCTCGCTCACTCGCTCTCGCTCTCCATCCCTTTCGCCCGTCCTTTCTCTCCCTCTAGCCTCCACACTCGCTACCGTAGGGCAAGCTCAGCTGTGTAGCTGCGCACTTGCACGAGCCTTACTGCGCCACCAACAGAACTTGATGACCTGATATCAGGCTGTCGGTTATTGCGCCTGTGAGAGGGACTCAGCCTGCAGCACTGACGCCACGAAAACCCTGTGAGGTGCTGAGTGCCCAGCCCATGTAGCGCAGTAGGCAGGTTTGCCTATCAGCGTCTTACGGGTGCTTTACATGCGCAGTTCTTTCGTCCCTGTGGCGCTGACAGGCAATGTGAGACTATCACAAGAAACTGCCAAATGACCGTGAAAAGAAAAAAAAAACCACATTCGACCAATTTTCGAATTTATATTGTAATATTTTGTCATTGTTTTTAACGTCAAAATTTGCATGGGAATTTGACGTTGCAGACGTTTTGGGGCTTTTGGGGATTGGTGAGTTGTGGCCTTTCCCAGTGTACCAAATGGGTCTTCCTACGCTAGAAGGTCCTCTTTATCGAATGGTGACCTCCAAACATTTTTTGGGACCAGCCGTTTGGCACCCAGAGGCCCTCAAATTGAGATTTTTTTTTAAAATGTCAAAGCTATGAGTTTTGGAATCAGGACATCACAAAACGCATTTTTATATAACTCCCTCAGACATCTTTTTCGACCCAAATCTCGGGACCAGGCGCCTCCCGAACTTCAGAACCGAGGGCAACCGTAAGGAAGGGGCAAACACGAGTGGCCGGTGGGAAGGAAAGTGGAAAATCCAGAAGCGATAGGAATCAGTTGTCGCCGTTTTGACCCGTTCCGATGAGAACTATGTTTTCGTGGCGGAGTGCCGGCCTATGCAGCTTTGTTTTTGTCATGGAGCCTGAGTGTTCGTCATCGCTGGAACGTAAGGATTGTAGAAATAGTGCATAGCCCCGAAAGCCCATCAAGGAATGGAATGTAAACAAGTATTTATCATCCAGTTTGGCACGGCGGTTAACGGAAGGTTGGTGGGGGAGGGGGCGGGCAGGGGGGGGGGGGTATACACTCGTTGGTGTGGAACAGACAGTGCAAGGAGCACGTATACCGTGCGGCCTAGACCGGGCTGGGGCTCGGCAGGGTGTCAGATGGCGGAGACTAGGAGAGGGGGGGGGGCTCATGTGGGTTTGGCAGCAGGGTCGGACTGGCCAGGGCGGGAGGCGGATGATACCCGCCGGGGCCCCGCACCAAACCCGAAAATTAGTGGGCCCGGCTTGGGCGGGGCCCATCCGAGGCCCTTGGAGCCCCGCTAACGTTCGATTCAGGACCGTCACGACGCGCGCAAGGCTTGAGCTGAGGTGGGGCCCCTCCATCCGATGGCAAGGGGTTGGCGTGGGGTGGGCGGGGGCCAGGCGGGCAGCCGGCGGGGCCTGCGTATGTCTGCGGTAACATTATTAGCCTGCTGCACTCGCTAACGTCTTTTCGGCTTTCTTACCGGGAGTAAAGGCTACCTGACACCTAAAACGAGGTATCATCTGCTAAAAAACATCTAGATAAGTGGTTTATCATGTAACATTTACTGACGATTCTAGAAAGCTTTCATGAGTTCTGCTAGAAACTTGAATTTTGTGGTATGGTCAGCCTGCCACCAAAGACCGAAAGACTCCCTTTTTTTCTCGCACTCGCAACTCAAGTCTTTCTTTGGGAGCAGTGAGCTGTAATGGACACCGAAATCCGCCTCGGTCAGGTTCCAGTGCGAATAGGTTGTGAATGAACCCATCTCCGTGGAGGGTAGGGCAGCTCAGTTTCTGATTTGAAATCTCGCTCTGTCCCTATTTAAGAAATCGTAATCCCGTGAATAGGGTATTCCAACTAAGTATTGGCCGGCGTGCGGTGTGAAAAGTCATTTCAGAACGACCTTTTGCGCGACAGTCTATTGTTTGTGTCGTAGTGTATCGTCACCCCTCACAACTAAGTATTAGGGAGTGTCATAAAAATTAAACCGTCAAAAGGACCACCGTTTTAACAATAATGTAGCAGGGTGCAAGGGGAGAGAGAGAGAGAGAGAGGGGGGGGGGGGGGTGGAAATGGACCAAAATCGCATACGTTAAGTATATAGACGGCCCCCCAGTAGGGCATAATTCTGTGCCATACCTCATTGTGGCGGTATTTCGGGCTGCATTTTGTTCTAGTTCCGCTCTGGAGCCTTACTGGAAATGTCTTTTCCCCTGCACTTTACACTGCTTCACACTTTTCACGATTGTTCCATTATTCCTGTTCTAGGTGCGAAGAGGCCGGGCGCTGTTGTCAACTCTGGCGCTGTTTCGCCTAGGACTCGCCTCCATGACGTCTCCATCGCAGCGCCCAAGTCTCCTACTCTGCCGGTGGACGGGACCACGCCTCCGACACCGGCCGCCTTGGCCTCTCCGCCACCTCCGCTGGAAATCCGATTTTCAGAGCCAGAGCAGTCCAAAGAGCTGGCCGGTGCTACTGTGTGCATTGCAGCCAGCGAAGCCCCAGTCAGCACCTCTGCCGAAGTGGCCACTGCAGTTAATGCCACCCGAGTTGACACGATTGCCGCAGTCGACACTTCTGCTGCAGTCGGCAGCACTGGCGTCGACAGGTCTGATGAAGTCAACACTCCATCTGACAGGTCTGTTGAAGTCAACACTCCATCTGACAGGTCTGCTGAAGTCAACACTCCATCTGACAGGTCTGCTGAAGTCAACACTCAATCTGACAGGTCTGCTGAAGTCGGCCCTGCGGCTAGTGCCACTGAAATCGACTCGTCTGAGGTGGACACGGTAGTCAGTGCTGTCGGCGTTGACATCCCTGCTGGTGGCGGTTCGCCCATTCGCCCCGACGAGATGCAGCCGGCGAGCCCCCTGCGTAAAGATGATGGCCGCGATGCAGGGTACGAGTCTCCTGCGGTGCCTCTCTCCGCCGGCCCCAGTGTATTCTACGTGGACGACGGCGAAGATGATTTCGTGCTCACAGGCTTCGACCTCTCGGATTTGTCGGAGGATATGGACTCCATGGCACCGATTGTAATCAAAGTGGAGGCGGACGTCGACGAGCCGGCGGCAGCAGACATCTCCACGGTCACCGAGGAGAACCTCGACCTCTCGAACACGTCGCAGGCCGCGAACGCGCTCGGCACCGCCGCGGAGGTCGACAGTTTCCTTGATTCTCTTGGCTGCTCGTTAGACGGCGTTCTCCCCACGGCTACCGCTGCCGACCCTGACGGCGGGACCGTGTTGTCGGCGGCCCCGACGCCCCCGCTGTGGACTGCAGCCTATCCGCCGCCGCGGCGGACTCGGGCGACGAGGCGGGCGGCAACGCCACTGACTGCATGGTGGCCTTCATGTGCGAGGACGACGACGCCATGGGCTTGGTGCCGTCGGCGCCGTTCGAGTGCGCGTGGTGCGGCCGCGAGTTCTATTGCGAGGAGGACGCGGAAAAGCACGCCGTCAGGCACGCTGAGGACGAGGATGCGGACGAGGCCGATGCCACCATCAAGCAGGAGGAGATCGACCTGGGGGAGTGGCAGTGCGAGGAAGACAAGTCTGCTGAGTGCGAAGACACGACTCAGTTCTTCGCGGCGATGTTCTTGTCCAAGTCGGCAGCAGTTGCGACGTCAGGTGAATCAGCAGGGCCAGATCCCGAGGCAGCGGCCCGTACCCCGGCGCCGTCCCCTACCCGTACGAGTGCGTCAACTGCAACTGCATCACAGGCGGCTACCTCCACTAAGGCATGTCTACCTCCGATCGAGGCCACGGCGGTTCCAGCAGCTTCTCCGACTGAGCCCATGGGCTCCCCTTCGGTGTCCACCCCGACAAGACCAGCCACATCGGCGACATTTACAACCGGGCCTTCTTCGTCGGGATCCTCGCCGATCGTGACGTCACCGCCTGCGAGGTCACCTTCAAGGTCGTCCCCAAGGTTGTCCCCAAGGTCGTCGCCGACGAAACAGTCATCCCCCAGCCCTTCCCCTAGGTCGTCGCCGACGAAACAGTCACCCCCAGCCCTTCCGCTAGGTCGTCGCCGACGAAACAGTCACCCCCCAGCCCTTCCGCTAGATCGTCGCCGACGAAACAGTCACCCCCAGCCCTTCCGCTAGATCGTCGCCGACGAAACAGTCACCCCCAGCCCTTCCGCTAGATCGTCGCCGACGAAACATTCACCCCCCAGCTCTTCCCCTAGATCGTCGCCGACGAAGCAGTCATCCCCCAGCCCTTCCCCGGCGAAGCAACCGCATTCCAAGTCGCTGCCGATGCAGCAGCAACGCTCTAGCTTGTCTACTCCTAGGCAGTCGCCTGTGGTGTCCACCGCTGCGCAGCAGCCGCCTCCAGTACCCACGCCGACGAGGCCAGCTTCGACAGCGTCCGCTTCGACGGCCCCAGCTCTGTCAGCGTCCGCTCGGTGGGACCCGGGTCCGATGGAAACGACCAAGTCAGCCCCAGCCGCAGGGGGTGTTCTGATGTCAGCGCAAGCCATCTCCTCCGTCAGCTGGGCCCCCCAGTCGAACGCTGCGGCAGCGTTTGTCGCGGCGAGGCCTGGCACGTCCACGTCCAGCGAGAGGCAGTCTGCGACGGTGGCGGTTATTTCGCCGGCAGCGATGCTCTCCCTTATGGCCTGCTACGCGAACGGGAGGACCAACGCCGCCCTGCCGCCGGCTGCAGCTGCTCCGCTGTCGGTGCCGCCTGTCACCCGGCTGATGACGAAGCCTCCCAGCGGACAGCGTGCCGTGCCGCCGCCGGCGCCGCCACCCGCCAAGAACAGGTCGCTGCTAAAAACGATAGCGCACAAGAAGCTGGTGGCGATGCAGCAGCAGTCGGTCCCTTTGGCGCACCCGGCAGCCGCAGTCGCGGCCTCGAAACGGGTCCCCGTCGTGGACAAGCGGAGGCCGCTGATCCTCAGGCGAACTGCCTCCGGCTTTGAGCTGGTGGCCTCGCAGCAGCCGCCGGGGACGAGGACGATCGCCCCGGACGGCACCATTTCGGTGCGCCAGACGTCGACTTGCGCCCGGCCGAGCTTCTCGTGCAGCGAGTGCCCCATCAAACTGGGTTCTCGCAGCAAGCAGGCCATGCACCGACTGATCAAGCACACGGCTGAGACCTGGCACCGCTGCCCGTGCTGCAAGGAGACGTTCCACTCGGCGGAGCGGCGGGACGTGCACGTGAGCACGGCGCACGCCCTGCCCCGGCACGCGTGTCCGCAGTGCCCCGAGCGCGCGCCCACCCCGCTGCTGCTGGCCGCCCACCGGCTGGACAAGCACGGCGTGCCCGCGGTGCTCACCTGCCCCCTGTGCGGCGCGGCGGAGAACTCAGTGGACGGCCTCTCCGCGCACCTGCGGTGGCAGCACCCCTCCGTGCACAACCCCCTGCAGTGCAACGCTTGCGGTAAGTCTTGCCACTTCAGAATCAGAAGCTGCTATTTGTACCTGGGGCCAGTGCGATCGCTTCTCATAGTACTATTGGTGTAATATAATGTAGACAGTTGTCAAAAGTAGTCAATCACAGCGCTCTCCACTAAGGGGTCGTGCACAAACCACGTGACCTAAATTAGGCCACACCCCCGCCCCCCTCAATCGGTCGCGTGGTATGAGCACGACCCTTAATCGCAGTGCTGACAGAGTACTCAAGAGTTCATAAACTACGTGACGAGTGGTCGGGGGGGGGGAGGGGGTTAGGCCATCGTCACGATCCTATCCTTAATGCATGGTAAAGGTTAGCCATGTCACGACTAGGGGGGAATTGGTCTAAGAGCAGCACTACGTTACGAAGATATAACGCTGGGATAGGCATGAGAAATCGCGTGTTTAGAGCCCCCCCCCCCCCCTCACTTTTTTCAGAAATCACTTGTACAATCTGTTATGAACGCGTCTTACTGCGATATGACCCTTTTCAGTGATATACACACGAGTTCTCATTACACCAGCTTTCTTCTTCCTGGTTAGGACTGTTTACTTTCGTTTCGGTCTTCCCCGGAGTACCCTATTGCATTATACAGGGTGGTGGCTTACGAAGCCCGTTCTTCTCCGTACCGTAAGTAGGCGATGCACTGTAGGCGGCACGCGGCGGCAGGCAACCGGTTTGGTGGAATGAATGGAGGGGCGACCCCGCTCGGCTACCCTCCTCGCCGTTGGGGGACGTGCATGAACTACGTGACCGATTCTAGGCCACTTTTTGACCCCCTCCCCCCATCGTGACCTGGCCGTACCATGCATTCAGGATAGGATCGTGAGCATAGGCTGACCCCGCCGTCCCTAAATTGGTCACGTAGTTTATGAACGTCCCCTTGGCCCGCTGTCCGAAGTGTTGCCCACTTACGGAGAAGATCGGGGTTCGCGGGCCACCCTGTATGCCTGTAGGGGTGCGCGGTGCAGGGCACCCGGCTGGCTCACCTCGGCTCGGCGGGCAGCGGGCCCGATACACCATGGCAGGTGGCGCCTCGCCTCTCTCCGCCTCTCTCCTTCCAAGCGCCCTAGAAACGGGTTTCTTTTTCCCCACCCGGGTTTAAATGCCGTTGGCGCTAGAGGGGAATGACTCTTTACGTGGCCTTCCGCACCTGTTGCGCGCTCTGCCTCGCTCCCAACACTCATTCTCTGCTGTTTCATCTCGCCGACAGGCTTTGGGAGCCACGATGTTCAGGCCATGCTGGTCCACGTGTCCCTCCACGTATCACGACTCCGGGATTTGCACTGCTCCAGGTGCGCCTCGTGGTTCCCCACCACCCAGCTGCTGCAGGTGCACGTCCTGGAGGAGCACTCGTCGCAGGCCACCTACGTGTGCCCCATCTGCGGTGAGGGCATCTCGTCCAAGAAGAAGTTCCAGATGCACCTCCGCCTTCACGACGAGATCTGCCCCTTCTCCTGCGTCTGCGGACGCCGCTTCGCCAAGTTTGAAGACCAGTTTCGGCACGCCAGGGACTCGCTGCACCTCATGGAGGCGTGCTCGGAGAAGTTCGCGGTGAGTCAAGCCGTGGGTGTAGATGGTTTATGAACCGTGGGTCTGATCTGAATGAGAGTGATTTGGGAATGGCGTCCGCGGTAGTTTGACTCCAGTCTTTGTTCCGGGCTTGAATGCCGGCAGTCAAACTGGCATTTCGCCCTGCAATTCGAAGCTATCAGGGCAGTCCCAACCTTAAGTTCGGCCATCTCTTCATTGTTCAATGTTGATATAATATTGATGTTACTCTCTTCCCCCCGGTAAAGTATTAATGTGGGTCATGTTCACACTAGATCTGATGGTCCTAAGGTTCTCCTTGAAGACTACCCAACTGTGAAATTAGGGAGCAAGGGTGCGCAGAGATAGACAGTGGTCAGGTCGGATGGTCGCCCACTCACCAAGCTGGATACCGAAAGGTGCTGCTATGCTGAAGGTCTCTCTACATCTGCCGCGACGCGGCACGGCCAAAAGCCGCGAAGCCTAAAGTGCTGACATCGAGTTATTCTCTTTCTTGCGCCGAGCGCGGGTATTTCGAAGTGTACTGTGAACATACCCCTCTTGAAATTAATGAGCGACCCAGCTCATTGCCAGCTAGATGTTCAGATGAGAAAGGCAATAAGTCGATGTCAATTTTCATTCATTATTCTAAAAATTTAACAACAAAGAGAAAAAAAAGTTTAGCTTGAAAATACTTGATTTTAAATTTAAAGCTTGGTTCGCAGGCAAGCATATCGTGTATTTCGGATTTAGTCAATGTTCATCGTTAAAAAGCTGAAATAATAATGCCAAATTAAGTGAAATAAGATCAAGTGTCCAAAAATAAAACAAAACCGAAGAACAAGGGGCTGTCCGTCGCTGAAGTCGATGATGGGGATGAAGGCCGTCTCCACGGCGGTTCGTCCCACGGTGCCCAAGGGTCGGATCTTCTTCCCTGGGTGGAGAGGAGCGCAGGTCGGTGTCTTCACGCACATTGGCACCCCCTACTCAGTTCAGAGGTGCCGCCGTACTGGAGTCTTGTTGAAGCGACGAGTGTTACTTGTCGTTCACGGCGGGGGTCAAGAGGACATGCCTCAGGGCCCCGTCGCTGACCATCCCCTCTCGGACTCATCTTGGTTGACGCCGTGGGAGCAGTATTCACGAGTATTCACCGCGCAGAATTGAGGCACAACGTGCGTGGACAAGATGACAGCAGTTTGTTGCGATGGCTGAGTCTCGGCGGTAGAGTTGACGACCACAGTCGGGCACGGATGTTGTGTGCGGATGTGGCCCTGCAGCCAACCAGCTGATGAGTAGAGTACTGGAAGGCGAGGGGTAGAGCCGAGGTATGGAGTATCGCCGTAGAGCTCGAGTGGCGGGTGTTAGGGCCGGGAAACTGCTGACACTGATGTTGACGACAGTCCAGCGCGCGGCCCTGGTGGGGGCCGGCGGGGCGGCGGGGCGCGGCGTGACGTTGCGCGGTGGGACGTTGCTTGGCGCGTCGCGGAGTGCATACAGGAAAGGCCACGCAACAGCCATATGGAAGGGCCGAAATGTCTCATGAGACGAAGAGACGCCCTTTGCAGCACCCCCGGCACCAGCAGGGCAGGCTGAGCGGACATCCAACCAAACACACTCACACTCTGCAAACTGGCCTGCTCCATAGCCAAAATAAGAGAAAGATTGCATTCTAAACTGAAAATTGGGCAATGCTAAATGGCAGCTAAGTGTTGAACTCTGCACCTCCAAATAGAAGAAATTTTATGACACGTTTAGGAAACAGCTAGCAGGCGTTTACACTCACAGGAGAGTCTTATCATCACTGCATGCACCTTCTCCAAAACGTGGAATGAAGGGATTAATTTTGAATTGAGACAGGGGAGAGCAAAATTGAGAGGCTTCACCCGAACCTCGAACTACTAGGTGTGCCCCTGACCGATATCAGAGAAGGGGCTACGCTAGAGTAGACAAGAACATTCTAGTGCTACCTATTCCTAGCAGGGGGGTGAAGAGCATACTCCAGCTCACAACTGACTCAAATACCAAGCCAAAAACAATTTTTTGAGGCAGTCCAAGGTCCCGTAAGCATCACCACCATGTTCACACTAGATCTGATGGTCCTAAGGTTCTCCTTGAAGACTACCCAACTGTGAAATTAGGGAGCAAGGGTGCGCAGAGATAGACAGTGGTCAGGTCGGATGGTCGCCCACTCACCAAGCTGGATACCGAAAGGTGCTGCTATGCTGAAGGTCTCTCTACATCTGCCGCGACGCGGCACGGCCAAAAGCCGCGAAGCCTAAAGTGCTGACATCGAGTTATTCTCTTTCTTGCGCCGAGCGCGGGTATTTCGAAGTGTACTGTGAACAGTCAATAACACACAGGACTGAAAGCCGTTCAAATTTTGATCCATCCCCTTTGCCTATTAAAAAAAAAAAAAAAAAGCAGCAAAGTTCAACTGAAAGTAGCTACAATTAGACCTATTTCCACCTAGAACATCAAAATAAAAGCATGTTGATATCTTCCAATTCCGGTTTGGTTCCTTTATTACTGTCATACACATACAATGTGCACAGCACATTAATGTATTGGAAACCGTGCATTTGTTGTGCTTAGAGAAGAAATAATTGTGTTCATGCTTAATTGTTTTCCCAGTGAAAGAGAGTACGTTAACTATGCTCGCCAGTTGAAACAGTACAGGCCTGGAGAACGCTGATGCGACAAGCTTCTTTTAGAGATTTTGATATTCCACAATTCAGAGTGTAGTTTTTCGTTATTTATGCATTATTTATTTAAGTGAGATAATTTTGGACTGTGGGTGGCAGTCGTCCCAATACAAGCTACCGTCCATCAAGGTGCATTCTAAGAAAGAGTCATTATTTCGGTTTTCAATTCCTTTTTTTTATTAAATTCTTTTGAAACTGCTTCAATATTTACAATACATCATGTAAACGATCCCAGAGCGGCCTCCCTGCGCTTTTTGCCATTTATGACATGGCAAGCACAGTATAATCATTCTACTCAAAGAATGAGTATAAATGGTTCAACTTCACTGATATGTTGTATTTTCTCTCCTGCACTGACATCTATGGCCGATTCTGTTGTCCTACCTACTTATTTATCACACATTGCTTTGCATTTCAGGACTCAAGGAGGGACATCAAGAAAGAGGAAGCTGAAATGAATCTCCTGCCGCTGGATCGTGTAGCACAACTACTGGCGCTTATAGATGATGTCCAAGTGCTGAGAACCAAAGAACTTGTTTTTACAAGGTAGAAACAGGAGAGTGATATTCTACTAAGACTGATACACTTCAGAAGTAAATGAAATGCTGCAAAATTTGATATGACGAATATGTTTGTAATGTTGACTTTTGATACTTACCTTCATGTAGGTAACATTTAGTTACAAAGTGATATGTTTAGTGACCGAGTTTGTGGCACCATTTTCATTATCTTATTTCATTATTTATTGGATATTAATTGTTTTAGTTTTTGTAAATTAGTTTTTCTGTTTAACAACGTACTACATCTGTTTCTGTAATTGCGTGCGTAAATTATTATTATTTTTGTTATTTGATCCATCATTTGGATATAATGTATTAAATTCGAAGACTGCACAGTAGTTCAAGTGGTTTTGGCATCTCTCTCCAAAACTTGATTATCATCAATGATACTGAACACCTTCCTAATTGCACCATTTATAAGGGTCCTTATTTATTCATGTGCACTCATAAAGATGTGCTTTGTCATCTTATTCATTGTAAAAGAGGACTGTTGTAGACTGATAAAATTTGATTATGAGGCACTCTTCACTAATTAGAGGCTCCATCTGGGCTTCCAGTGTGTGAAATGTTCAATAGCTTTCTGGTTTAAATCCAGTTCTCATTTGATTTTTGTTGTTGTTGTAAATTGTACCATCCTAGAATATATCACACTTTTTATTTAGTGGATTGTGTTTCTGTAATTCACTCACCCATGCAAGTGTACAGTTGGACACGAGGTTCTAAACGGCAGAGCTTACATGACTTACTTTGCTAGCTATTGAATTTTGAGGACATCCTGACTGGACATGTTCTGCAGTTGCCCTACCCCAGAGTATGTTGCCACCGGTGTGGTAGCTAAGTGAAGTAATGAAGTAGGGCCTCAATATTCACAGTTTGGGTAAGTTGTTAAAGGATAAAAATGCTGGTTCAAAGTTTAACCATGATTTGACTTGGTTTAAAGGTGGTGAAGGCGGTGGAGTACAAAATGAGAATAGCAGTGTCAGAGGATTATATTTACAGATGTCTCCCTTAATCCGATGACATATAATAGTTGAAATGACTAGGATTCCATGACCGTTCCATGACCATTCGACTCAGGCGTTTTGACTGTGTGAATGCAAAAAAAAACTTGTCATCAGGTAAAGTTATAATTTTATTTATTTACAGGAAATTCAATTCTGTGACATGTTCACAATAGGACACAATTATTGATTCACACGTCAACATTTGGTGCAATCTCAAAAGAAAAATTACATACATCGGTAATCACACTGGTTTCAAATATTCACAACATTTTTCATGTTGAGTTTTTCCTGTACTCTTGGTAGGGAAATCAGCTGGCATTAATTTGGTATTCATGATAATTTTCCCTGACTAGTTGCATGCGGCATATCATGTGTTTATCTCTCGCACTGAACTTTTGGGATCTTGATTCGCTGCAAACCACAATTAAAGACTGAATTAACTTTTGAATTTAAATAGTTTTTTGTTTCTATGTTTTTTTAATTATTGGAATATTTTGTATAAAGCCTCAAGGTGAAATAACCACACACCATGCTTGCTGTGAGGACATGCCAAGAGAGTTTATTTGCCCTCAAAACAGTTGACAGTACACACACTGCAATTGATGCTATTTTCGGTATTCAACACACCCTCTCAAAAGCATAGCATTTATTTATTTTATAGAGAAAGAATGGCCCACTACATACTAAAAATAGTATAAATATAGTTCAACATACAATTTTTTTAAAATAAGTGATAACATGTATGATAATTTAAGTGGATAAATGAATCATAATTAAGTAAAATAATAATATGAGACATACCGTAAATGAATACCTGTAAAGCAAAGTTATGAGTAGTATTTCTAGAACTAATACATTCTTAAGATCCGATTTCTGAATCTTTCAAACAAATTTCCAGTCAGTGGTTTAATCAGTAAATCTGTCACTTGTTTCTCAGTTGGACAGTAGCTGATCTTGAACAAGCCATCATGATAATTTTCAGAAATATGATGGTATCTCACATCAATGTGTTTTTTTGTTTTGTAGTTTGTAGTGTATTGTACAGCACAGGTGATTGGCTCATTTTTAATTGTAGTAAAATTGTGCAGGAAATCCCCATCACCGGTCATGGTTTTAGATGCAGCATTATCAATATACATTTCAGTAGTATTTTTATTCATATAAGTTACAGCTTGGCCACCACCTCACCCTTGGCCATGACCCACTTGTTTGGATTTGGGTGCAGCTCTTGCATTTTCACTGTTGGACGACACTCTAAACCTTTTGGCACTAGCACTTGCACTTTCACTGACACTGGAATCACCATTTCCCTTGGCGAAACGGCAGTCCCTCTCGGCGTGGTTGGTCCACTTGTCCTCGTACACTGAACACAGAATATCCCATGCCTCCTTGGCATAGATGGTAGATGGTCTCTATCACGTGAATAATTACATCTCGAGAAGGGCGGTACAAATGCGCGCGTGCGCCCTCGAGTCTCTTCTCAGCTCCGGTGATGTGGTGTCCGCCCGGGCCTCTTCGGTGAGAAGAGCGCTGAGGCAGCCCAGCAGATCCTCCTGGATCAGTGTTGCCAGAAAAGTAGGCTAAAATCCGCCCAAACACACAGATGTAAATATTGCACCTACCTGCGCCTGCCTACTAGGCAAATTGCTAAAAGCAGTGACAACATTCTTAACACCTGTGTGTTTGGGCGGATTTTTGCCTACTTTTGTGGCAACACTGTCCTGGATTAGGGTCAGTCGAATGGCGAATTTCCACGTTTTCCAGTTGTCGTATCCTTTCCGTTTCTCGATGGTCAGGGGCGGTGTGGCAACGGGAACGCCAACTGATGTTGCGCCGCCGTCGGCACTCTCCTGACGATTCGTTTGCTGCCTCCTGGTGGCCATGGCTGGCGATGATCGTTGGTTGCACCCTTGGTTTTTGTAGGGGGGTGGTGTTTTGGCCTGAGCGGCTTTGTTTGGTAGCGGCATTGCGGATGCCAGAGGCTGTTCGTTACAACATGCTTGTCTATGGCTCATAGCGGCTCATAGGCGGTTAGGCACCGGACAATCTTGGGTCCCTGGGTATGGCTCACGGCTAACCAGTGGCCCTATGAGGCACACGGTCTCACCCGTGGTTGAACCCTGGACTCAAAAGGTCCTGGGCAGACCTGCGCTACCGTACTCGCTGGGTCGTGACGCCATCCCTGCCTTAACGGGGCCTACTCAATTAGTAACCTCTCACTGGTTTCTGGGTTCGAGACTGGTTGGATTGAGGAAATGACTAGACATCGATTAGGATACTACTCAATATGTCCAAATATATCATTAGAAAATAATAATAACTGCCATTACACTACTGGTCTCCTCCTCTTAGTCTACTTACATTGGTACACTGATTAATCGCTGGCTTCACTACACAAGATACACTGTCACGATAGACACGCACACACACACACTCACAGCATACACTGTTACAGCGAACAGCAGCTCGGGGCGCGACCGCTTAGCCGGTAGCTTCGACTCAAGGCGGTTTAGCTCGAGGTCAAGACTCACTGGGCTGACGGCTTGCTCCTCCGAGAGCTGGCTGTCGACTGCCTGCCGAGGGCTGGGGCAGCATAGCGCTTATATGCGTGGCTCCAGGCGACCTTTACACTGTATAGCTTGCCTTATCGACTATGAGCGCTATGTAAACTTAACCCCAGTACTTTACTTATCTAATGAGCGCTATGTAAACTTAACCCTAGTACTTATCTTATCTAACTTAACCCTAGCCCTGTGCTTATCGCATGTTGGCAAGTACCATGTAGGTCGCATTCGCGTCCCTGCAGTTTTCTCAAGTCCCGATTTTTACCACTTAAATCACTCAACACAGAAATATCAAACTGAGCCCAGTGGTAACGGTGCTTGGCCCAACCTGTTATAAACTTCACTTCCTCTCCAGTCCCAGTACTGTGTAGTTGTGTTCTTTCATCGTTCCTTGTCGTTATCGCCTTACATCCTGATTATCCAAGAGCCTATCACCAAATTATTACAACAGTAAGAAGTTATGAAGAATCAGAAAAGCGGATCCAGTATGAGGGGAACCGCAGCACAGAGTATGTCCGGCCGCGGCGTCGGCCACGAGGTAACGCCGAACATTCGGATACTTAGCTCTCGCTGACGATAAGTCACGACCATTTGGTTGGGTAACACTGCGCAGAACGTGTACTGGTCATATCGTATCGTCAGCGAGAGCTCAGTCTCCAAACTTTTGACGTTGGCTCGTGGCCGACGCCGCGGCCGGAGAAACTCAGTGCTGCGGTTCCCCTCATACTGGATCCGCTTTTCTGATTCTTCATAACTTCTTGCATCCGTTTCGGCTCTTCTCCGGAATACGCTATTGGATCAATTTCTCCAGCTTGAGAAAACCTGTCAGGCGCTTATTCCAATCCAGAGGGGCTTTGTAGTAGCTTCAACTGTATTCCATTAGTGATGTCTCTGTTTTCTTAAGATAATGCCAGAAGGAAAATGACACGTTGAATGGGAGAACGCCATGACAAAGAATACTTTCTTTACAGTTTAAAACGAGAGCAAAAGAAATGGACTGCCACTAACAACATTGGCTATGTAGAGTTAGGTGTAAACACCCCCTCTTTAAAATGAACATTAGAAACTTTACCTAAATATAAACACTTAACATTGCGCACCGAATACAACAGGTGAAAAAACAAAAACACGCAAACACGCACACAGAACAAATCATTAACACAAAAAATAAAAATAAAAATAAGATGGCATTGAAATCTTTGGGACGGTGTTTTTGGGATAAAAACATATTTGGATACATAATCCCCATAATCCACACTTCCTTGTGGACCAGAGTGGTCCACGCTGCCCTGTGTGGACCTGGCCCACACTTGGCTTTGCTGTGTTTCCCGCTCTAGAGCCTCTTCTTGTGTTCCTTCATCTTCAGAATGTTTCCCGGCTGCAGCATAGAGAGAGGCGTGTCGCCGCAAGAACAACTCTGCCGGAGAGATCTTGGTTACCGTGTGAGATGTTTTCCTGTACGTAAAACAGAATGAATCAATTTTGTCTTGCATTGACCTTGCTCTAGTCTTTTCATCTAGAAGTTTTTTTCCCCGTGGGACATGATTCTTACTTCAGGCCATTTGGAGTGGGTATCCTTGTGGGCCGTTCGAATATGACGTCACGCAGTTTGGCCCGATTTTCAAGCACCCGTTCACTGTAGGGTAGGGGTACGGTTGGTGTGAAGGGGTGGAGTGGTTTCTCCGCGGTTTCTCGGCGGCCTCCGAGGGGGTATCCATTCTCGAAAAATGTGACCCGACTACTCCCTATTACGCGCTATTACGCTGTTACTACACACCTGATACGTCCCAACATATCAGTTTTTAGGACGAATTTGCGCCAAATTCGGCCAAATATGTACTATTACTATTACGCGTAATGGCCCGTCTGGGTGACCCGACTAATACACGAGTGGCCACCCCTCGGCGGCCTCCATAGCCACCTAGCGCTGCAGCTCCTCCACGACGACGTCGTAAGAGAGAACCTGGTCCCCGAGTCGGTCCTGGGTGACGTTGATGCGCATGATGAACAATCGCAGTCCCTCGTACTCCGGATTTAAACCCATGAGCAGCTTGAGCGCCGCCATGGAGTTGTCCACCGGCTTCCCGGTCTCAGCGAGGCTCTTGATGATTTCCTTAAATAAGTAAATTTCAACTGAAGTTGCATGTGCAAAAGAAATGTTCAGACCAATAAGTCATAAACCAAAATTAGAAAACTCAACACACCTGTGTAGTGCATGTTTGAATAATGAGGCTGCAGCTCGTCTGGTGGAGAGGAGGGGGATGATTAAATCCACTTAATAACTCGTTGACTGGCCTTTTGGAGCCAGCCTCATCACCTAAAAAATAACAAGAGAAACGTGTAAGTGAATGCCAGTTGAAGGAAAGAACAGACTAGTGAGGACTTACAGACAAATCTTTTAAATGGATCAAAACAAAAATAATTCTATTGACTGATATAAACAGGAATTTCCTATCAAATCCAGATGCATTTTGCATCTAAATAGGTGCCCCCTCATATCAAAGTAATAAAAAAGAATGTAAATGTCAGTATTCTTTAAATAAATGTGAAAAGAAAACCAAAATGTTGTAAAACGCCTATTTTATGGTCCATTCAAATTAGACTGGAAGTAAGCTCACCTTTGTACAGAATATCTGGGGTTTGGCAGAATGGCTCACTGCGACTGGGACATGGCGATGCTGGGGACGGTGTTGGCTGAACAGCACGGTCTTCAGTAGCACCTAGAGAAAAAGACAAGACGGATGTTACTTGAAAAAAATTAAATGAAAAATAGTAATAGTTCCAAAATATAAATTGGTACTTATTTACACACAGTAGTTTACTAACATGTGAAAAGCAGAGGATAAGAGAAGTATGCTTACCTACAGCCTGGGTGTTCAACTGAGATTGGGAGGCAGGATGCAGTGGTTCTGGCTGCCTCAAACTTTCCTGCACATTTCTTGTGGGCACTGAACGGCCTGCACCATCAGCTAAAAAAAAAAAGATTAGAAAAATGTTGGTCAGAATAAATAAACGCAAAAAGACAAATAATAATTTAAAAAAAAACAATTGTTTACACAGCAATTCACTAATGTGCAAACAAATTGATAATGTGGATGAAGCAAAGAGAATTGCTTACCTTTCAGCTGGATATTAGACTTGTTTCTAAATCGTACTGGTGTTTCAAGGCATGGATGGGGTGCATTGGCCTGTGGTTCCTCAACATCTTCTGCAGGTGTCGCATGGTCAGCTTCTTCATCTGGAGAAAAAGAAAAGAAAAACCTTAGCAGATGTAATTAAGAAAAAGTGCCTGTGATGTGGCAGTGCAAAAATGAAATGTGTAATGCTCCTTACTGGTTTCGTCTGCATTTTTCCTTTTTTTAGTGCTCGTGCCAGGGGTCGATTTTCTATTTACCTAGTGTTCCTTCTATTGCTTATAGTGGCATTAACGGACTCCGCCCAGTGCATTAGCATTAGCTAATAACTTACACCTTCATCATTCACCCCAGTCCACTGCAGGCCATGCAATGGTTTATCAGCAAGTGCGGGATAGGTTCTGAACAGGGCATTATTGTTATGTGAGGTTTGGGATAGCAGAAGTTTGATTCAACACGATTAAAAAATACAGCGTATGTTTACTGCGTCCTTCTCTTCCAAGTCAAACCCAATCAGCCGGAAGTATAAAAACATTTCACTCTCTGCACATGGAAATCAGGTAGCCGTGACAGGATGGCGGGAAGAGACTGAAATACAAACAAGCGATCTTGCTACCTCTACACCCCTCCTCAAGTGAGCACTTATAATAACAGTTCATGAGAATTATTTAATTTTATTAGTTACATTTCAGCCACACCCACACCCATTCGATGACGGGAAAATACTTCAAGAGACAAACCCTTAGTCATTATATCAGCCACCTGTTTCCCGTTGGTTGATTGACAAAGTAGCACTTAAGTACAGAGTGAAAGCGGACCTGTCGAGTGTGATATTTTTTTATTCAACGTAACATTTAAAGGTGGGAGGAGTTGATGAAGAGACAATGGATTTTACATATTTCAACATAATTGTATTTTAATGTAACTGTACATGGTAAAATAAATAGGCTGTCGCCACGGGAATCATTTTTCAGCCCTGTAAAAACACAGAAAGAAGAGACTTAGCATTAAAAAGAGATCAAATAAAATAAATAAATTACAATGTTAGGATAATTTGGCGTATTGCACGGCGGTTTTCTTGATTTAAAATTAATTTATCGTCTATAATTTTTAAAATAGGAACGGTACAGAGATACTTGCACATGTTAGAATATTCATGGCCCCTTTGAAACCCGGTCTGGGTGCCGTCAGTAGGGCTGTGCGGTTATTGATAAAATAACCGGACCTTCCGTTACAGTGATAACCCAAAGTTCTTCCGGTTAACCGTTTTTTGGAAAGTAACCGGTTATTTTACTATAACCGGTTATTATTTAGTAACCGGACCGTTTTTTTCCCCCTCTCAAATTTTCATTACGAATAACCGGAAAATCTAAGTAATTGTTCCTTTCGAAGCTCCTTTCGCAAGCTAGTAGGAATGAAAAGACAACCAAAATGCTTAGAAAATCACGCGTAGATATCTCAATGTACGCCTTATGACGATGGCTGTGGCACAAAGTCCTTGCCCAATCCTAGAAACGTGAGCCATTCAGCATGTTCGCCTGTGAGGCAGGTTCGGAGTGAACTCACGATCAAACCGTCAAAACTTAATACCCGTCCGAGTCTGTCCTAGAACGGCCGTTCGGTTATTGACATCGCTTCGGTTTGTCGGTTAACCGGTTTCTTACGGTTAACCGGTTAACTGGTTGTGCCTAAACAGATAACCGACCGCTACGGTTATTAAAATAACCGAATGCAATAACCGGTTAACCCGTTAACCGCACAGCCCTAGCCGTCAGCTCCAACCGTAAACCACAGACATAAACATCCTATCCCTCGCGGGGTGATAGCCTCTCGGGGGGCTCGATGGGAGCTGACGGCAACGTATATTTGACATCCCTGCCCCTTCCACTCAGGGACTTAAAGCCCATTTAAATGCCTATTTAGAAAGTCATCGTCAGGGTCAAGAAAAGCGCACCATGTGCCAGAGGACACCTCACTGTGTACCGATACACTTTTCACAGCGGTTGAAGTTAAACTGTAGCGTCGCAAATTGTTGACATTCGTTCGTACACGTCCAAGTCGTTCAGTTGCTGGTGTGTCACCCTCGTTTACTAAGTGCCAAATCAGTGACGATTTCCTCATCGGAACGTTTTTGTTATTAGTAGCGTCTTTCAGTATAACAAATGGTCCGTCCGGAGCAATGTCCTGTTCGTTCTGTACTGGCGTCTCCAAGCTGCCGAGAAGCAGAGAACCGAGGTCAACACTTCATAGTTCGTCTGGGAAGTCTTCGTCTTCCACAACAACTTCTGGTTCTGGCTGTAGTTCACCGTCGTTGTCGTCTTCGTGATCGTCCGTTACAGGGAAGTCAAATCTTGGCGGGCCGATGTTATCAGTGTGTTCGACTCTAAGCCAGCCAGCAACAAGTTTGGCGTCCGTCTGGGCTTCCATTATTTTGTTAAATATTTCGTCATCAGTTGGAAGGGAAGTTGGCACAGAACAGGCCTCAGGTGAATTTTTGCACTCATCCATTTTACGCCCGTCTCGTGGGGAAACATACCCCTCCTTTTCCAGGAGTATGGAGATGTCCCGTGTCATTTCAATGCGTTTCAGTTGGTCATTATGTTCGTAAATGCTGAAATTACATAACAGCAGTGTTTTATGTTGAAGTCATAAATCTCGTCTGTCTAAAAAGATTGCCTCACTAGCCTGACTAGAGAATAGCAATGGTAAGAACAACTCCGGTTTACCAGCGTCTCTGAGCTCTCTCGCCAGTACTAACAAACAGTGAGCATTTATCTCAATACACATGTAGCCGTAACAAAATTTTCAACACTATGAGACGGATGGGACAGCACCCATTTCTTCCAAATTCGTAAAATAAATGTAGATCTCCAAATTTAATACAGCCTTTCAAGAGGCTCTAATGTTTTGTCTAAAACAGAATCAAGAACAGAACGAGTAATTTCGAGAAACAATACATTACCGCCCTCACTAAACCAGACGACCAGTGGAAAACTGCGCTCAACAAGGTAATTTTTTGGTTCAAGAAATCTAAATCTGGCCTCAACCACTGCAGTTGCCTACTTAGCGTTTTCGGAGCCGGAAGCTGTACCATATTAGCACGCAACACTTTGTATAAAAATCTACCTCGTAGTAGAAAAAATGTAGCATGCAAACAGTTTAAGATAACAGCCAAATCGTCGCCCTGAAGGGTGACGGCCATACTTGTCTCGTGCTGCTTTTAACAGGTCAGTGACAAAGCGACCATGTGCATGCTCATTCGCAGCTTCAGCTTCGACTGACTCATGCGAATGCATGTCTCTCAGAAATACTCGCAACACCTCATTTTCCTTCACTAGTTACTCTACATGATTTAAGATGCAAAACGACGTAATCATGATCTGACCAGTGATGGGTCGCCCCATTAACCTTTTATTTCCAGCATCCCTCCCATACTTTTCCATCTTCCACTTGCTAACCTTTGATGTAAATGCTGTCGGCTGACAGATTCGGGAGCAGCTGGGTGTTGGTGTTGGTGAGGACGAACGGATCGGGATCGCTACGACTTCCTCTGTGAGGTCCACAGCAGCGGGGTCATCTTCGTTGTCGTTTCCATCGTTGCTCATCAACCGTCGCCGGCTTTTGCAGCCTGCGTTCAGCCCGTCTGCCATACGTGACCCTCCATTTTGAGTTCTCGCTTTCCTCTTCCTTCCAGAACTCTCCCCCGTCCAGCAAGACCTCGCGTGCTGCTGGAAATTTGAGAGAGACCAATTTCGATTGGGCTGTTGGAAAAGTGACCTGGCGCTTTTACAACGAGGGCACTTCACAGCCACGCGCGCAGTCCTCTTGCCGGTGGGTCATTCGGCGTGACAGTCACGTCCACTGACTCCATGTCTTCTTTGAAGTTACTTTTAATCCAAGTCAGCATAGTTTTCGAGACTTTATTTGCGGACACTCGTAAAATCCAATTCAGGAAGCACCTGTGGAGATTCAGCACCGTTCACGGCTGTAGGTGACACTGGCACTACACGGCGATGGGGCTGCATTATTTTTCGGCTTTGGCGTTTTCAGAAAGTCCACTTTTTTAGGTGATCGACCATCCGCAAGATAGAATCTCTCTCCCCTCTCTTTTTCTACATGGGATTTAAATCGCCCCAGGAACTTCTCTTTCTCGTCGTCGCTGTAGAGATCTTCTAGGCGTCGAACGCTGCATTCCACATTGAGAAGCTTCTCCAGAGTCAATAGCGAAAAAGAACCCTTACTCCGGTAACAAAACGAGACAAGCAGCTCGTATATGTGGGGCGGAAGGACCACTTCCACAGCAGCAGCCAAGTCTCGCAGCCAAGAAATCTGCAAAAAGAGTGAAAAGAGAACAAATGTATTAGTGTCTAATTTTACTTCCAATCATTACCGAGTCACACACCATTACATTGTAAAAATTATATCTCACACACGCACACACGCTGGAGCGCAGCCCCATGCGGTCTCTATGCCCCCCCTTCCCCCCTGTCCCTCGGCTTAAGGACATATACCTCGGCTGCAAACTCCAGCTGTTAGCTTTTGTTTCGTGCCTGCGTCTCTCCCGCGTCTGGGGCTGGGCACGGGCTACGCGAAGGGGGGAGGGGGAGGAGGGAATATTTTCTCACAGCTGACGGGCGGGTGCGACAGAGAAGCGCATTTGCCTTCACAACGGTGACATACCCGAGTTGTTGTAATTTACAATCATTGGCCCTAAAGTCCGACGCGTTTTGGGAAAAAAAGCCTGTAATTCCTGCAATTTTGATAGTACGAAAAATCGGTTCGGGATCTAGGCTTGTTATGTCAAAAAGCACCTTACGCCAGAAAAAAAATATTATTTTAATGAACGGTCCTCTGGTGAGGACTGCCTGAATAGCGTCCGACTTTAGGAACCAAAGTGCCTTAAAGTCGGACAAGGTGCCCTTAAGTCGGACAAATGCATTATTTACGATGAATTTGTAATCGTTTGGTGAGACGTCAGGTCAGTGTAGGAGTTGCCATGGGTAAGTGGAAGCACCACGGGTAGGAAGGAGAGAGGGGGGGGGGGGGAATAGAACATTTTTTAAAATTCTGTTACCTTTAATACAATCACAGAACTCGCAAGGACTTTGCATCAGTAAAAAAAGTAACAAATAACAGCTCAGTAAAAAGGACAATTTTTTTTACAAAAGAAAAACAATCTTGAGCCTGACTAGTACCTAGCATCGTTAAAAAGTTGGCTGGGTGTGAATATGCCTAATCGTGCAGAAAATCTTCGACACGGACGTACTTTGGTCAGCGATATCTCGGAAGTGCTGCTAGGTAAAAATATTTTGATTGCGGCGTTAGACGCCCTTCGTAGTGGTCAGCATGGAGCAGTCTCCATTACATTTTACCTAGCACCGTTAAAAAGTTGTCTGGGTGTGAATACGGCTTATAGTTTGGTGACGAATTTTTATAAGTCCCGACCCATAATGGGCTAAAAAAAATGTCTCCAAATTCAGAAATTTTGGTATTTCTCGACGTTTCATGACGTGAGGGCCCTGCTTCTTAAAAAAAATTTGGACCAAATTTTTTTTTTTATACAAAAAAGTTCTTCATATTTAGAAATTTT
Source organism: Odontothrips loti (assembly GCA_038380765.1). Classification (NCBI taxonomy): domain Eukaryota; kingdom Metazoa; phylum Arthropoda; class Insecta; order Thysanoptera; family Thripidae; genus Odontothrips; species Odontothrips loti. The sequence continues at coordinate 396,698 of JAZGLN010000145.1, forward strand.
CGTATTTCTCGACGTTTCATAAAGTAAGGGCTCTGTTTCTTTTTTTTTTTTTAAAAAAAATTTGGCCAAAAAATATTTTTGGCCAACTTCAGACTGGTGACAGCAAGACCGAGCTGGCAACGGTACACTTAACGCGCGCGCGCTCGCGCTCAGCGCATGAAAACCTCTAGTACCTTGTCATTTTGCAGACGAACCTAGCGTGTCCGACTTTAGGGCGCTTTGGAATATCGCTTCCCGAAACCGATCCAGGCGCCGGAAAAAAATTTGGGAGGTCTCATCGTGAAGGGTAAGGGACATAGATTCACATAAGTTGGTGTCGAAATGCAGCGAGCATCGGTCACTGAAAGCCCTACATTCTCGAAAAGCAGTTAGAAAAATGAGGCATTTCGTCGACTCCAAAATTCAAAGTTCAAAGCATTCTGACGGGTGTGTTATAACTAATATTTGAAAAATGTTCGCAGAATCAGAACCGCCAACGTCTTACCTATCCTACCTTCCTCCTCCGCTGCTCGCGTAGTGCTTCGTAGCGCCCTGCCGCTGCGGGCAACGGGACGCACAGCAGCGCCCCTGGCAGCACCCTAAGTCCTCTCATTGCACTGAATTCGATGGCTATTAGTTTTCAGAGCAAGGTCTACCGAAAGCAAAACAATTGAAAAATGAGTTTTGACGCGGAAATTATGACTTAAGCAAGATATTAATGAGAGACATAAATCCATACCTCAGTGCTGGAACTTCCATGCTGAAAGACAAAAACTAGTTCACAGGCACAAGGTCTGTATCGAGGTCTGTATTACTTGTTTCCAGGATGCTTCTAGGAGCGCCATAACTGGAAATTTTTCAGGAGCACCTCTTACCAAGATGTCTTATCATTATTATAATCATTATAAAAATTGTTTGAAAAAGTCTTATGACCCCCATATTTTGAATCCTCTCATTGCACTGAATTCAATGGTCCTATTAGTTTTCAGAGCAAGGTAAAAATCTACCGAAAGCAAATCAGATCATTGCATTGAAAAATGAATTTTGACACTGAAATTATGATTTAAGCAAGATACGAATAATAATTTGTGACAAAAATCCATACCTCAGTGTTGGAACTTCCATGCTGAAATACAAAACCTAGCTCACAGGCACAAGGTCTGTATTACTTGTTTGCAGGATACTTCTAGGAGCGCCATAACTGGAAATTTTTCAGGAGTAACTCTACATTTGAATCCGGAACAGTACAAGAAATTAAAAGAATGGATGCGATCTGTGCAGTGAAACAAGCTAGACTCCCCATGTGCCCTGGAAGGCATTTACTAAGATGTCTTATTATTATTATTATTATTATTATTATTAGTATTATTATTATTATTATTATTTTAATAAAATAGCTCACATATTTCAAAAATCCAAAGCTACTAGTAATTTTATGTGAAATCTTGTAGTTCTAGTTCTCACTGAAGACAATACATGGTAGGAAAACTGCTCCAATGGAAGCAATTGGGTAGTAGTGTAGCAGTATAATAATTGTAATCTCAAGTTGTACTTTTGCCAGTCTTACCATGAAATCAGAGGCTAAGGGAGGAAGGCAAGGAGTAGCTTCAATTGCATGGAGTCTCTGCATTACACTGCTCTCGTTGCCTGCCAGATTTCTCATAGACAGGGCAAGGCACCCGAAGGTATAGGTGGCGAAGCCTGGCGGCTACCCCATCATTCACTACCGCTGACGAGACTCCGTGCTTCTCCTACAGAGACCGCTGGCGTCCAGCACAGCCAGCTCACAGCGGCAAAACGCTGCGGAGGCGCGCGATTCAAACGACTTGCTGTTTTCCCGACTTGCTGTTTTACGTTCCCCTTCACTTCCGGGCGTTTCAAGCACGTGGGCGCCTATGTGCGGTGCCCACGAACAGCAGGCAGCCCCACAAGCATCCCGACCTGGGGATGCTCACAGGGTGAGTGCCACAAGTGTGACAACCAAGGTGACACCTGCAATTAGTTGAACCACTTTACCCGCTGCTGCCCTGCAAAGAAGATCCGCTCCATATCCAGTATTCACACATCAAGTAAAAATAAGTCTCCTGACGAATCCTTCAATATGGGCGATGCTTACATTACTCAAAATCCCAATAGCACGTCCAAAACATAGGAAATACGAAAAAGCACAGAAAAATCCGACACTGGTTTCATCTAATGGGAAAATGTTCAGAATCACTCTACCACTGGTATAGATCATATTTTCCGGACGGAAACATTTAAACGGTGTGTTCGTCGATAAAAGGGCATTAATTTTTTTTTGTAATTTTTCTGAAATTTAAACCCTGATTTAACAGCTCGAGTATGCGACCATCTATAGACGTCTAGAAAGTATCTACGTATAGTCATAGATGTCATTGATATTACGTAGACTATCAATAGACGTCTTTTGTTATCAGACGTTTAGCCGTAGACACAAAAGATGCGAGTGCGACCATCTATACACGTCTAGAAAAGCATCTACGTATAGTCCTAGATCTAACGGTATAACGTAGGCTATCTATAGACGCCTGTTGTTACAAGACGTTTAGCCGTAGACGCAATACATTCGAGTAAGACTATCTATAGACGTTCCTTTAGTAGATCCGATTTCGACATTCTATAGACATTTATTACCTATCTACCTTTAGTCATAGACAGCGTAGATATTGAGTAGATCATGTATAGACGTCCCTTTGCCTGCCGAGTGCAGTCGTAGTCGAAGTAGATCCGAATTAGCCATTCTATAGACGTCTATTATGTATCTACCTTTAGTCATAGACAGCGTAGATATTGAGAAGACCATCTATAGACGTCCCTTTGCCTGCCGAGTGTAGCCGTAGTCGAAGTAGATCCGAATGAGACATTCTATAGACGTCTAGTATGTATCTACCTTTAGTCATAGACAGCGTACATATTAAGTAGGCCATCTTTAGACGTCTAATCATGATCTAGAAAGAGATATAGACGATGTAGACATATTTTAGATTATCTATTGATGTAATAGAGGTCTATAGATTTTGTGGATGTTGTGTAGATCGTCTACTACGATCTATAGACGTCTTTTTTTGTCTGGGAAAGAACATCAACTCCCGAGCCAACAACTCAAACTGAAACGAAACCAAAGAAATCAAGACCAACCAAGAACCTGGAACCCACAAGAAGATCGTCAAGAGCACCAGTACCGAATAGGAGATATAAAACCTGATTGTGATTAAATCGATTTGTGAGTCCTGATTGTGATTCATAACTTAGACAACAAATAAGACTGACATTGATGTAATACTACCATCTTACTAATTATAGTTTAAGTGTTTTAATTTGCTTATTTATCACCACTGTTAATCACACATATAGTATAGGCATTGGCTCAGTAAGTGACAATCTGTCTGTAAACAACGATCACGGCCTTGTCGAACTGTAATTATAATCCCTTTTCTACCTTTCAGCAATCACAAGCAACGACAATGACAATACGTCTTAATTTTACTTAATTTTAGCACTGTGAATTTTATCAGCCGGAAAACCTGGTTTGCAAAATTGTTAAATATGCTATTTTAAAGCTATAGGGGGAGATGTTGTATTGTACTCAAGTTGGCACCCCTCTCACCGCCCACCACTATAGCTCCTCTTTTGTCCATGCCTTTTAACCTGTACTTTTAAATCAGTAAATATAACACTTTCATCAAATAAACACCAGTGTCCTTCATCAAGCCCTCAATCTAATAATTCAACAGGAATGACTTTGAATTAGATGGTGCCTATAATGAAAAAAAAAAAAAACGCGAATCAACTGACTGGTTACTTTCCGGACAGTGATAAATAACCACAGATGTCCTTCACACGCAGAAAGAGCGGGAGTTACATTGCACACATGACACGCGAGGAGTCCCCCAACTGCAGACAATCTGTTTCGCTGTGTACACTTTGGCTGACAACCGCAAACCAATCCTCACACAGTCGTAAAAACCTTAAGTGGAAACGCCGCAGAAAAATGAAAATATGCTAGTGCTGAAAGTCCTAAACCCCACACTCAATTGTTTGACAAACCACGTCAAAATCTTACACAAAGACAATCGTGTGTGCACATTTTTGTAAGGTACCTTAGTGAAATGCTCGACTACAACCCACAACAAAAATCCAATCGTAAACTAGGCAATCAGCTTCTCCCTCAACCCTCTCAGTGTCAACTGTCAACATAACGACATGTGATTGAAAAAAAAAACATTCTTAAGCTTTGGTAATGCTTCAATACAGCCGTCCTCAAATTGCATTTCTTCCGTGTAACACGACGCACTTTACATCGAAACTCAACATAAGACAGGATAGTCGGAAAAACAGCGAGCACATGCAGCACCGCGCGCTGTCGTTAAATAGTCTCTTTTTGGTTTATTTAATTTATCGTAACTCAGCAACCGTTATTTACTTTATTTTAATGTTAATGCCCCTTTTTTAAAATACAGAAATAAATTAAAGGAAGTTTTGCAAACCAACGCGTTTACGTTGACGTTACTGCAGAGGTTCTTAACGTAAACGTCTTTAGCGTTACTTTGCGTTTTAAGGCCCCTCTCGGCGCTAAAACTGAAAAAAGATTCACGCAATCACACATGAATGTAAGTTTATTACGTGAGCGAAAGCGAAGCCCATCGCGAAGCCCTCACTCGGGTGGGGCTGAGAAAAAGAGGTTTCAGTTCGTCTGACCAATACCATTTAGAGACAAGTGATATGTTTGCCCTGCAGGGCCTTACAGAGCCCTAAGACTGCCGCTAGCAGTAGCCGTACGGCAGGCGTGGAGGGGTGGAACAGTGCCTTGTGGGCGATGTCTGTTACACCCCAACGTAGTCTGGCTTATTCCTACCTTGCTGGTAGTTATGATCTCAAAAAACAAAAACAAAAAAAACACAGGCCTTCGATCTAGGACTAGGTCCAGGATCTATGACTGTATACTAAAATTATAAAAAGGTCTAGGACAAACCGTTCTTCAAAAAAATTACGTTGCCCAAAATCTCTTGTTCAATGCAAGAGAGCTTGCCCATTGCAGCATTCCATTGTAGCGGCATTTAAAACAGAATTAACGTTATCGCCGTTCCGGGTGAAAGGATCTTGAGACCAACTGCAGTTGAAACTGTAGTCCCCGAAGCATAGTTACGAACTAGGTATTTGGCTTTAAATAAACCGCAATCTAACTATCGTAGCGTATGTAGACAGGAATATAGTTGAAAACTGCAGGTCGTAGCCAAATGCATCTGTAGACTATCTATAACCACTAATTGCAGTTGCCATCACGAGCCATGTCTTCAGTTAATCGGTAGCCTATCTGTCATTGGGTATGCAGGCGGGTCTAGTCTAGTGTTGGGAACTCCAGATATAACAGCACCGAATCTAGAGACAAACTAGGTGAAATAGAAAACAATAAATAGAGTTTATAGCTCAAATTCGGAATGTTGTTCATATCGATTCTAACCCAAGTCCGGAAGACGGACCGCTTTAGTGTTGAAAAGTGTAGACGAACTGTGGACAAACTATGGACGAAACTGTAGTCCAACACAGCTGGAAGCCTCGCTTCGCCGTCGCAGCAGTAGGGCTCTTGCCCCAGGACTCTACAAGCTGGCGGGACAGCTGGTGGCTAGCATCTCCGCTTTGTGAGCCAAAAGTCGCGGGTTCGAATCCAGCACTTTTCAGGTAAGTTGCTTGAAATATTAGTGTTAAGCTAATAGTGGGAAGCTTCGGGTTAAGACCTGAGGGGAGACTGTTGGGGAGGGGGGCAATTTTTTTTAAAATAGTATTTTGAATACAGTGCCGAGTGCAACTTCAACTGCGGACATAACTATAGACAGAACTAGAGACGTAACTGCAAGTGTTCCAATTTTTTACAGACCGTCCACAGTTGGTCTACAGCATGTCTACGGCAAACTGCAGTTTGTCCGCAGATATCTGTAGTCTACCTATAGTCTGAACTTATTGTTCGGTTTAGAATCAAACAACCATTACCAACATGAAATGGTGAACAGTCTTACGAGAGTTTGTACACATACAAAACGCGTTTCAAAAGGTACTTTAACAACAGACTGCGGGCACAGTTTCGTCTACAGATCCTTCCACCCGGGTACGTTAACGTCGTTACCGTTAATGGCAACAAGAAATGTAACGCGTTAACGTTAACCGTTTAAAAAAGTTAGTAACCATAAGTTAACGTCGTTAATCGTTAATTAACGTTAAAAGCCCTGGTCAGTACCGTCAGACCCCGCTAAATCCCGGGTTGAAATTATCGCCGGTCCCTCGCCGCCTTCAGCGTCCAGGTGACGCTGTTGTCGTCATGTCGCCGCGTGCTCACCGTCCCCAACACCCTAGCCGTCGTTTCACCGCAAGATTTTTGGCATCCCCGCCGGGAAGGCCCGGGCCCTTCGCCGTCCACACCGCTGCCTCGTCGTATCCTCTTTACCGTAGTCACCGTCTCCTCGACGCACGGCATGTTTCACCGAGCTAACTGGGCTCCCGCTGTTATTTCACTGCCGTTGAAGGAAAATTCCCCGACCGCATTCGCCGTGCTTTCGACGCAAACGTTTTTCACCGTATCTAACGACCTTTCGACGCCACAAGGTCCAAGAAAAACTTTTAAGTTTCCACAATCGAAGATATCTGAACTCGCTTTGCAGGGAAACCAGCACATTGCTTAATTTCTGGTGCTTTAATAGTCAAATCCGTTATGCCTGCCGAAGTCACCGGAAATTTGGCAGGCTCAAGGGAAGATAAACATGCGCTGATCTTAGCTCGGCATGTAAAGCGGTTGTTCTGTCGGTCATGACTCCGCGCATGCGCCCTCTCCTTGTTAACGGCACTGGACCAAATATACAACATTCAGAAAGAGGAAGGTGTGGGGTGGAACCTCCCTGTCTCTACATGTCGACTGTATATCACCGGTAACATATGATGGTGATAAAATATCAGCGGTCAAACCGATAGGCTTTGTTCCGCCGCATTCGACGCTCTCTTACCGCTGACACTGTTGGGATCTCCCTGGGCAAAACCAGGACAGGACCAGAGGATAGTGTGAGTCGGGCTGCCCACGGCAGTCATGTGGCGTCGTATAGCCGAATGGTCAATGGTAGACTTCCAATGCGAAGGATCCGGGTTCGAATCCAGGTAGTATAAGGTAAGTTACAGCTTCAAGTTAAACTGAAATTAACATACTGTTCAATAACGTAAAGAAGTAAAGGAGAAGGCTGAAAGGTTGAAGTTGTATCTTAGTTTTTTACCATGGCGTTTTAATTTTGTTCGCGGACTAAGAATGCAGGGTTCTTGTCAAAAATAAAATCTAACGCGATTGCTGCAATACGTCGTTTCGTAGCGGAATACGCGCGTGTGCACGCGGCAGGCGGCGGGGCGGGGCGGCAGTGCAGGGCGGTGGGATACCACTGAGTGCCGGCGACCTGGCGGTGAGATACTGCGAGATGGCGGTGAGGCGGCAGCGAGTACGGCTTCGCACCCACCGCGCTCGCCGACATCTCGTCGATTTTTCCTATCCAGCCCGTTTTGGGCATTGAGCTGCCGGCCAGTGCGGTGACTGCCTTGCATGGGATCTGTAGGGGACCAACGCTCACACCGTCCTCCCACTGCCACAAACCGCCTAATATGGCGGCGGCGAAATGACGGAGAGGTCGGCGAAAATTTCAACCCGGGATACGCCCATAAAGGTGCAATTAAAATTTCACGCACGGTGGTAGGTCCTAACCATCACTGGCAATCGATCAAAATCAAAAAAGCCAACTCGCCCCCACCGAAATAACAGCAATTTTAGAGATCTGAGAAGATACCGTCTGCATAGGGTGCCCCACCTAGGCACCACTTCCTTAAAAAAAAAAAAAAAACAACTTAGGGCATGTATGTAAGATTCGTACCAGTAGAGGTGTCCAGCGCGGCTCAGAAGCGAAAGCCGAGGAACAAAAATATTTCCAAACCGAAAAATCTCGACAGCAGGTATGAGAAAATATTGATGGGCATAGGCCGCGTCAAATACGGTAAATATTTACCAAATTCACTGCAAGCGCCATTTAAGTTTACGATCTGGAAGTGTTTTTGTTCTTCAGCTTGCGTTTCCAAGTCTCATTGGGAACGTCTATTCATGCTAAATGGCATCGCGGTATCACAATTTCCAAGGTGGGTACTAATACCCTGCATAAATATCCTGGCTACAACGATTTTTCGTAATTTAACGTGAACATTTTTAACAGTGGACAGTTAAGTCGTACCACAGGTCTGAAAATCCCGTTTCGAAATAGGAATTCCCCCCCCCCCCCCCCGTTTGAAACGGAGGGGGGGGGGGGCAAAAAATTCACATTTTGAAACGGGATCCCGGTTTGGTTGCGGGATGGAAACGGGATCCCGCATTGGTTCCGGGATTAGGACACGGGATCCCGACTGGGGTCATTATGAGAGATCCCTTATTATGTGAATAAACATTTCTCTGTGTTCACAAGCAGTATAGCCTAGATTCAAAGTGCTTCTCGGCCGGTCCAAATCATATCCGATCCAAATCTGTGGTTAGTTTTGCTCTGTCTTTAGCCGTTCTCGAGATATCATAAAAGTGAAAAGGGATGGCGTTGATATTAAAACTAGCCTAGTGAATTTAGTCATAGATACCCCACCCAAATTTTCAGTTGAAAATTCCTAAAACTCCATTTTATGGGCTGTTCAATTTGAAGAATCTCGTAAGATCTTACGGGATCCCTTTTGCAATGCGAGATCCCGCATGGAATTCCGAGATCCCGCATTGCGTTGTGGGATCCCGCATCGCGTTCCGAGATCCCGCATTGCGTTGCGGGATCCCGCATTGCGTTGCAGGATCCCGCATCGCGTTCCGAGATCCCGCATTGCGTTACGAGATCCCGCATCGCGTTGCAGGATCCCGCATCGCGTTGCAGGATCCCGCATCGCGTTCCGAGATCGCATTGCTTTGCGAGATCCCGCATCGCTTTGAGGGTTCCCGCAAAACTCTCGCAAGACTTTCCGGGATCTCGCATGGAGCAACAGGATCCCAGAAGGTCTAGCGGCATCCTGCAAGATCTTAAGGGATCTCGCAAGATCTACCGGGATTTCAGACCTGGGGTCGCAAAGCCCGCAGGCTGTTTTCGAGGAATTGCCGTTTTGCAGTGTAGCTGCCTCCTGACCTTTCTCTATATAATGAAACACGTCACGGCTGAATTCTCCGCACCTGTCATGACAAAGTGGACATGGACAACACCAACACGCAGAGACTCAAACACAGCTTCCAGCAACGTTACGTCGGAATGGATGGGCATTGCAGCCGCAGCTCGCGGACCATGGCCACCGCATGGCGTGCCCCGACTGTCGCTGCGGTCGCAGTCCTCGTCACCTACCTGATCCTCGAAGTGCACACTGGACACTACAGCAGCGTCGCAGTGCGTTGTTACCAAAGTTTGTTGTCTAGGCTCCGGTTGGGATTGTGTGCATGGTGGAGTTGCCGTGGATGACGCGAACTCTTCTTTCCTTCTGTACTCCCTTACAGTATTGTACGTTATTCAGTTTTTTGAGTGCAATCGAATGGTCTCCAGATCAAAGACCATGCAGCTGTGAAAAATTGGATCTTTGCAACAACATGCGAATATGGCGATATGGTGAAGGCCAATGCAGATGAACAAAATAGACGGTGTAACTGTTCCGCTGGCATTAGGGTATTCCGGAGTCGTAGAGCTTAACTGAAAACAAGAATAAGACAATAATTGCGAAATCGGATACGGAAGTGAACAGTATGATACGTTACGCAGCACGTCCCGCGCCGTCAGCCACGAGTCGACTCTAAAGTTAGGTGGCTTATCTTTTTCTGACGATATGTCACGACGATTTGGTAGGGTCACACAGCGCCGGAGCTACCCCGCGCGGCCGGAGGATGCACTTCCCCAGGCCGCGTGGTGGAAGTCTGCGCTGTGTGACCCTACCAAAATGGTCGTGACACGTCATCAGCGAGAGCTAAGCCTCCAAATTTTTGAGTCGGCTCGTAGCTGACGGCGTGGCACGTGCTGCATAACTTTTCATATCGTTAGCTTCTCTATGCGTTTTCGTGATTCTCGTCCTCTTTTTGATTCCGGTCAAGCTGTACTCCGGAACACCCTATTACGAGAAGTGCAAACACTATGTGATGTTGTGCATGGTTTCCTCCGTTCTTGGAGTTTTGCGAAATTTGTTAAATTCGAAAGTTTTCTTTTATCAAACAGATGGAATGTGGAACATATGTTTAACATGAGAAGAATTGTCGCTGCAATGTGCGAGAGAAGCGATCGGCTACCTCGGTAAAACAGACTGCACTCTCCGATAGAAATCTATTCTTTTTTTGTATATATTCCATAATCCATCCATAATCTACGTTGACAGTAATAGATATTTTTTTGACCCCCACCCCTCGTTGACTTTCGTTGACAATCGAAGAATTAAACTGAGGACCTTTGGGCTTTACCCCCTCCCGGCAAGGGATGAATGGGACATGTGGTAATGCCTCAATATTGTTTCTTGTGTCAGTGTGTTATGTTTCCCCCGTAACAGGGTCGTTACCGCATCCTCATAGACCATTTCGAAAGGTGTCCTAGCAAACAGGAATCCGGAGTTCCTTTCAATTTCACTTGGCGACTAGAACGAGACCGCCGCAACCTTGACACGAGATACGCTTGGATGAACTTTACGTTCCCCTACACTCTGGACAGCAATTTTGATGTGAGGAAATGGACCTGCCTCATTTCGAGGAATAAAACTAAAACTAATGGAACTTTGAGTGAAACTGATGTATCTCACGCCTGCAGCCAGAGTACTGAATTCCTAATTTAGGGCAGCAAGTATGGTCTGACGCCAGTTGTGCCCCGTGCTTTGCAGCTGGACTTTAATTGGGCTTCATGGAGTTCCCGCGGGGGCTGGAAAGAGAACGCGCACGTCATGCGAGCACGCGACTACTGCACTTTCATGCCCACGTACATGCCTGACCCGTGGAAGAAGCTTATGGTCAGCACGTTCAACGACTCTACTCGGAGGTGCCCGTTCCCCCCAGTAAGCTGATCAGGGGCTGCGAGCACTATGGACTAGCGAGGTTTACCAAACTTAAAACTCAAGGTTCTTTAAACGTTCTCCTCACATAGACGACGCCAATAGGGGTGGAAACAGTCCGTTGTGTGTTTTTTTTTTTTTTTTTTTAAGTTCCATTAGCCTACCGGCGGAAAATGCGATATCTCGACAACTACAATCCTAAAACTGCGCTGGCAGAACCCCAACAGATACCCCTTGCAAGCCATTTTCAGAAAAAGAGAATTTTCAAAACGAATTTTTTTGACCAGAGATGGTTTGACGAGGACCACAGCAGTCTATTAAAACATTGAAAAACTGTCTCGCGCGGCCGTTTCTAAGTGTTTTCGGGCATGCAAAGGCCGACTGTTTTAATAATTGCCGTGTCGATATATTAGTATATGAGCACATTTTGGTGATCCTAAAAAAGTGATGATTATGCATTTCTCATTTACAGTGTAGAGGTATTCGAATAAGAGACTGCTGAAGCGCTGAAGCTCTTTAACCAGGTGTGAAGAAGATGCCATTCTATTTTTTCAGGGATTTTACCAGGTCAAGAACATCTCAATGACATTTTCCATAAAGAGCGTTCCTATCTTCTACTACGGTGACTGGCGCGTGACTACTCACTTGAAGCACGCGGCCCGTGACACGGGGATCTGCCTCGTGTTCATTTTAAAAATAGTCCCCAAACTGTAAGGTGTGTTTCGAAACCAAGGTAAACTTTTTGCTCAGTAAAAAAAGGAAGGAACTGAGTATCCCATCGTTTGGAGCTGTGCTTGTACAATAGGGTGCATTGACAGTTGTCAACGATTCCACCCCCACCCCTGCAGCTGCAGGGGCACGTGCAGCATGGGCGATTTGGAACACCAGGACACATCCTTTCACGAACCACCTCTTCATGCTGTGTCCCCAATTTAGCGAGATGGCTTTGGAAGTCTAGCCTCAGGGGAGGCATGACCTGCATTTTATTCATCAAGGCCTCCGATATCTTCTTTCCGCTTGGGGCTCCCTCAGTCAAATAGGGGACGAAGGCAGCCTGATCAACTGCATGACAGAAACCACCTCCGGTCCACTGTACCGTGAGGGGGATGTGCGGGATGTTAACGAAAGGTTTCGTTAAGTTCAGAGACTTAAACGAAAGCCGTTCTTTAGTATCGTTATGTTCAAGAACAAAACGAAACTCCGCTACTGACTTTTGTTTTGTTTCTGTAGTGAACAAAACGTTTCGTTTCGGTAAACAAAACGAAACTAAGCTATGCAATTTCGTTCTGTTTGGGAACTTAACGGAACTTTTCGTTTCGTATCGGTAAACGAATCAAAATGCATTTTTGTTCAAGTTGTTTTAACGTGAACGAAAGCATTGTGCTCACACCGCGGGGCAAGCACTGGGGCAAAAAGGTGACCGAAACTGAGAGCGCGGATAGTTTTAGCCCGATTGTGTTGATATGACATCTCAAGACAAGTGCATACGATTAGATCAAAAATCCACCGTTGGAGAAATGCGAAACTTAAATATATTTATCTCTATACCGAACTCCATCAGTACCTTAAAGTCAACTTGTATACAAGTACTAACCAAGGACTTTAAAACGCAATATTCTGGACATTCGTTTAATCTAGGTCCTTCTCCGAATGCAATGATCCAAACCCGAGTGTTTCTACGACAATTAATGCTCGGATGGCATCGATCTGGAGGTATCAAAAGGAGCCGAAAAGGCTGAAAAGAAGCGCGGAGAGGCGTCATTCGGCATCCTTGAAAACTCTTTATCTCCGGAACCGATGATCGCACAGACACCGCACAGTCCATTTTAAAGCTAATTTTGATTTGTGTAGCCGTTACTTAGATATGCAAACGGAAGTTACACTATTTCTAAACTGTTTTGTTTTTTAGTAGTTTTCGCCTGCCTATTCCCAGAGAACGGCTTCAAATTACATCAACCAGCACATTTTCAGAATCGCCAGCCTGTTCCGCATCTAGTGAGCCAAATTTCACCCGTTTAAGTCAATTAAGGCTCAAACGGCACAGGCCGTAACAGTGAAAGAGTTGGTACGAAAAGCAATATCTGTTTAGTAATAGCGTAATGACGCGTAATAGGGAGATTAACTCAGGGGGCGTCATTTCCAGGATGCCGCCATAGTGTTCAGGGCGGGACCAAAACGAAAACGGCGAGTTCATTTCAATATTTTGCGTAACTTTCTCGATCTCGCCTTATAAACTACGAGACCACTTTAGAGGGGGGGGGGGGTCAGTCAATGATCACGATCCTTAATGCGCAGGCCACGGTTAAAGCGAGAGGGGGTAAAAAAAGGCCTACAATCAGCCACGTAGTCTATGGACGCTAGGGGCGGTCGTCGTTCCCACTTTTGCGAAACTTAACAAACGCGTTAGAAATTCCTCGGCCATTTGGTGAGAAAAAAAATAAGAAAATTTGAAATTTTGAAATCGGACAATATTAAGAGGGTCCGACCGAGCCCCGCTTGGGGGCCTAACTGCCCCGTGCAGCAGTAACAACTCATGGTGGAATTTTAAAAAGAAATATATTTTCTAAGGCCAATCTGGCCAAAATGGCGCCCGAAGGGCCACAAGTTCAAGGAAAACGCTGTAACCTTACGGTTTTAGAGGTATCGGCGTTTTAGGTGCGAAAATCAATCAAAATCAGCTTGACGCGAATTTTGGACTAAATATCACCGATATCTCAAAAACCGTAAAAGTTACAGCGTTTTCCTTGAAATTTTGGCCCTCGGCTGCTATTTGAGCCAGATTGACCTTAAAAATATATTTTTATTAAAAATTCCATTAGTTGTTACTGCTGCACGGGGCAGTTAGGCCTCCAAGCTGGGCTCGGTCTGACCCTCTAAATATTGTCCGATCTCAAAATTTCCAATTTTCTGATTTTTTTCTCACCAAATGGCCGAGGAATTTCTGACGCGATTGTTAAGTTTCGCAAAAGTGGGAACGACGACCGCCCCTAATGGACGCCCACCTAGGTCTAGCGAGTATAGACTGGTATAGACAACCGAACCTCCTGGACCAAAGAGGGCTCAATGTAGTCTTTTGTTCACTGTAACAGAAAACCCCTCTTTATGGAAGTTAAATATAGGATCCATCTAAAAAAAGGGCAATTTCGTTTCGTTTTTTTTTTCGCGCTAGCGAAGCGAAACCGCAAAGTAACACTGAAAAGACAAAACGAAAATTTGCTCTTTGGGCTTTCGCATAATAGTTTCGTTCACGGCTATTTCGTTTAAAGTTTCGTTTTGTTTGCCGAAACGAAACTTAAAAATAACACAGAAAAAACGTAACAAGAACTTGCTCTTTGTGTTTCGTTTAAATATTTCGTTAACGGCTATTTTGTTTTTAGTTTCGTTTTGTTTGCGGAACGAAATACTTTCGTTTCCATATTAGTTTTGTTTAAACAAAACGGCCTTGTTTTCTTCGACCTTCCATATCCTTTCGTTAAGTTTTCACTCCCTGCCCGCAGCACGACAGAGGATGGGCGATAGCCCAGGCAGCTGTAAAAAGGCTAGAGAGCGCTGGATGGGAGAAGAGGCAGGGAACCGGAAAGGTGGACAGTTTGGTTGGAGCCGTGTGTGGGTGCGTACCGAGCGCGGACGCGAGTGCAGAAACGAATCCATGCACATCGAGCGCACCGAGTGGTGTTGTAAAAAATCTGACCCTGTACCCTCTATGCTTCGATTCCGTGGCGTGTGTTCCACACGCTGAAGGGCTGCCTGGAAATGGACGAGCCACGACGAGCCCACAATGCGATGTTGCATATTCAGGTGTTTTAAAATGGTATATAATTATCTAGTACTTTTCACACTCTCACTACATTATGTACACCACAACTATATTCAGATCAGTTCGGTCTCAATGATTAAAGAGAGCACATCAAATCTTATCAAATCTTTTATTTATCAATCGTCCTAAAATATAAGAAGCCCGACATGCAGCATAGTGCGCATAATGTAATGGGAGTGTGAATAAGACTTGATTATTATTTAAAATTTAAAAGCAGCATATGAATCTGCAACAACACCCCTTTGTAAGCTTTGACTTCAGCATTTAACGTCATGACTTTTAGTTCTGAATTATTTTGTACCATAGAAATTTTACTGTTTCTTCATACTAATAAAGGAATCTAAACAACTTGCTTCAACAAACTACAACACGATCAAATCCATAGATCCAAGTTTATTGTTTTTTTTCTTTATTTTAGGCCACTTTTTGACCTCCCTCCCCCCTCGCGACAGATCGTGACTAGGCCTCAGACCCCCCCCCTCTTCTCCCCGTTACGTGACCAAAACCTTCAAATGCATTTTTCGCTATATAATGGCACAAAAGTGCATTTAACCAAGAAATTAGTAGTATTTTTTCATGTGAAGTGAGTTTTAATTGGAGGAAGAAAGCGCGGGTTTCAGTAAGAGTCAAATACTAAAAGAATTAATTAAAACAACAATTTAGATATTGAAGAGTCAGAACGTCGTCACTGAGAAAAATAATTAATACAGAGCATCGAAGTGTGTTCTATCCGTGCCGCATCTCCGCTGCAACCAAATTGTTTCGTTACTCACCACAGAACTTTGGACTGGCTAACCAGAAACTTTGATTGTAGTGCTGATGCGGCACGGATAGAATTTTGATTCCCAGTTCAAACCATTTTTCTCAGTGGTCATATCACACTGCCTCGAAGACCGGGGTGCACCACTTAGCGATGTTCTCGATGACAGCAGCTCTTAGCTGGCTAAAAGGAATGTCGTCGTTGTCGTCGTCTTCCACGTCCACATCTTGGACACCTAGTCACTCTGCCATAACCTCCCCGTCTCGACGCAGAGAACCTCCCCACAGACGGCCTCAGAGCCGCAGCTCCGATCAGTCCGGCAGCGACGCCGGCGCGCTGCCCTGCAAGCCCACAGGTGTAGTGCCATGAATGTACCTTTTTGACTTTCGCACCTAGGGTACATACATCGCACGATTATTGCACCCAGCCCGCGTCCGTTAGTACATCCATAGCGCCATAAATATACCTAGGTACATTCATCGTGCGATAAATGTACCTACCACCAAAACTCTAAAGTAGCGCGTCCGAAACGCACAGTTGCAATTCTGACTGCCGATAGTCACCTACGAGACTGCGAATAATCATGCAATCCATCCTCATGGCACCTCCTGGCATTGAAAGCAGTAAGTACATCCATCGTAGCGCCGAATGTACCTAGGAAGGGGGGAACAGGCGAGGCTGTCGGGTAGGTATGTTCATCGCAGCGATAAAAGTACTCAGTGGGTAGCGTTCTGCTGGGGAAGGTATATCCATCGCAGTGGTGTGTGGACTCAGTGGAAAGCCGTTTGCTGAGGTAGGTATATTTATCGCAGTGGTGTGTGTACCTAGGCAGGGCAGAGATAGGCGAGGCCTTTGGCTAGGTACAACCATCGCAGCGTTTATTGTACTCAGTGGGCAGCGTTCCGCTGAGGTAGGTGTAATTATCGCAGTGGTGTGTCTACCTAGGCAGGGCAGAGGAAGGTCAGGCCTTAGGTAGGTACAACTATTGCAGCGTTAATTGTACTCAGAGGGTAGCGTTCTGCTGACGTAGGTATATTGGTATATTTATCGCAGTGGTGTGTGTACCTAGGCAGGGCAGAGGCAGGCGAGGCCTTTGGCTAGGTACAACCATCGCAGCGTTTATTGTACTCAGTGGGCAGCGTTTCGCTGAGGTAGGTGTAATTATCGCAGTGGTGTGTGTACCTAGGCAGGGCAGAGGAAGGTCAGGCCTTAGGTAGGTACAACTATTGCAGCGTTAATTGTACTCAGAGGGTAGCGTTCTGCTGAGGTAGGTATATTTATCGCAGTGATAAATGCACTCAGTGGGAAGCGTTCCGCTGAGGTAGGTATAATTATCGCAGCGGTGTGTGTACCTAGGCAGGGCAGAGGCAGGCCAGGCCATCGGCTAGGTACAACCATCGCAGCGTTTATGGTACTTAGTGAGCAGCGTTATGCTGAGGTAGGTACATCTATCGCGGCGATATATGTACCTAGGCAGGGCAGAGGCAGGCGAGGCTTTTGGGCAGGTACAACTATCGCAACGATAACTATACTCAGTGGGTAGCGTCCTGCTGGGGTAGGTATGTTTATCGCAGCGATAAATGAACTAAGTGGGAAGCGTTTTGCTGGGGTACGTAAATGCATTGCAGATGCCTAAGCACACAACTGTTTATTTGTTTAAGGTCTTAAAATCTTGAACGTTGACGTTAAAAGATAAGAAATTTTGAAAAAGTGTCTTGTTTGGTGTATAGCTTTATTTGCTATAATACAGATAATTCAAGTAGAAACCGATAAATTTCTACAACACGCGGGTTTTCACGGAAGTTGTTTATATTTCGTCTGGTTTTGCCTTGCCACATAGCTTAGAAAATACCCACTTCAGAAAGTGGGCATTCCTTGCCATAGGGAGGGCACACGACCATTCCACTTTCAACAGACATATTGAAACTTTTGTGCCGTTCTATTTGTGTTTGTGCTGGTAGTGGAACGCCGTGGGCAGCACCCCTGTACCATTATGGTAATTGTGGACTTTAGGGGCTGCACCACCTATAAAGACATGGCCGGTACCGTTGGAACCGGCTCAACGCCTAGAATTGGAATATGCCAATCATATACGGCGCTCTTCAATCTCTTTATTTAAAAACACAGCGACGCTCAACGAGTGGAAACCCTAGGACCACTCGTCGAGCGTCGCTGTGGGGAGAATCGCTGTAGCAGACGGATTTATGGTGTTTGGTTTCTCTAAGTTAAACGCGAAAGTGTGTACCAAAAGTCTTCCCTGAGAAAAGGCTATACTTGAAAACGACGTTTCACATCGTTTGATGAATAATCATGCAGAAATGTGTCCGAAATACCCGTGTTCCTGAGCACTGTGACAGGTTAGGTCGTCTCATATTTTTATTTTTTAAATAAAGAGGCTGAAGAGCGCCGTATATGATTGGCATATTCCAATTCTAGGCGTTGAGCCGGTTCCAACGGTACCGGCCATGTCTTTATAGGTGGTGCAGCCCCTAAAGTCCACAATTACCCAAATTATGTAGCCAGCGGCGCCAATCAATATACTCAGTAGGGTTTTATGCAGATTTTTCACAGGCCTCTGAAGAAGATGAAATGCGTGTGATTTTATTCCGTACTTTACTTATCATATCAGATTAATATGGAAACTAAAATAATGTGGTACAGATGTGCTTTCTTCCACAGTTACCTAAGTTGGCTTTAAAATAATGTACGTAGAAAAGTATGCATACATGTCTAATGACTTAAAATCTACAACTGACTACAACTGATTAGAACACATTACCAAACCAATTAAATTGTGTACAAAACGAAATCTTCGGGTTCAGATGTGCTTCCTTCAACAATTATGTAAGTTGCCTTTAAAATAATTTACGTGAAAAAGTGCACATACATGTACAATGACTTAAAATCTACAACTGACTACAACTGAGCAGAACACATTACAAGAGCGTATAAATTGTGTACGAAATGGTATCTACGGGTACGGATGTGCTTTCTTCAACAATTACGTAAGTTGGCTTTAAAATAATTCACGTAGAAAAATATACATACATGTCCAATGACTTAAAATCTACAACTGACTACAACTGAGCAGAACATTACAAAACCAATTAAATTGTGTACAAAATGGAATCTACGGGTACATATGTGCTTTCTTCAACAATAACGTAAGTTGGCTTTATAATAATTCACAGACAAAATATCCGGGACGTCCCCAAGCTCATCCGGGTCGCCCTCGTTTTCCTCATCCTCTGGGTCGAGGAGAGCAATATCCAAGGGAAGCACAGGCTCTTGGCCAAACATTAAGAAAAACGGAGAGTAGTTCGTTGACCTTTGTTTCTGAGTCCTGTGGAACATAACACCTTCCAGGGCAGTGTCCCATTCGGTAGGTTTCTTCTAAAGCACCTTCAACAGGGCACATTTGATGGTTTGGTTTTGTCTCTCGACAAGACCGTCCGCCTGCGGATTATAGGCCCTGGTTATCCTTTGTCGGATGCCCGTCAATTTTTGTAACTCATCAACCACGGCGTTGCAAAATTCTCTGCCCTGATCATTGATTATAATTTTAGGGCATCCAAACAAACTTATCCATTCAAACAGGAACAATGCTACCTCACTAGCCTTTTTGGTCTTTAACGGTTTGCCATGGCAAAATTTGGAGAGGTAATCAATTGCGATTACGGCATAGGAGTGATCATAATTAGACTTTGGCAGTTTTATTATGTCTATCCCGATCTGCCTAATTTTTTGGTGAGGTGGCGGGATTGGCTTCAGAGGATCTCTCGCCTTCAGGACAGCATTGCGAACCTGCAAGGGACAGACAGGTTAACACAGCAGTTACTCACTTTTTCAAACACATGATGGGAGTTGGTGCCCATCTGCACTGCACCGCATCTCAAACACCTCATGCGGTCCACAATAAGTTGGTTATGTACCTTCTGACAGGCCTCACAGGAGCTGACATATTCCTTCACATCTTTTGCTATGTTCGGCCACCAAACTCTTCTTGAAAGAACGTCTAACGTTGATTTTTCTCCACGGTGACCAGACAGTGATTCCGATTGCACACTATGTTTTGTTCCGTCGTGGACCAGCTGCAAGCAAAACAGTTGCTTCTTCCTGGTAGTAATGACACGCACATAATCAGGAAACGTATCTGTGTCTCTGCCATGGTGCGTTTTTCTGCCAGAATGGGTTTTGTGGAACAGTTTTCCATTCCGTAACTGAAAAGACGCCGACGAAAGTTGGATTTGTCTTTGCAGTTAAGGGGGTAGTCTTTTCTAAGTTTATGATCCTGAACACTCTGCAAAAACTTTTGCACGTCGTCAAGAGTGTACTGAAGAAATTTTTTGTGTGAGATATCTGGAAAATCAATGCAAACTGAAAGTTTTGTGGACGCTGGTTGCGCCAAGTGGCATTCTACTACCTAGTACTAGGCTCACTCGAGTAATTTTGATAATTGACAGAGTATGCCATATCAAGTACAAAAGTTCACCCGCAAGATCAAAAACATAACAACCTACCCTCGGCTTCTCCATCCTCAGCATCTGCGTCTGCAAGACACTTATCTATTTTCTCATCAAGCTCTTGTTGCGTCAAACATTTTACAGGTGGCTGACTATTTATTTCCTTCTGCAGTGATTCCACCTGGAAGGTGGAAAGAAAGAATTGAAAGTATAAGAGTCACGATGAAATTTCATACGTTGTCAGAACTTGACACCCTTGGTACTAACACTGAGTTTTGTTACCAACGTTTCCGTCTCTTTGCGGTGAGCTACAGGCATTTTTAAGTCCAAGCAATACATGTTATCTTTTATTTAAAACCGATACACACTCTTGGCACCGGGCACACATTTAATAATGTTACTTACCAATCCCTCCATCACTCAGGCATTAATAACTTCACTGACATGATCTGTACATGATTCAGTACTGTCCTTAGCGTAACGCTGAATCATGTCTGAGTTACGGCTTACTGGTGTCAGGGGTGTCAGCGGCCCTGTCAAATTGACAGCATTTCGTTACAAAACGCAATGTAATTCAAGTGCATTTAAAAGTAAAAGGTAAAAGTTGTTTTTAGGGAATCTTACTTTCAAAGTGAATACTGCGGTCTCTATTACGTTGTTCTATCCCTGAGGTGATGGGGGATAATTCCAAAAGTGTCTTCAAACCTGTTGAAATTTTAAAAAATGGAATTTAAAAGCGCGATTGTGCACCAAGAAGTTAAAATGTAATAAATTGTGATGGTTATAAATATCAATCTTTACCCGCGGGACTTTGCGAGACTGCTGGCGAATGCAAGATAATGCCGCATCCGTGGTACCAGTTTGGATCAGACTGTCCGGACCAACGTGGTGCATGCATGTTCTGCAGTATAGGCAAACTGCTACACGCATCTGATTCACTTTCATCCTTCATAAACACACGTGCTGCTGCGAAATTGCCATCTACAGGAAAACCACGTGCCATAAGCCGATGTTGCATTAGTGGGTGGTCCCCATCTGGTGGAGCTTGTGGATATCTGAAAATGTTGGCCGGTGACGGTGTCTGATGCTGAGGCATAGCACCGTTGTAGAAATCAAATTGGCTGGTAGGTAAATAGTAGGAACAGGGCACGGACTGGTACTGAGGTGCCTTCTGGATACTTTGAGCAGCGGGCCCATTGCGCTGGAAATCATTACTTCGAGACACACTGTAGATAGGATGCAGTGCTAGATTCTGACTGGTGTCTTGATCATGCAGAGCCCGGTTTGTGGGCGTTGTGGGCTGAATTCGAGGCACATCTACATTGTTATTCGGATTCATATTTCGATGCATTCCACACCTTAAGTCTAATGGCCTGTCCTCCGTGACTGTATCGCCAGCTTGTTGTAATTGCACTTGCACCGATCCTAAATTTTCATTAGCCATGCGCACTTGTGATTGGTTCTTTGTTATTACCACTGGCTCCAATGAGTTTTGTTGATCACTCTCATATTTACGCTTGGTACCAGTTATCACCTGATCTCCACATTGCTAAACCTGCTTTAAATACACATCAGACATGGTCAATCGTTCGGTGCTGCTCGTAGAGTTTGCACTCAAATTGAGGCCACTCGTAATTTCATTAGTTGTTGTCTGTTCAGTTTTAGAGGCACCACCTGCAAACCAAAAAATGCATGCGAGGTAGGTAAGACTGGGTTTTCGCCTGTGAAAATTAGTGACAAATAAAGTGTCGAATGCATTCAACAGTTTTGTAGTCTTTGGGGAACCACTGGTGTATTGGATGCTCTTTGCGGAGAGACTTCAGAATATACTCGGTAAAAATAAGTTATTTGACCGTTTAGATAAAATAGTGCTACCACTAGCTTACCCTGACTGCTTTTTGGTGTTTCAAAATATGCATCGCTATCCACATTGGTATCGGATTCACAGTCAGTGCGAGCAGAGTGCTCCACAGGACAGGGCCTGATCTCCAAATCATCTATTATAGCTTCTGGATTCGCCTGCAGCCGTTGGAGGTGCTCCTTGAAAGTGTTATGAAGAGGCGTTTCCTGAAAACCCTTATTGAAGTCAATATGGTGGAAATTTCCATGTTTATCTCAGGCTATGCCCGATTAAATTGCTTACCTTTTCGCATTTCAAATTTTCCAAACACTTCTGTTCAAGAGAATTTTTTACAGTACACCTTTGGACTTTGCCAGATATGTCAGCTTGCCTTTGGTCAATTCTCTTCCTCACTTGTTTCTTTTCTTCTACACTCAGGCATCCAACGTATGATGCTAGCAGAGGTTTCCCCTCTTTATCAATAATTGAAACAATGCCACTGTCGCTCACGCAATATCCGAAAACAGCAGGTAGGGCGTCAGCTGCATTGATAGACAAAACAAGAGCATTTCTGTTGCCTTCCATTACCTGCAATCAAAGCACGTTATTAAACAGCGAACACTTAAGTAGTACTGATTAATAGGATTAGGGGATTAATAAAAGAAAACACGACTTCCTGTTTTAAAGAACAGGTATTTCATTAGGGGAAAAAACCATGACAGATGTTTCGCAATGATTTTCCGTCCCTCTTAATCTGTTTTTTTAGGAGACGCAATGTGGATGTGCCCTTAGCAGCCTTGTCAAGTTCGAAGGGAATTAAAATAACGTGTTTGCGTCCGGTCCTTACTGCGACTGCTTGTTTGGGTCTTTGAATGTCACGGTTTTCGTGAGGCAGTTTTGTTCCAGCGGCCACAGGAAAATGATATATATCAATAGAAATAATGAAATTGTTGCAGGTGACCTCATGCAGGCGTATATATTCTGCCCCATACATGGCAGCACCAATAGCCACTGCTTCATCAGCATTTATACCCCTGGCAAAGGGCCTGCCCTTGAAGAGTCCCTGGATAGACTCCCGTATGAAAGGGATACGCGAGCTGCCACCCACGAGGACAATATCATAGATTTCTGTCTCCTTCAACTGCAAAAAGAGGCTAATGTAAATGCACTTGTCGTGTCTGCACATGTCCACTGGCAAGGAAAATGTTGTTGGTAATATGTAAGAGGGCAAATAACCATGTCTGCCAATAACCTTACTGCATTTATACTATACCAAAATAAATACACTATACCAAATATCAAGACAAAGGAAACTGTGTTGTGTTCTTCAGTGATCCCTTATATCACAGAACATCCTAAATATTGGATACTAAAATAACTAAAAGAACAACAGGTTATGGGCCCAGAGCTCTAAACTGTGTGATAAACTTGTGAAATAAGTGAAAATCAAGATATAACATGATGGCTAAAGAAGAAACCGAGCGCATGCCTGTGCTCAAGGATGCCTCCACTGTGGGAGCTTGAGATAAAAACCCTTTTCGAAGCAAAGGGACTCATGGACTATGTGACTGGAAAGAAGACTAGACCTCAAGAAGGTGAAGACGAGAAGAAAATAGCTGAGTGGATCCAAAAAGATGCTCAAGCAAGAAGGTACATTCTAACCACTATAGATATCAGTGCTAAGACTCACATTTTGTGCTGTAAAAGTGGCCAAGAAATGCTTGAACAACTCTCGAAGGTTTTCACCAAAGATTCATCTCAGCAAAAACACATTTGTGGAGTGATTTTTACAATTTCAAGATTGACAAAAAACAAGATATAATGTCGAACATTGCTAGCCTTCAACATGTGGCATTCAGGCTGAATAGGATGAATGAAAATGTCACTGATACCATGTTGATCACTAGAATAATTGCTGCTCTACCGGAAGAATATCGTTACTTCAGTAGTGCCTGGGATTCATCCCCCACCGATCAGAAAACCTTAGAGAATCTGAAATCAAGACTGGCTGCTGAAGAAGATAAATCGAAGAAACAAACCGAAGAAAAGGTAGCCTTTAAAGCTGGAGCACAAGGATTCAAGAAGAAAGGAAAACCACAATCAAAGTTCTTTAAAGGCATTATATGTCATAACTGTAAAGTAGAGGGACACTTTGCAAATAAATGCTATAAAGATAAACAGCAAGGGGAAGACCCAAATAAGTTTCAGTAGAAGTCTTATAAAGGAGAAGGGACTTTTCCAAATCCATGTATTTACTGTAAGAAAACTAATCACTTGTCTGACAAATGTATATACAAAGAAGAGCATGAAGAAGCTAAGAAAAATAACAATACCAAGGTGGCGTACATAACCTACCATGCTGACAAAAACAAGTGTGCTTTGTACAGTGGTGCAGCAGACTACACTTTTGTAGCAGATACTGGTGCTACTGGACATTTTGTCAAAGATAAAAATATCTTGATTGATCCAAAGCAGGTAGAAGAAATAAATGTTGGTGTAGCAAAGGAAGGTGAGCAACTTGTTTCAAATCTCTGTGGTGAAGTCAATTCTGAAGAAGTTAAACTCACTCAAGTGTTGCATCTTCCTGGCTTAAGCAGAAATCTGCTTTCAATAAATGTTGTAACAGAAAACGGAGGGATTGCTATTTTTGACAAGGAGTCAGAGTGGTCCACAATGGAAAAATAGATATTGTTGATGGTGAAATATTATTAGAAGGAAAGAAAACAACCCAAGGTTTATGGGAGATAGATATGAAGAATCAAAACACACATGAAGCGTTGTTGACTCAGCAAGAAAAAGTCATCAAGTGGCATAATAAATTGGGTCACATAAATTTTAGTGACTTACGGAAAATTCCTGATTTGTGTGATGGAACAGATGCTGATATCAAGAAAATAAAAATTGAAGAAATCTGTGAATCTTGCATCATAAATAAGAAAACAAGAAAACCCTTTTGCTCAGAGAGAACTAGAGCATGTAGACCACTGGAAATTCTCCATACTGACGTCTGTGGTAAGATTTCTCCAACAACATAAGGAAATGAAGATTATTTCTTGACAGTGATGGATGACTACACCCACTTCCTAAAGATTTATCTGCTTCATACAAAAGGAGAAACAGAAGAATACTTAAAAGAATATATTTTGGAAGCAGAAGCACATTTCAACCTTAAAGCAGAGAGAATAAGATGTGACAGAGGTGGTGAGTTCAGGAGCAACGACTTCAAACAATGGTGTAAAGACAAAGGTGTTGTCATTGAATATACCATAAATGACACTCCTCAACAAAATGGAAGAGCAGAAAGAGTAAATAGATCTCCGATGGATAAGGTTCGTGCCATGCTGCATGCATCAAAAATCAATAACAAGTTTTGGGGTTTTGCGGTACAAACTGCAGCTTATTTGCTAAACAGAAGTGTGACAAAAGCAGTCGAAGTCACCTCTTATGAAATGTGGCATAGTAGAAAACCAAATTTGTCTGGACTGGAAGAATTTGGACAGATAGTGTATACAAAGAACCTTGGATATCTGAGAAAACTGGATGCAAGAAGTCAGAAGGGTATTTTTATTGGATACTCTGTGAATGGTTATAGAATCTGGAATCCCTTCACAGTTCGGCTTCCGAGCGGGGCTCTCTTGCGAGACAGCACTCCACCTTATTACCCAGCGCCTTACTGATGGGTTCAACAAGAAGGTTGCAGTGGCAGCCTTTCTTGATATAGAAAAGGCCTATGAACGCCTTTGGCACGAGGGGCTTGTCTACAAGATGCACACGCTCGGTTTCCGGCCCACCACCACACGCCTCATAAATAACTACCTTTCGCAACGCACCAGCCAAGCCACCTACCTTAACTGCATCAGCCGCGCATTTCCACTCAGAGCTGGCACACCCCAGGGTGCCCCCAGCTCTTGTGACCTCTTCAACTTACTCATTTCAGACACACCACCCCCCACGAACAACAGAACAACTTTCGTCCAGCAATTCGCGAACGACACAACAATATACTCCATACACAACAGCGTTCCGGCCGCTGAAGCACAACTCCAATCCTACATCACACACAGACTGGAACCCTGGCTCCACACCTGGAGAATAGGAGTTAATCCAGACAAATCTGTGCTGATAAAATTCCACCATTTCTCATCCAAAAAACACCAAATGAGCGATCCCAGGATCACTCTACACCAAACGCCCATTCCCTTACAAAAAAGCACCAAATACCTTGGGATGCGGCTCACAAACACACCCAACTGGAGTGTCCATAGCTCCGAAGTCCGGCACAAGGCATACCTCAGAATGAATCTGTTGAAAATGCTTCGGGCCCGGGGCGAGGGCACATGCCAGCAAACTCTACTCCACACCTACAAAACTTACATCAGGCCGGCACTGGAATACGCTTCGGCCATCCCAGTCACCGCGCCTACCCACACATACATACCAAAGCTCTGCTCCGCAGAGCGCAACATAGTCCGCCACTCACTCGGCATGAATCCCATGTACCCAACTGCATGGCTTTATGACGATCTGGGGCTGGACCACATCACCACACGCATACTCACACACAGAGCCAAGTACATGCAGAGACTTCTTCTGAGGTCCCCGCCTATACTACCAGCGCTCATCTCCACACCTACCAGGCACACCCGGTACCCCAAAATCAAATACATACAGCCCACAGCTGTTGCCATCGCCAACCTCAGAACACATCTTCCAGAGCAGTTACAGGAACTCCTGGATGCGCAAAACATCATCACACCAGAGGTCCAGGCCTACCTTAACTGGGACGCCCTGAACCATCTGGACCAACACCTCACATAATATGTAAATCCCCCCAGGGGCGGGCCGCCGAGCTTCTGTACGACGCCCGCACCTGGTTCCAGCTCACCCCCACCAAAACACACACCAAAGGCCAGGGGCTACCTTAACTGGAACGCCCTGGGCCACCTGCACCAACATCTCACCAAACTGGTAGCCCCCAGGTGTGGGCCGCCGAGCTCTAAGTACGACGCTCGCACCTGGGACTACCCACACAACCTCCAAACTACACCAAACCCCAGGCCTGCATCTCCGCTCAGCAGGCCTGCAGAAGGGAGTTTTACCTGAATTGACAGGACTACCCCGCTGGCCTAGGCTAGTGGGGTGTCTCACCGGGCCACCAAGTTGAATTTTTTTTTTTTTTTTTTTTTTTTTTACAAATTCAACTTTGTGGCTGGGGGCGCCTTGCTAACATCTAAAGGACCCCCCTCGCGGTGAGATTTCTCCCGGGTTAGCAACCCATATGCGCCACACTCTCACCAACATACACTCCACCCCCTGAGGAGCCGCAAGGCTGAGCAGGGGCTGGGACCCCCCGGGGTCAGCCAGCAACAGCGCATAAAAAAAAAACCAGCCAGCAAGCTGGCTACTAGCGAGACTTTCACTTGTTAAATTTGAAGTTATTTAGGAAGCTAAAAATGTTTATAAATGTATTACATTAGGTCTTATATTTTAAACTAGCATTGTATTGGGTTTCTAGGCGAGACCAAACTCATGCATCCGCAATGCAACCGCTGGAGACTAACAACCCTAAGAGAGAGAGAGAGAGAGAGAGAGAGAGAGAGAGAAGAGAGAGAGAGAGAGAGGAGAGAGAGAGAGAGAGAGAGAGAGAGAGAGAGAGAGAGAGAGAGAGAGAGAGAGAGAGAGAGAGAGAGCGCTGTAGAGGGTGGGGGGGGGGGGAGGGCATTCGAAGCGGGCTTCTGAGGACCCCAACACTTGAGTCCTGTATATACACTACTACCCAACACGCATGTGTCGGGAGAGGAGCGGGGGTGGCGCGGGGAGCAGAGGCGGGGCCGGGAGGGGTCGGCCGGGATGCCTGCGGGCCCAGCGTCGCCTAGACGCCACGCCACAACACCGCGCCGCGGCCCCAGCCATAGCCGCGGCGATATGCACTTGACGCCCTCCACTCGGGTTACGCCAGCGAAGGCATGGCTCAGTTTAATGCGGCTTGACGTTTTTTCTGGTCCATGACGACCACGAGCCCCCTCTGTGGTCCCTTAAGAGTTGCCAAGACCTCGAAGCAAGCAAGGCAGCCAAGCCGAGCCAGCAGTTTTCTGGTTTCTCTTCCTGTTTTCTGGTTCTTAACTGGTTGTTCTATTATCTATTTTGCCTCTGGAAAAGCCTTTCACAAAAGTGAAAGTCTAAAAAGGTATTCTGAGAGAGAGAGAGAGAGAGAGAGAGAGAGAGAGAGAGAGAGAGAGAGAGAGAGAGAGAGAGAGAGAGAGAGAGAGAGAGAGAGAGAGAGAGAGAGAGAGAGAGAGAAAGACAGAACAAGAGAGAGAAACAAATTTTACAAAAAACCACAGCAACCCAACCTAACCTTTTCATATTAACATTAGCAACCTAACCTAACCAGCAATCTAACCTAACATTTTCATCTTAACCTTAGCAACCTAACCCAACCTTTTCACCTGAACCTTAGCAACCGAGATTGATTCATTATTATTTAATAACAAGAGATATTGAAAGAGAGAGAGAGAAAAAGACAGAGAGAGAGAGAGAACACGACAGAGAGAGAGAGAGAGAGAGAGAGAGAGAGAGAGAGAGAGAGAGAGAGAGAGAGAGAGAGAGAGAGGAGAGGGAGGGGGGGGGGAGTGGCCAAACCCACAGGCGGCATGGCACCCTGTCGCCCACACAGAGCGCGTCAAATGGGTTGCCTAAGCGCACGGCGATGTTCTAGGCGGGACCAAACTCATGCATCCGCAATGCAACCGCTGGAGACTAACAACCCTAAGAGAGAAGAGAGAGAGAGAGAGAGAGAGAGAGAGAGAGAGAGAGAGAGAGAGCAGGAGAGGGTGGGGGGAGTGGCCAAACCCACAGGCGGCATATGGCACCCTGTCGCCCACACAGAGCGCGTCAAATGGGTTGCCTAAGCGCACGGCGATGTTCTAGGCGGGACAAAACTCATCCATCCGCTCTGCACCCGCTGGAGACTAACAAGCCTAAGAGAGAAAAGAGAGAGAGAGAGAGAGAGAGAGAGAGAGAGAGAGAGAGAGAGAGAGAGAGAAAGAGAGACAGAGAGAGAGACAGAGAGAGAGAGAGAGAGCGCTGTAGAGGGAGAGAGAGGGGGGGGGGGGGGAAGGGCATTCGAAGCGGGCTTCTGAGGACCCCAACACTTGAGTCCTGTATATACACTACTACCCAACACGCATGTGTCGGGAGAGGAGCGGGGGTGGCGCGGGGAGCAGAGGCGGGGCCGGGAGGGGTCGGCCGGGATGCCTGCGGGCCCAGCGTCGCCTAGACGCCACGCCACGCCACAACACCGCGCCGCGGCCCCAGCCATAGCCGCGGCGATATGCACTTGACGCCCTCCACTCGGGTTACGCCAGCGAAGGCATGGCTCAGTTTAATGCCGCTTGACGTTTTTTCGGGTCCATGACGCCCAAGCCCCCTCTGTGGTCCCGAAAAACCGAAAAACTCAGAGTAAAACTTAATAAGATTCATTCACTTGTACAAAATACACTTGAGGCAAGCAGGGATACCCGAAATAACTATAAAAATAAAAATAGATTTGTTAGAGAATTCCAAATTAATGACCTTGTTTTCTATAGACACCCAAAGTTTTCACTAGTTGGAAAAAAACAAAAATTCCAATCCCCTTGGAATGGCCCATATAAAGCAATAGATAAATATAATCCAGTTAGCTATAAAATCATGGATTGCTCAAATAAATCCATAGAAATTAAAACCCCACTGCGTAGAATTAAACCATTCTACGTGGAAAAGCCATTACCACCAATAAATTCAATCCTATCACCCCCATTAACCCTGAAGTCTTGTCTCAAACACCCACAACAGAAATCAAATAAGTCACTAACATGGAACCAAGAACTAGAACACTATGGACAGGTTGTAAAGAACACCTATCGCCCTGACCCAGTGGTAACTCGAAGTAAATCAACTTTAAAGAATAATAAACCATCATATTATCAGCAACTACTTCTGACATCTGAAACACCAGATGAAAACATTTATGTAGATATGTCTCACAGTCAACCCCACACTCAAGAACCACCTCAGATACTTCCATCCACTTCCCAACCACTAACGATACAAACCCCTCCAATTTCAGAACCAAAACCCAAACCTACTCCCCCCTCACAGACACCCCTCAGTGTCTCCCCACCCTTGCCCCCACCACCACCCTATATTCCCCCACCAATACCCCCGCGAACCCCCATAGCACCCATTAGAGAAAGAGCTAAACCAGTCACAGCCAGACAGCTGAGGAACAATGACGAGACCTTAGCAAAAATTATTAGTGCTGCTTGGTCTGGCAAAAAGGGAAAGTAATATCAAAATTATTTTTCCCTGTTGCAGATCATAAATCACAATGCCGGTCGAGGTAATTCAGGCAGATATCTTCCAAATGCCAGACAGCATCCCATTGGTACACTGTGTATCACTCGATTTTAAAATGTCAGCAGGGATCGCTAAGAAAGTAAAAGAAAGATATGGTGAATATGTCTGGTATTGGAATGAACCACAACCACAAATTGGAGATATCGCCATGATTTACCACCCAAATAAACTGGTTATTAATCTAGTCACTAAGGCTAGATATTACCAAAAACCTCACTGGCATGACCTGGTATCAGCTCTGGATAATTTAAAATCATACTGTCTTTACCATGGGATCAGAGAAATAAGTCTTCCATTGTTTATGTCTTGCGATAGAGATAAATTAAACTGGACAGATGTTATGAATTATTTATGCGCATCCTTTGGCGACAGCCCAATCCTGGTCTATATCTGCGACAATACCATGTATTAGGAAGTAAGTACCATGGGGCTCTGTTCCAGATGGGTGGTCGCATCGCTTGGGTCATGTTGCTCGTCTGTCTCCGGATGGTCCACACCAGCGACTCTGCGATCCAATCCGCCCATCAGCCAGACGCCTATGGAATTGTTAATATTACTAGATTGAATCAAGGGTTGGTCTTTGCCAAAGAAAAGGATCCGTTCATTTTATCAGGGAATAAGTGGAGAATTGTATTAGATTTCCAGATGACAGACTACACCATAGTACTAGAAAGCCTCTCAGGCGCCATTGTAAATTTGCAAAAATCAGTTGATAATCTACAGTTTGAATTTCCTTCCGAGCAAAAACCTCGTCTTAGGCAAGACATTGAAGATGCCTGTACGCTCAATAAGCAGCTAAAAAGGGTTATGACAGAAGAATTAGTCCGTATTGCCCGTAGTGCCACAGAAGTTAAAACATTGTTGTTTAACATGCAGCATGTAACGGAAACTGTACATACTAGAACTAAGAAATTCAAGCGTTCCACATCCCTACTCCCTATTGCTGGTGATGCATTACAATTGCTTTTTGGTGTGGCAACTAATAAGGATATAGATAATCTAAACCGAGAAATTATTAAACAAGGATCTCGGTCAAGTGAAATAGTACACTTGCTTAAAGAACAAAGCACAGTTGTGAATTCTACCGCCCATGCGACTAGGATAAACAACCAACAAATCCAAATAGTTGCCAACGCCACCAGACAGATATACCATGAATTAAAACAATTTGGGCCTACATCCAGAACTGATGTAGAGTTTGTCGCCAACCGACTGCTAAATATCATGATTATTACAAATTCTTTTAGAATGTTGGAAGGAGTGCTGAGTGACATGCGATCCCATCTCAGCCAATTTACCTCAGCATGGGAAGTAGCAGGGAACCAAAGACTTAGCCCATATTTCTTTCCCCCCAGTCAATTCATTAAAGCGCTTACTGAAATAGCATTACATCTACCAATAGGATTGCATTTCTTAGTGCCCCCTCAAGAATCCAATTTACACCATTATTATGAATTTAGTACTGTATATGCAGCAGTAGTTAATACTACCATCCTCAGATTATTCATTGAAGTTCCCCTGCGACAGACTAAAACCACATACTCCCTGGTCCGAGCAATCACATTGCCCGTCCAACTTAAAAATGACTCTAAATTGTTTGCCATTATTAAACCTGATCATGAATTTTTGGCAGTCAGTGGTGATTCTAATTCATATATGCTGCTTGATACAGCAGACCTAATCGGTAGCTGCCATGGTAAAGGAACGAGGTTATGTACCCCATTTAGAAATGTAAAAACTTATAATGACAGAGACTGCATGTTCGCAGCATTTACTTCAGATCCGCTTAAGGCAAAGGAAAAATGTGATGTCCGCATTATTTCTGTTGCACCCAATATATTTACTAACGTACCTGGTACACCTGTCTGGTTCTATGCAGTAGCACAGCCAACGAGAGTAACTTTGTCTTGTTTGGACACCCATGGTGGACAGACCCATTCACCCACATTAGAATATAGGTTAGTTGGAACTGGAATGTTTTCTCTTAATCCTCGTTGTGTTGCGACCGCCGGTGACAGCACCCTCTTCTCTCAATATACATTCGTATCCACATGGTCTAATGCTGAAAATAACATAGTAATCCCGAGATTAGATTTTATAACTCAAGTAATTAATGTCACAAGCCTAGAGGCACTCCCAAGCAATAATTCCGACCTCATGTCAGCATTACGTGGTATAACTTCCATTCAAACCACTGACGGCTTATCATTGTCATATTTTAACCGGCTGTGGGAAGCCGAGCAGAACGCTAATGAAATGCCAATAACCAGCAGCGTAAAGTTTTATCGCTATTGCTATCGCTATTGCTATTGATATCGCTATCGCTAATGCTATCGCTTATTGCATATTCGATCAGACGATCTGCTGTGAGGCTAGCGACAGTCCATATGAGAAATTTCCTCACGTCCCCGTGTTGACTGGAGTCGGCCGGCAACAGGAAAAGGAGAGCTAACCCTGTCGGCAAAGTGCGAAGTGCGGTGAAGAGAAAGACGTGTTTTGTCCGTGTTGGTCCGTGTCTTCGCGGTTGTCATGTTTGTATAGAAAAGCACAAGAGGGTTTTCAGTGAAGAAAGAAGTTGTGAATTTGAAGTATTTATATATAACTTTTATTTCTTATTGTTCTTAAGGTTAGATAATGGAGCTCCTATTTACGTTCAACATTAGAAGGAAGTGGTGGAGGAAATACTATGATCCTTCAAGTAGGATTTTGAAGAACATTCCCGAGGTACCGTGGCACAACAGTGTCAAGAATTTGTTTATGCAAAATAAGCCACAGGATCTACACTGCTCCTTAGTTATTACAAGCAATGGTGTAGTTCATGAATCATCCCACAAAGCCCGCATCAGCAAAGGCCCCTTTTGTGCAAAAGGCAGATGCCAGGGCAAAGCCTGCAAAAGAAAGTATGAGATGAGGATTACAAGTTTTGGCGACTTAAAAAAGAAATATATTCCCATCCATGTATATGGTAAGTTTGTGATTCTATTCTCTTGAATGACTTATTGTTGTGTGTGCTTGGTACATATGATGGATTATGCCCGTGTTTACCGTTGTAACTGCACAATTGCATGT
Source organism: Odontothrips loti (assembly GCA_038380765.1). NCBI lineage: Eukaryota > Metazoa > Arthropoda > Insecta > Thysanoptera > Thripidae > Odontothrips > Odontothrips loti. The sequence continues at coordinate 430,093 of JAZGLN010000145.1, forward strand.
CTTTGTGACATCAATATGCTCAATGTAACTGCACTTACGCATGTCTTAGTGTGCCTTATGTTCCTCTTTTTGTAATTGCTTTTGTGGTTCAAGCGTCATCTTTAATTTAATTTTGACGAGTATTTATAATATGGATGGGACGGCTAAATCACTCCGCATGTGACCTGTCTTGCACACTTTGATAGGGTATATGTGGGGAGTCCTCATACAAAATTTCAAGTCTCTAGGTAAAAAGTTTGTTTTTTGTAATAATATGGCCCAAATTCGCCTTAATTGCCCATTTTGGGAGTTGAGAGTTGTGATTATGAATTCTAAAATGCCTAATTTTAATTGGAGGGTTGCGATTTAAAGTGCCTGAGAAAGAGCATAATAAACTGATACTCTTGAGCCTTGAAACACTCTAAAGCAGTCCTTTTTCAATTTTATAGGAAAAATCAATCACTAAGAGTCCCAGAAAATTTTTAAACGACTTTGAGAGTACATAGCATGAAGATGATTGATCCGTGAACTTTTTATTTCACCAGAAGTTTACGTTTAGGTTGAAATTTCATTTGAACGTACCAAATAACTAATTTATTGATACGCCCTCTCAAAAACAATTTAATGCGTTACTATTCTTAAGGTGTAGATTTTTCCTAGAAAATTGGAAAAGGACTGCTGATGCATATACTATCTTAGTTAAAACTGTAACTTCCATAGCAACTGTACCAACTCGAATTTTGCTGTATCTTGTTTTTACTGGGCAGTGGTGCCCCAGGAGGTGCAGATGAAACCCCAGTTTTGAGGTCCAGGTCAGTGGCGTCAAGCAGGGGGTTTTGCCGTAGCAGCTGCTACACCTCTGAGGGGGTGGGTCCCCCCTCGAGAGGGAGGTGAGAGGTGAAAAGTGAAAGGAAAAAGGAAGGGAAAGAGGGCGAAAATGAGAAGAAAGGAAGGAAAATGAAATATAGCGCAAACACATGCACAATTAATAGCGTTTAATAGCTTTCAATAGCGTTAATAGCGGTCTGAGGGGTGGGTGGGTCCCCCCGGAGGCCAGCTTGCTACACCACTGGAATTCAAGCTTGACGCCACTGGTCCAGGTGGGTGGTTTGGTTCCCCAAGGGGTGGCATGTGAGAAGGAAAAGAGGAGGAAAGGCAAAAAGGAATAAAGGGGAGGAGAAAGGAGAGAGAACAATAGGAAAAAACTTAAAGAAATAGGGGTGTTTTGACCTCCCGGTTTCATAACCAATGGGCGCCACTGTTACTGGGGGGAAATTTATTTGGTGTTGTGACGGTAAGAAATTTCATTCATGGGGTGTTTGGTGCTCATCATCTTTTTTGCACTTGTAATGCTACACTGCTTTGCTGCTTTGTACCTCTGTAACACTACTTATCAAAGGTGAGAGAATTTATTTATCACTTCTCTGTTGTGTGTCCAAGCATATTATTCCAAGTCGACAGACCATTCTGCTAAACCTTCTTGTACGTAGGAAACTCAGAAGAATCTAAACAAGAATACAGATTCTATTTTCCAACAACAAGAAGCTTCAGTGGAATGGTCTCTTTCTTTTATGGAACTCTAACATTATTTTTTTTCCAGTACAGCATGTCCAACTACCTCTTTAGTGACCTTGGATGAGTTCAAGAGATTCCAGTGACATAACTTCAGTGCAGATAGGTGCTTTTAAAAAAAAAATCTACTGATCTAATAGCCATTGTCATACACTTTTAGTGCACCTCAGTGTCAGCTAATTGTGTTGAACTCTTTGCAGATATTTATAATGAGCTGGTACAAAGAAAAAGGACCTCTTCAGCAATATAAACTCAGTTTATGTGTAGCATCGTTGATGTGAGTCCTGAAACGGCGTATTTCACAGCAACTGATGTCAGCTCCTAGTACTTTATATGATTACAAGGACAGAGTTTCCTGTGTGCTATCGGATGATAAGGTTTTAATACAATCAGTGTTGTAAAGAATGCAGCACTTTTGACTGATTGGTCATTTAGCTGTAAGCTAAAAAAATGGTTCGGTTGTCTTAGATTTTGAATGAATGATTCTGTTTATGAAACTTGATAACTGTGAATGTCATTTTGCTTTTTTCCATATTGTATTTCAAATTCAAAAAATACACAATTTAACCATTTGTCAGAAAATACTTGTTATATAAAGTCTGATATATTGAAAGTTCGTAGAGCATATGAAAGTTCTTGAATGTAGTTATGAAACAATGTTGTTGATAGTTTTGTTGCATTTAGTGCCCAGAATGTCATATTGTTGTTTGTGTGGGCTATATGGTTCAAAGTATGTAACACTTGTTTTTTCTTGATAAATTTGGTTTATTTGATGTCAATGTGTAAATTCTTTCTATTGCACCAGTAAAATCTTTGTCATTACTATTCCATCTCATGCTCAATTAATTTCGTATTTTGTGTTGAACCCTGTGTATCAAAATACCTAGATGTCCTGAAACTGCTCATATGTCATCCACTTTCATTGGAAACAACACAGTGTTATAAATTTCATTGTCATTACCTTCTGTTATTGTTTTCCAGCTGAAGGGGAGCATGTTCACAGTTTGGATCAACCTGTACGATCCAGTTTTCGAGGCCCCATTCGGAATGTCATCAAAGAACGCCTACAGAATCGCAAATGTTCAGAATTAAAGAGAGACCTCCATGAGGAGAAGCACAACACAATATCTGGGAAAGAAGATATGGATGCTGGCAACTTTGATGGGTTAGCAAGTGGTTGTGACCTCCGCCAGATGAAGTCAGAAATGAACAAGGTTGAAGATGACGCTTCTGATGTTTTTGAAGATTTGCGACGCTCAGCAAGACAAGCAGATAAAAAATATGGTCAGGCAACAATGGTACTTCTGAGTGAGACACCATTCCATTTCGCTTGGTGTTCGGATGAAATGGCCAAACATTTATTTGTCATGTATAATACAGTCAAAAATCTGGTGGGGTTTCTGGATTCTACAGGTATTGTGTTTTCTATTTCACATTTTTGATAGTATAAAACTGAATTATAGAAACTCATCCCATCATTTCTCTACAGCCAAAATAATAAGAAGAGTAGAGTGGGCAAAAGACAAGGAGATCTTTAATTATATTCTATCAATTAAAATCGGGAAATCCGCTCCAATTACTGTATTTGAGTTTGTCAGCAATGACCATCATGCCTACCAAATTGGCTACTGCCTATCTGCCTTTCTGAAAAGATTCCAAAGTTTTTGTAACACTACAGTTGTCCCATTCAAGACTTTGTCCATCGACATGAGCTGGTGTCTCACTAATGCGCTTCTAAGGGATGTTATTGGCATGGAGCTCATTCAGTATTTAGAAGCTTGTGTTGAGGCCAAGCGTAGAAACATTATCACATTCATCCTTTTGGCATGGTGCTATGCACATTATATAAATGCTGGGAAAAGGAAGATGGCGGAGTTAGTACCTGTTTCCACCATGAAGTACTCCCCAGCAAGAAGATGTGGAAAGTTTGTTATGGCTGAATTGGCACGTACAACAACAATTGAAGAAGCTGCCACCATCCTCAGAAGTGCTGTCATCGTATTCAAGTCGAAATACTATTCAGAGGCTGTGGATGCTGCTCTGCGTGCACTGAGTGACAAGTACGGAATATTTTTATTATGAAATCAATCCTGTGTCGGTTTTTAAATTGTAGTGTGTCACTGATTTTTAATACTTTCCTTCGCACAGATTTCGACTGGATATCTCAGAGTTATCTTTATCATCACATACCTGTCAAGATGATGATGAAGATGAGCCAGATGACCCTCTACAAGATTTCCCAATGCAGGACAAAGTGCACCACACTAGGAACCCGACATACAAAGATTCTCCATTTTATTTAGACTTTACCAAGGTTATAGATGAGGTACATATTGAAGAAAATGAGGAAGACACTGCCAACCCATTTTTTGTTCCAAAATTCATCCTGTACCTGCATCGGTATATGCTGCCTTACTATCCGTTCTGGTCAAGATACCTTCAATGCATTCTTTACCCAGATAATGAAAATCCACTCAGCAATTCTTCTGCAGAGTTGAGAATTAAGCATATCAAGGATGATCTCATTGAAAAAAACAACAATCTAAAGCCAGGGAGGTACTTCAAAAAAGCAGTGCGTGACTCTCACCGGAGAATTGTTGAATATGAATATCCCACTGACTTTGTTAAATACCAGAAAAGGAAAAAGAAGACCTGTGATCAGAATGAGGACGATGGAGACATTGGCAAGTACTCTGAGGAGAAATTCAAGAAACCATCAAAATCAGCCAGACCACCAGGGGGACATTTTTCTGCGGAAGAGGCGAGCAAGTATGGAGACAAACTAGAAATGAAAGCTGATAAACTAATGAAGTCCATGAGGAATGATTCTTTGGTAAGTTAAAAGCTATGTGTAGGTCAGTAGATCAAGCTAGTTGACATTGTTCTTTGATTTCATGTAATTATGATTTCAGAAGAAAAGGAAAAGGGAAGGAGAGCACGGGTCTCAGAAAAAAGCTCGGTGTTCGTCTTCACTAGAGGTACTCTGTCAACATGACAACAGTCGCCAAGATGTGGAGGTGTGGTGGTTTAATGAGTAATGTTGTACTTATTCTCTCCATTGCTTTTTGTTGTACAGCAAGAACCGCATCAGGAGGCAATCTTGGAAGACAATAACAGCAACAAGAAACAGGTATGCTTTGCGTGATTGGATCAGCAACAAACTAAAGTGATATGTTGACACTTTTTACATTTTTCCTTGGGAAAATATTTATTCCATTTTTAATTTATTTTTTGACTCCAATTCCATGCTTAGGCAAGGTGTAATGGTGTATGCCAATTATGTAAACACCAGATATATTTTTAAACATTGCAGATCAATTGCCACCTCGCACTCTGTATTGGCAATTGAACAGGTCTCATATCTTTGTTTTCAGATGTCCAATGGTGCTGCACTTCCCCCTGTGTTTATTGATAATACAAATGCTGCAGATGCAGATGGTGGAACTATCAGCATCTCTGAAAATCCGGTTCATTTTGAATTGCCCAGGTTTGTTTCAGGTTTCTTTATTATGTTTCTGTTCTCTTTTGTTCCTGCTACTTGAGGGCCATGCAATCTACCACCTGTAATCTGGTTTTAACTTTTTTGTTATATTTTGGCTAGCTGGGGTCAGGTGCTAAATGACTTATTGCTTCTGGACTGGCACGTAACGGAGTCACCTCAGCTGGTAAAAGCTTACCTTAAAAATGGCGTGGAAATTGTTTGCCAACTGTCTGACCTTCAAAAAGGGTAATTTTATTACAATATGTTAAGACATTCTGTGGTCCCAAGCATTTGGATAGTGAAAATATGCATATCTTCTTGCAGAAATTCCACAATCATCAATTGGAGTGATAATAATCAAATCACCAGCTATCGCTTCGTTCCAAATCAGACTACAGAGTAAGAAAAGGATTGGCTCCTTCTTTCTGCACAGTTAATCTCTTTTAAATCAAGTACTGGTTAAAAATTACGAAATCTTACAAAACTGTTCTAGAATAAATTACCCACCATTTGGAGTAATAAATAATGCAATGGATGAACCAAATTCCTGTACAGGTTTTAAACCACTTTCAGCTGGGCCTCCACTTGATCCTGCTAAACAGGACGAGTCTGTGATAGCAGTTGACAGTGACACAAAACCTCCTTAGGATATACAAATTTGTACCATGTATTTCCATGCTTAAATGTGTCTTGCCTTTATTATATCGAGAGGGCAAGTGGCATGTTATAAAATCCTTTCCTTTTTTTTGGAAAATTGACCTGGAAAATTCCAAGTGTGAAAGACCGAAAAATTGGAAGTGCCTCCGAATGAGGGCACCGCGTACCTTTTCCTATTCTATTTACGGAATCGTATTTTTTTTTTTTCTGTATCTTTTTCCATGTCATATGGTTGTTTCACTCCCCATTTCTCTGTTGATCTGTTGCAGTGAGAAACATGATTTAGTTCCGCCCTCAGGCTTGAATGCATCTGAATCCTCTGTAGGAGCAGATCTGGAGAGTGTTCAATTATTTAATTCAGAGTCAGGATCTCCTCCAGCTGGGCCTCCAACAGGGTCTTCAACTTCCTCAGAGCCTTCTACGCAGGACAAGTCTGTGGTCGCGGTTGTTAGTGACACAAGATCTCCGTATGTACAAATATACTGTTGTGTAGCTGTGTACTTTTCCTGCTGACACTTGAAGATTCAGTATCTTTTTCCATGTCATATGGTTGTTTCACTCCCCATTTCTCTTTTGATCTGTTGCAGTGAGAAACATGATTTAGTTCCGCCCTCAGGCTTGAATGCATCTGAATCCTCTGTAGGAGCAGATCTGGAGAGTTTTCAATTATTTAATTCAGAGTCAGGATCTCCTCCAGCTGGGCCTCCAACAGGGTCTTCAACTTCCTCAGAGCCTTCTACGCAGGACAAGTCTGTGGTCGCGGTTGTTAGTGACACAAGACCTCCGTATGTACAAATATACTGTTGTGTAGCTGTGTACTTTTCCTGCTGACACTTGAGGATTCAGTATCTTTTTCCATGTCATACGGTTGTTTCACTCCCCATTTCTCTTTTGATCTGTTGCAGTGAGAAACATGATTTACTATTCCCTCCAAAGTTACCACCTCATTTCCCAACTGTGCCGAAAAGGTATAGAGGTGATGTCTTGGGCACCACGCTATACGATACAGACTTGCTTAGTCTAGGTGCAGGCGAAAATTTGACTGCATCTGTATTGGATAGCTTTTTTTATTTGTTAAAAGCAAGGGCATCTGCTCAAAATGTGTCTGTTCGGACTCTCCCGAGTGACATGCTTACTTCATTATCAATGGGCCTTCCTATTGAAGAGACTCTCCTTAGTAGGGAAGCTCTCTTTAATGACTTGTGGTTGATTCCTACACAAGTAAATAGGAATCACTGGATCTTAATTGTTGTGTTCATAAGGAAAAGGGAAGTCCTTATCTTAGACTCAATGAACAAGAGAGGGTCCTTGGGAGAATCTGCGAAGGTCTGTTTGCAGGTAAGATATTTGTCATTTAATCTCTTCTGTTCAAATTAAGTACATTTACATGTAACAAAATGGAATGAACTGATGGCTGCATGGTTGGTTTGACAGCGGATTATTTATTAATTTATTGTAGTGTGCCATTGGGACCTGAGACACATGTGAACTCTGCCTTTAATATATTTGGTCTTTAACAGATAATCATGTACTTGCTAGACAAGAGTTTTCAAGCAGCCACTGGAGTAGCAGTGCATTGGGGAAATTGGAGGTTTTATGCCCCCACTGATATTGCTCTCCAGAGGAACACATGGGATTGTGGCGTTTTTGTGTGCCTCTGGGCACACTGTCTGTGTAGTGGAGGCGGTTTTTTGGCCAGGCGCAGTCCTCCATCCCAACTGCACAGGAATTGGTTGGCAGCTGTGCTCATCGGGAATGCTAACCAGAAAGAAGACAGGTAGGTCTGTAGTTTATGGAACACTGTCATTGAAACTGCATTCTATCTCATAGCTTTCCACTTTCCAGGTTGTTTGAGCCTGTAAGTGTGGATCTGTTCGAGGGTGAAATGCAGGCGCATCAGCATTTGTGTCAACAGGGTGAACTTGTGTACCCAAAACCCTGGGAAAACCTGCCAATGCCTAGGATTTCCTATAGAACTGCAGACTCCAGGCCCACCTGCACTTATCTGTCTTCCTTTCTGAATGAGATTTGCATTGCAACAGAAACAAAATGTGGAGCTGCTCTGAGGTGCAAACTGCCCAGAGCTGAGGGCACTTTAATGCATTTGTGTGAAATTTGTCGGGAATGGTTTCACCTGAAATGTATTGGAGATGAAGGTTTGGCACAATTGTTTTTCATTCTTCTTTGTCTGTTTGTGCTGTAAACCAAACTATATAGTCCTGTTTTTTTTTTGTTTTTTTTAAATCATTTTTGCTCATGTATGTGTTGTAGGTGTCAAGGTTGTGGGAAAGCACTACTTGTGCCCATTGCATAGGCCCATTGCCTCATCAGGTAATTTTTTGAATTAACTTCATTAAAAACTTTGAAACATAATAAATTTAAACACATTTTTCTGCTACAGCTCCAATATCAAGCAGAAGGCAACTCCACGCCTAGTCTGAGAGAGACTGACCTAAATATTTCCACAATAGCTAATCTTGTAGGAAACTTCTCTTCCTGTTAATTAGAGGTTTGGGTTGTGGTATGTCTGAAAACTACCAGTTATGTATGCGATTGTAATCTTTTTTTCTATTTTGAGACTTGGATTTCTTACCCAGTTTGTCTAAATAATGTGTAGTATAGTATATATTTACTTAGTGTATTTAGAAAAATATATAACTGTTACATGTCTATGCCTTAGACACCTTAGTGCTAATGACCAATCTTTACTTTTTTTTTATGTTTTGCTGTTCTGGGTAATTATTCTATGAACATCACCTTATGTTAATTATGTCTAAGTTATGGACCTATAAGTAACTTCCACCTCAGTACGTTAAAAGGTAGACATTAACAAACCTAATATTGTCATCCTCCTTGCTTGTAACGAATTAGCTGAGACCTAATTTTCTCCTATAGCAAACATACTTGACAAACAAAACATTTAAAATTCGTTATACTTTTCATCACAACAGTTTTCCATTGTAAATTAGAGTTCTGATACCATATTTGGTTCTAGGCTAACTCATATATTGTTCAACAGGAGATAGTATTTTACTCCTTTACACTTTAGTTCAGAACTCATGTGTAGAAAAACATACCATCTCTGCTCATCATTTATTGTATTTCAATTATACTTAAATTTGTTTTTCAGACATCACTGAAAGGAAAAAACATGTTCCAAGTTATTTGTTGCAATCCATATTATTACTCTAGAGAAGATGACTACTATGTCTTAAAATTTTCTTTGCCATATTATAAAATGCAGCAATGTACTCACATTTAGTCTTTGCTCTACTTAATTCTGTTGCTGAAGTATCCTTTGTAGACTGACTACATAAGTATTATTTAATTAATCATCTTTTTATTTTTTACCAAAGTTATTGTAGTATTAAGTCATGCTTTTGTCAACTTTTCTGGAGTTTATCTCCATTTTTTTTCTCATACCTTTCAATGCTACTGAAAGATGTAAGCGCAGAGCTGATTATCTCATGCCTCTTTACATTATGTGTTTATGACTTACAAATCTTTTTTTACTTAGTGCCTTTTTTTAAAAGTTTTAGTTTTAATAATCTGTTTGGTTTTATCTGATGTGTCTTTTATAGTTGTATCACCATAAAATGTAATTAGATGACAATCACTGCAATGTAAGGAGCCAAGCTCAGTATTATGAATCAGGTGTTCCAGAAGTCTTGTTATCGAAGGTGGACCAAACGAAACAGGCTACTGGGCTTGAATGCTTGATGGTAATGTTTTGTATATGTGATGTGTGTGAAGTTTAAGATTTTTTAAGAACAAATCTGAAGCATGTTTTGTAAATTTGTACAAATATTACTTAACTCATGGTGGTTGAGTAAGTTGGCTTTGTTTATGTTCTAATATTTTTCCATAAATGTTAATTTTGAAACCAAATCTGTACTATTTTCCCTTTGTCATACCAGTACTCAAATTTCTCTTGACTTAATAAGGAGCAACATTGGATCGCCGATCCTCGTTTCTTATGTATAACATCTGGGATTGGATGTCAGTGAGGTGACAGCAGGACAGTAGAGGTCTCGTTTGGGTTGGCTGAGCGAACCTGCGCGCTCAAAGCGAAAAACCCAACCCGTACGCCTGATATTGAAGGCGCAGGTTGAGGAGGCGGGATTGGGCTGCGCGATCTGCTGATGCTACTGCACATACTGCACTGACCCCACGGGTCAAGCGGCCTACAAGCAAGGCCTGGCCGACGGCTAGCCTGTCGACTGATTCCGCGGATTCCGCACAACGCTCTTGTCGTGCTATCTCACTCGCACTCATGTGCTGACCACCTTTTGCTAGGGTGTACAGCGCATGAGTGCGAGTGAGATAGCACGACAAGAGCGATGTGCGGAATAAGTCGGCAGCGGACCCGACCATCTCAGCCTTGGCCGGACAACCTGTCGCGGGTAGGGCGACCCGTAGTCTTTTCTCACAAGTCCGGCGCTTGGTTTGGGTTAAAATTTAGAAAAGCACGGAAAGCGCTCGGAGCAGGTTCGCTCAGCCAGCCCAAACGAGACCTCTAGGCCGGAGTAAGGCTGACGCTCCGTTCTCAAGCCAGAATTAAAAGTCCGGCCGGAATCCATCCGAAAATTCTGGTTCAGTCCGCACACTTGTTGCCATAACGGAGTATTCTACTGCCTGTGGTCGCCGGAACTTTCGGCTGGACTGCAGGGCTGTTTGGTGTACCTTGGTCCAGACCCATGGTAAATCCGAACTGTGGGATAGGTTCCGAATCGCAGAGACGTTTTCTTCCTGCATGCATCCGAGCCGCGGAGAAGCAGCCCGACGCAATTAAAATCCGCCCCTGGACGAGGCCCCTCATTATCAGACCGAGGCGCTCTGGAGGGTCTGGGTAGAACGTAGAACGCGATACGGGATGGGCGTTCCCCTGCGCTGCGTTCGCAGAATCACCCACTCACCGAGGCGCAGCTGTCTATAACTTGGTTTGGGCGACGGTGCAGAAGCGGCCGTGGCTCCGGGGGCGTCTTCAGTACACCTGCTGTGCGCATTTAACGGAAGGTGGGCGACGGGGGCGTAGACCCCCCCCCCCCCCGGCGACTTTGCCGCCTGGGGGGTAGGCAAAAGGCCGCACTTTGCTTCTGTAAGTAGGCAACTTTTGCTATGGGATTTAACCGAAACCTCTCCCTGGATCCGCTCCTGGATCTGGGCAAGGACTCCGCCCAGGGCAAACGCGCTACAGTCCGTGTCCAGTACAAAGCGGCCCTTTGCCACGTCGGAGGAAGCCAGAATCGGGGGCCGTAACAGGGCCTGCTTCAGCGCGCGGAAGGCTTCGTCGGCGGCGGCGTCCCATTCAAACGGCGTGTTGGGGCAGGTCAGGCGCTGGGCTGGAAGGGCCATGCGATGTCCGTAAGTGTGGCACGTACTTCTGGTAGTACCCACACAACCCGAGAAAACTGTGCACGTGCTTTTTGTGATGGGCGTCGGCCCGGCCAGTCCGCGACTTTCTGGGTTTCCCCCGGATCTACGGCGATGCCCTCCTTTGAGACGACATGGCCGAGGTATTGCAGCCTCCGGGTGAGCAGCGTGCATTTTTTCGGCTTCAACAATAGGCCGGTACGGCGGATCCGTCTGAACACTTGCCGCAAGCGCAAGCGCAAGCACTCATCAGATCGCAGAAGCCAAATTCGCCGTCCTTGGAGAACACGTCGTGAAACTGACGTAGAAAGTTTTCAGCTTCTCGACGCTGACTCTCGTCCAGGTCGGTGGCCCTGTCCAGGACAGGGGCGGACTGGCCCGGGGGGGCCGGGGGGGAAATCCCCCGGGCCCCCGGGTCCCGGGCCCCCCTGGGCCTCGTCCACAGAGCTCAGCCGACTTCTCATAGTGTAGCTTGTATTGCTTTGTACTATACGTAACCAAAACGAATCTTATTGATATGATAATCAGCAATAAATTTCTATTAAACAAAACCTAACCAGTGATTTCGTGTTAAAAACCCCTGGAAGGTAGGCAAATCCGGGCCCTCCTAGCCGCTTTCCCCGCCGGGCCCTTTGGGAGCCAGTCCGCCCCTACTCCAGGAGGTCTTGGAGTGCCGGTGGCAGGGGCACCTCCGGTGATATCGGCGCACGGTCTCGCTCAGCCCGAAGTGCGGCTGCGGGGACCGTGACCGGCTGTGACGCGTGGGCACGGGGCGGCGGTGGCGGCTCCAGTTCCAGCCGTATGAGGTACACCTCTGCTATGACGGTGTGACGCGGAATGACCCGGGCGTGCTCCGTCACGTTGTTCAGCACCAGCTGAACCTCCTCCCGAAGACACGGGACGACACCCGGGGTGACCCGGATGGCGTCGCGCTCTGCGGGGTTCAGCACAGGTGGTGGTGGCGGGTCGAGCAGGATCCCAAAACGCATGCTCGACGGCCACGTTCTGCCAGAGCAAACTGTCGCAGAGGCGGCGCCAAGCCCGGGAGACTCAAGGCCCGCCGCGCGACCCTCGCGCGCGGCCGTGGATGCACATCCCCAGTGCCATACGGACGGTGGGGCCGAGTCTCCACCAGAGGAACCACTTCCCTGTGGTCCCTCCTCTGGGTGGGCCAGGCTGTGCCTCGCAGGCGTGCGGGCCGCGCAGGTGGGGGCCGGTGACGGTGATCGTGGCGGTGGTTCAGTCGCTGCCGGTGCCGGTGCAGCGACGGGGGCAACGACGGCGTCGGCCTCGCGTGCTAGGGCTGCGGCGGTCGCGGCTCGGGTCGCGGGCCGTGCAGGGTTGGGCGCTCTTTCTGCAGGGCGCCGGGCCGGTGCAGCAGCTCGTGGGACGCGGGCGGGCTGCGCTCGAGCCCGGGGGCGAGCTGGCCGACGACTTGGGGCCCTGGCCGCGGTGGCTCTCAGTCGTAGGGGGTGAACGACAGGGAGTACAAGGCCTGAGCCGTGCGCTGCCTGACGCAACGCCGCGCAACGCCCTTGGACGGAGCCTCGTGCGTGTGTGCGAAGGGGTCTACGGCAGGGGGCTGCAGGGCTTTCGCCGTGCACCGCCTGGCGTTACACCACAAGCGCAGACGAGCTTGGACTCGTCCTCACTGGATCGCAGAGGGCACGGGGGGGGAACGCGGCCCCGCCGTCCGTCCGGTGACTAGGAGTCCGATGGGCCCTCCCCGTGAGTAGCAGCCAATCACTCACAATCCCACCGCTGCCACCAGTCTTGTGTAGCTGGGTGGTGGGTTGTGGTGACGGGAAGTACTCAGGGATCAAAGGGCAGAGGGGTTCAAGGAAACTGTTATATTTCGGTACAAGCCGACACAGGGTCTGGGCAGGACTGGGGCCCCGGGCCAGGCGCGCAGGCCTTTTTATCAACGCCTACAATGGGACCGTCCGGCCTACGTCCGAACAATGCCGAACGTCGGAGCTGGACACGGGGAGGGAATGTCGCCTTCATGACAATATTTTGGAGCTGCCGTAAACTCTTTTGCCCACAACAGGAAGAAATTTTGGTCACTCTAGCCGGATGCCTGCAGCGAGATGCGTTTGCTGATACAGGGAAACGGATTTCTCTCCGTGTAGCGACTGGCCGCTGCTTTCAAACGTCAGTTATGCCTTTTATCATCGTTTCCGACCCCGACTGTCTCACAACAAACGAAACCTTATCTTCCATCAAAATGAATGTTTGTTCCCGGTGTTAGTGAAAACTGAGGAGAATGCGAGGAAACAAGGAGTTACAGGGACTTCCGACAACCTTGGGTTTCGATTTCAGCACTTGGAATACTGTTGGAATACGGTTACTTAACAACCGTAGTGCAATAAGGATGCAGCGCATTACCAATTCAGCAATAGGAATATAGCAATAGCGATATATTGCTTAAACATATCTCCTGAGATGCTCGCCCCTCCTTCTCCACTACGGTTCCAGTACTCCGCTAACCATCGACGTGAGAGGTCGGTCCACCATGTTCCCTCTGAACACCCTATTGAACTGGTCGCAGACTACACGGACGGCATGGGAGGACAATCGCAGCCACTACCATGCAACGATTTCAGCAATGAGAGAGCAGGCGGAATTGAAGATTGAGATTCGGAACCTCGCTGACTGGGCCGTCGAGGTGGCCATCAGGGCGGAGGAGACCCGAGGACTGAATCATAGGAAGTCAGCGGAAGTGTATCAGGGCGTCCATGATACCAGTGCCTATGACCTAGGTTAGTAGACTTGCACGGCAGGGCACGAGTAGAAAGACTTGTTCCACTACAATGTTCATGCTTTTTCACCAAATGCATTCTGTTCTGAAATTTATATTTTAAGCCGCATTCGCCCTGCGCACTGACCGCCCCGGGGGGGGGGGGGGGGGGGCAGAGGGGAAAGCGGTGGTGGCATGACTAGTGACTGCACAAAACCTCGTATAAGGACGAAATTGCTGTTTTTGTGGTTTTCATGGTGAGGGTGAGGGCGATTTGTGGTGATGAAACGTACGGCTGAGGCCTACGACCTACTTTGCATCGCCCCAACTCTCAGTATCTATCCAGTTCCATTTTCTGTTTCGTGGATGGGGAAAGGGGGGGGGGACGTCGGAAAAAAGAATCGAACCCCTGGCTCCAATACTCCGTGTGCGAGAGCCCCCGAGTTGTGGTAGTATAGGCCGGAGAATAGGAAAGCGTTGCCACGTCGTGTTGCTTTTGTGATGCCTGAGCAGGCGAGTGCGGGGGAGGCCGCCGGGGAAGGAGGGCGCAGGAGACGCACATGCTCGCTGCTGTGCATGAGCACAAAAAAGTTCCATTGCGGTATCGGTATGGCTCGCATTGCTATTGCTGTCGGCTAAGTTTGTCAGTTAAGGTTTGGTTAGCCAATAGCGATGAAAATTTAGGTTATTTCCCGCTGGTTCAGCTCTGGTCTGGTCTAACTCTGCCTCGGTGCCTCGGTCGCGCCGCCGGAGCCCCGGCGGGTGTCACCGCATTGGAAGCGTTGTTTGGACTCATTTTAATCTTCACGACAACACCAATCACGTGAACCTATTCTAATGCGAGATATATTTGAGTAGGCTAAACATTGACGGACCTCGTCGTTCTGCCATGAGAGAAGGGTTCCGCTCACAACGTCTCGTCATTAGAGAAAGGCCCTGCTCTTATGATCTCGTCTCGTCCGTCTCGACCTTGGGAGGGGGAGGGAGGGGGTGGGGAAGTCCGAGAAGGCGCGGCCGCCGCCGAGACGTCTACGGGGCTCATTGAGGGCCCGGAGCAGCCCGGAGTACGACAATTGATGAGTGCAATGCATTTATTTTTATTTCTATATTCCAGGTGTATTCGACAATGTGTCAGAAGAAGTAATTCAGAACACAAAACTGGCCGTAAGGGCTACAAAGAACCATCTACTAGAGAGAGTCCGGACAACTGCAGCCACAGATATGGTGGAGAACCTAGCGGCGACCATTCTAGAGCGACTGCAGCAAGTAGCAGACAATTGGAGATGGTGGCAACGCCTCCAGGAGGTAAGGGATCGTGTGAGTGCCCAAATTATAACGAGCCCAAATTCAACCTCAAATCTGTACCACAATTAGAGCATCCTCCTGCAGAAAAGTTGTCTAGCCAAAGCCTACCGGCTCCTCGCTGATTATGAGCGCTGCCATTACTAAACATTGATCTTTTTTTATTTCCAGATTTCCGAGTTCCAAGGATAAGTTGTTTTAATGTGGTGTTAAGGTCAATAACCGTAAAATAAATAAAATTGAAATCACTTAAATTGCGCTGCATTACTTGGATTCCTGAACAATCTTTAACTTAACGGGTTCAAAGTGTTTAGAAGACAATGTATGTTGTATGGAATGATGGTCACAGTATTTCATTGTCCTCGTCAAAATTATTCCAATGAAAGAATGACCTACACCACTGAGGGTCCCCAAAAAATTTTGAACCAATACTGTGAGAATACGTAGCATGAAGATGACTGATCCGTAAACTCCTATTAAAATTAGGCATTTTAGAATTCATAATAACATCTAACTCTCAAATCCCAAAATGGGCAATTAAGGCGAATTTAGGCCACATTATTACAATAACGAACTTTTTACCTATGGCACCTAGGATTGCTTGAAATTTTGTACTATGGGGACTCCTAAATGGAGTTGTATATAGTTATATATAAGCTATATATGGACCATATATGATTATATACACGCATATATAGGCCGATATATGCATATATATAGCCATATATCGTAACATATATGCCATATATGGCTCTATATAGTTGCGTGATAGATACGGCGTATCCATAAACTACGTCTGCATATATGGTATATATATATATGCGATATATGGTATATATGCTGCGATATATGGTATATATGCTGCCATATATGGCTCTATATATGCTGCGATATATGGTATATATGCTGCGATATATGGTATATATGCTGCGATATATGGTATATATGCTGCGATATATGGTATATATGCTGCGATATATGGTATATATGCTGCGATATATGGTATATATGCTGCGATATATGGTATATATGCTGCGATATATGGTATTTACGCTGCGATATATGGTATATGTGCTGCGATATATGGCATATATGGCACCATACATGGTGCAATATATGGTCTATATATTTGCATATATGGCTTACATGGCGCGATATACGACCTATATATACGAATACACGGCATACACATAACTGTAAGTTTTAGTGGATATTCATGAAGTCTCATGAACCTCAAGGCATGTGTAGCCATGTACATGATAATATAAGTTTAGGAAATGGAAAAGCAGTCTGGGTGCATTGGAAAGTTGTTCGGTTGATAATTATTGTGATATGACGGGCGTCCTGTGGAAAATCGCATAAGGTGCGAAAACGCACAGTGTCCGTGTCCGCGGACCATTGTAAATGTCAGGAACCATGTCGTCGAGCTGGAACAGAAATGGGTCCGGTCGGGGCGGGGGAGGAGTGGAAGGGGAAAGGAGAGAAAAACGGGGAGAGAGGGGATGCTGGGGTACGTGGAGCGCCTGGGAGTTAGACCGCAATCGCACTCCGGTGCTTGGCGGGCTGGCCCAACCCCAGAGGCGCACTGAACTGAGAAGCCCAAAAACTAGACTTGGCTCATATTAAGAAAAACCTTTTTTCCCGTTCCCTATCATTAAATAAATTTTTAGAAAATCGCAATAATGAAATTTGAGCGAAATGTGTGGTTTTTGAGTATTCATATCATTATCTCTCAGCCTCTGCATATAAGAAGTCATTCATGGTTCTGTGAAATGTATTGTTTTATGAGGGTTGGCTGTAGTTGGAAACTTTTAATCAGTAAAAATTCGTTTGGGTCTTACTGATATGAACATTTTGCAATTTATTACATGACTTTCTCAGTGTGCACAACAAACAGCACAGTTGATGTAGAAAAATTATTTTACATAACTTGATGGAACAAATTTGGCCTCTTGAATAAGTAATTATTAACTTTACCAACTTTTACAAAAGAAGATAGTGTATCTCCTTCAACAAGAATCACCCTGTTAGTGTCAATCACAGGAGTTATATGTTCAACAGTTTTCAGAACTTCTCTATTAAACAACACACTGAGATGATCGATAGCAAACATTTGGAGGCATGCACATAGTTTTCCATTACTAACAACAAAATATTTTATTGAAGCATACTCCACCTTACCCTGATTTATAAACATAACATAATAATTTACAGATTTCAGTTTTTTATGAATGAGAGATGTAAATTTTTCATAACCAACTTTGGCTCTAGAATAAACTTCAAAATCTCCTTGGTCAAGAAAAGCTAATTCTTCCTGTGGAAGAATTATGTCATCTCTCTTTTTCCCAAGAGCTGTACCCAGTGAGATTGGAACAGTTTGAAAGCCATCTAGCCCTTGACTGAATTTCTTTAGAACGGCAATGCCCTGACAAATCTTAATGTTGTTCACTATTTCTTTTCCAACATTGTTTGTGCCATGTGTAGCCTTAGCAATGCTGCCATTCATGCCTTCAAAGGCAAATGCATTCACACATGACATCGGGCCATGACGTTCGACAGACAGAGTTAAATGTAGCAGGAGGTGAATGTTGTGGGTCAGCTCTCTATCTGGATACAATCTTGTACATCCATGAACAAACAATCTAAGCATAAGGTTCGCTTCTGCAAGGTCATCCAAAGAGATACTTCTTTTCAGCAGTTGAAAGATGGATTTGACGAGGAGAATATAATGTTGAAAATAAGGCTCAGAAAGAAAACCTTTCAGAATAGGCAGCGACTCAAACAGGAGGAAATAGTACAGGTCTGAAGCATGCCAGTAAGGTAACTTCTGCAATCGTCTTGAGGTACGGTGAACAAAGTCTGGATGGCTGATATTCTTCAGAATCTCATCTATTTCTTGAATGTGCACAGAAATGCACCAGTCGCCATTCTTCGTAGTCCACAATTTCAACAATTGATTCACCACACCTAAGAGGACAGAGTGCATGTAATCGGGAACAAAGCACTCGGCAATGTCAATAGAAGGGATGATGCTGAGAGCAGAAGGTCCTTTCACTCCCTTTACTGGGTGTCCAATTTCAAGAGCTTTCCGTGCCTGGATAAGCATTCTGTCGGCAGTGCGTAACTTTAAATTGTGCTCGTACTGATAAACACGAATTCTTTTCTTAAACTGTGGGTCTCGAGCACACTTCATTAATCTTATCTCACACATAAAGCACCCATATTTGCTATTAAATTGCATAGTATTTTGCATTATAGCTCGTGCAGGAGCATCCGCAACAACAACCTGAATACGGATACAGCTATGGTGAATTTCTCCTGTTTGAGGGTGTCTCCACTGCACACCAAAAATACCAAGTGACTTTACTTTTACAGCAAATGGGTAGAGGAAAGTATTCATGTTGGGCTTTACTTCACTGTACCATACACCCAGAACCGTAATAAATGTTTCTCTTAGATGAATAGGAATTTCAGCAAAGGTGCCCAACAACACCCATAGTTCACTTGAGCTTCCTTTACGAATCCTTACACCATCAGCATTCAAGATCAAAGTAAGGTCATATTTGCCTCGATTTGCATTCAATTTTTTATACACAGTTCCATCTACTATATCATTAATGGTATTCTGATCATTCAAAGTGGTTGACTGCCCTAGCAACGATGCCAAATTTCTGTGCTCAAACAAGTACTTTACAATAATTGGAAGACTAAACAAGTAGAACTGTCCAATGTCAGTAGGTTTCCTGCATACTGTACAATTCTGCTCCGTAGCTTTATCAAAATAGTGAACACATTCTTTACAAAAATGATGGACTTCTTCTGACATAGGAGGTGCTAAACTTTCAACATAATTTAAAATGCAGTCACTCGATGGCATTTTATGACCCTCAGGGAGAAGACTAGAAACAGTCTTAACCAACCTACGAAGTCCTGCCTTGGACTCACGGTTTTCCACATACAAATTCATTACATTTAAAATGGCCTGATTAATTGTTAGTTTACTCCCGTCATAAAGTTTAACATGATTTAAACCTATAGCCTTCGTAAGCACATTGTTTTGGTCAGAATTCTGCTCCTCTCCTATTTCCACAAAACTGTCATTGACTGTCTGTTGATCCATGAAACCAATGCTACAAAATGATGCACTTCCTACTGAAGAAGATTCACTTTTTGATGAAAAAATAGATTCAGTGTCAGAGTCTAATTCTTCAGAGTGATCTTTTGAATTTTCAGAAGAATCATTTTCACTTTCTTGTGATATGCTTGAAACTGGGCTGGTGGGGCTGAAGAATTGCAAGACAGGAGCTGCTTTAACAGGTGTGCTATACTTGACAAAAACTTGTGTTCCTGAGCAGCCAGTCTGTTTGTGAACTGAAAAAAAAAAGTAAGAATGAAGCGAGTAACATTGTAGACAAGCATGAAAACAAGGGCTTCCAAGACCAAAAACTAGAAAAGCAAAAAAAATATTTCAGAGAAACACTTACGGGCATTGTCAACACTCTGGTTTACATCCTCAGATACAGAGTGTTCTCGGGACAAATCAGATCCTTGTGTCACACTACGTTCAAGTGCAGACAACATCTGAAAACAATGAACTAATTAGGATATGAAGTTTACAAAAGAAAATGACAGTGAGCATGACACTAAAACCAACAACCTACATGGAAATGGCGTTTGACGTTTTCCAGCAAATTATCAGTACCGTGTTGTGAATTGACTGGGTTGCTACTCTGAGTTGAAGATTGGTCAGCCAAAATACTAACGTTCAGTGGTGGAATCTAAAGTAACACAGAATACTGTTAGATAAGAAGTAATAGTAACACAAGTAACAAGTAATATGTATCTTAAATTATCCACTACCAAAAGAAAAGAACTTACTCGAAAAAATGAAAGTGAACGGTCACCTCTACAAATTTCATTAGCTCTTGACACACTCTCATCAAGAAATGACGTCTGAAAATTAATGATAAAAATTAAGTTGCATCTTTCACTGTCACAAAGACAATTTATTTAAAACTTACTTCCATATGATGCTGGACTATGTCCTCAACATTGTGATCAGTATGTCCACCTCCACCTTCCTCAGTATTATCATCACAAGTACTTTGGTCAGGTGAAATTATCTAGGAAACAAACAAAATAATTAGTATGTGTCATGCAAAGCATTCAAAACTGATTGGAGTCATTTCTCAAAAGTTTTGTTGAGGAGTGCTTTAGACTTACATTGCAATGCTGCTGCAAAATACTGGTGTCCAAGACATTAGTTTTCTTTGCCTTGCCATCAGCTGGTTGATCCCAGTCTGTACGGTCATCCTTTGGACAATTTTTAACCGTAATAGCTATGTGGCCTCCCTCCGCTCTTGACACACTCTCATCAAGAAATGACGTCTGAAAATTATTTATGAAAATTAAAAGTTATATTGAGTGCTGCTTTCACTGTCACAATGATAATTTATTTAAAACTTACTTCCATATGATGCTGGACTATGCCCTCAACATTGTGATCAGTATGTCCACCTCCACCTTCCTCAGTATCATCATCACAAGTACTTTGGTCAGGTGAAATTATCTAGGAAACAAACAAAATAATTAATATGTGTCATGCAAAGCATTCAAAACTGATTGGAGTCATTTCTCAAAAGTTTTGTTGAGGAGTGCTTTACCTCTTGCTGCGGGGCCTAAATCCGGAGTACAAACTGCTCCGCACCGTCCTGGAGAGGACCATCAAATCCACAAGGGCTGACGGAAAGCCCTACATGGACTTCGGGCTGTTCTCTGAAGAACTGCTGCGTGAGGGGACAAAAAATGACGGTGAAACTAAATGTGTGCTTAAATTTTTCCCCAAAGGCGGGAAGAAAAACCAACATGGCGGCAGCAGCTCTGGGGAGGCCGCTAGAGGGCAGCAGCAGCCGCACTTCAGCAGGCAGCCACCCAGAGGACAGCAGCAGCAGCAGCAACCACAACAACAATGGCGGCCCAGACAACAACAGCCGCCCAAGCAGACGACAGCAGTGGACCCTCGGTATGACCCCAACGGACCATTCCCGCCCTGCCGTCATTGTAAAATGACAAACCATGCGGAGAGACGCTGCTACTTCCGTGACAAGAACCCCAAAAACGCAAGCAGCAAGACGACCAGGCCGACGACGGATCCAGGGACCAGGCGCCTAACCGAAGTGGCAAGGCCCCCAGAATTTGGGAGCTCAGCGGCGGCGGCGCTAAGCTGGCAATGGCTGCCAGCTCCATGGATGAAACTAATGAAATTAATGCCATTACCAATGTTACTTCTAATAATGACCTTTCTGATACTAATGATACTGCTGAAACTAACAAATGTTTAATTGCAGGTGCTTCTGATTCCAACAATAAAAATGATACTGACATTGTTTTCTATATGGATAGTGGTGCATTTAAAACCATGTGTAACGACAGAAACATAATACACAACTTCAACTTGGTGAGTCCTGAAGCTATTGAATGTGCAGGCGATCAGGTGCTGTTTACTCAGGGCACTGGGCAGTTGATAGTTAATGATAATGATAGTGGGCTGTCAAAAATAGGAGTGACCTTTGTCCCTAATTTAACATCTAATTTGCTGTCAATTAGCAGTCTCTCAAGAAGTGGACACGCTACTTTATTTGCTGGAAATGTTTGCGAAGTTTATCGCAGGGAGGATATTATTATTAAGGGAAGCCCGTTGTTGACTGCAAATGAATCAAATGGAGTTTATAAATTGAATCTGAAAGTCAAACCTAATGTTGAGAATACGGCGTTCAAGGCAGAGCCAGCACCAGTAAATTTACAGATGTGGCACAAAAGATTGGGTCATTTGGGCAGTGACAACTTAAACCTTTTAAGAAATGGGCTTGTTGACGGCATTAATGTCCTGACACACAACTCTGACGAAAGTCCTGACACTAATAACCCTAACACTGAGAACCCTAATAACCCTGATACTGAAAATCTAAACAGATCTAACACTAACATCCCTAACACTGATAACCATAATAAATTTAATGCTAAAATTAATAAATGTTCCAATAATGTTCCTCTTAAACGTTCTGCTGATGGCTCATTCAAGCTTAACAGTCCCTGTGAAGTCTGCTTAAATGCGAAACAGACTAGAGTGTCTTTTCCTAAAACTGGAGCCAGTAGAGCAGAGGAAATTTTAGAAATCATTCACACTGATGTTTGTGAAGTCACAGACAGTGTTTCTTGGGACAACTACAGATATTTTGTTACCTTCATAGATGATAAATCTAGGTACACTGTTGTCGGTCTACTCAGATCTAAAGATCAAGTTCTTGATAAATTCAAAGAGTATAAAACCCTTATGGAAAAACACACAGGAAAATGCCTTAAAACTCTTAGATCAGACAATGGTGGTGAGTACTGTAGTAAAATGTTCGATGCATATCTAAAGCAAGAGGGAATCCTCAGACAGTTATCCGTGGCCAGAACTCCAGAGCAAAATGGTGTGGCTGAGCGTGCCAACCGAACCTTGATGGAAAAAGTTAGGGCTATGCTCTCAGAGTCTGGTCTGCACAGCAAGTACTGGCCGCAGGCCCTGCAGACTGCTGTTTACCTTAAAAACATTTCACCTACAAAGGCCGTTATAGGAATGGTCCCATTCGAGGCCTGGACAGGTGAGAAGCCAAATGTAAGTCACTTAAAAATTTTTGGTTGCTGTGCTTTTGTTCACGTTTCTCTTGACAACTCTAAAAAGCTTGGAAATAGAAGCAAGAAATGTATCTTTGTAGGTTATGATGGAGAAAAGAAGGGTTTTAGGCTGGTTGACCTTAACCAGCCAGGTAAAATATTTGTAGAGAGAAGTGTTGTGTTTGATGAAAGTTTTTTTCCAGCAAAGGAAGTAAACTCGGTAAATGATAAACCTAAAGTTCAAAGTTTAAATCCTATGTGCAATGAAGTCATTGTTAAGACAGTTATTCCAGGCTCCACAGAACCCTCAGCTCCTTCTTACTGGGAAGAATATTCCACCACCAGTTTGTCTCGGGTATCGGGAGATTCTGTAAATAGCTGCACTGATTTGGAATCTTTGCATACAAGTGCTGAAATAGATGTGGAAAACATTAGTTCAATTTCTAGTATAGAAGGGGCTCAAACTATTCAAGGTAGAGTTCGGATTCCAAAGAAATATCCAGATTTCATAATGACTGGTTCGGCAAAGGCTAGTAGAAAATGGAGTCCCATGATTCAACCAAATGGGTTAGATGTGCCAGAAAATATTAAAGAGGCTCTCGATAGCTCTGAGGCTAAATTCTGGATTGCTGCCATGGAAGACGAACTGGCCTCCTTCGAAAGTAATGATGTTTGGGACTTGGTTTCTCTCCCACATGGCGCGAGGGTTGTTGGGAATAAATGGGTGTTTAAGAAAAAGCAGAATGCTGATAACTCAACTTTGTTTCGTGCAAGACTAGTTGCAAAAGGGTTTACACAAAAATATGGAGTAGATTATAATGAAACTTTTGCACCTGTGGTAAGGAAAACCACCTTAAGAATCCTTTTCTCAAACGCTTTAAATTTTGACTTGAAAGTTGATCACTGGGATGTTAAGACAGCATTCTTGCATGGTGATCTTACTGAAACTGTCTATATGTGTCAGCCGGATGGCTTCATTGCGCATGGATTTGAGCATAAAGTTTGTAAATTGCAGAAATCAATGTACGGTCTTAAGCAGGCTGCGAGAAGTTGGTACCTGAAAGCAGATAGTTTGTTAAAAGTACATAAATTTAGAAATTTTTCAGATGAGCCTTGTGTGTATATTAAAAATTCAAGAACCTCTGTTATAATAATTGCTTTGTATGTTGATGACTTTTACGTATTTTACAATTCTAATGAGGACAGGACTGAACTTCTTAATACACTCAGAACTCAATTTAAAATTAAAGACCTGGGAGAAGCTAGGACTTGTCTGGGTATGAAAATAATAAGAAATTGGGAAAATGGTAGCCTTGTTCTCCAACAGGAGGAATATATTGAAACGATTTTATCTAAATTCAATATGAATAACTGCAAGGGCATTGTAACTCCCATAGAATGTAAACTAAAAATGTCAGCACTAAATAAGGGACAGAAAACTTTGGCACCATATCAGGAACTAATTGGTTCACTAATTTACCTGAGTACCAATACTAGGCCTGATATCTCTTTTGCTGTCAGTTTCTTGAGCCAATTTAATAATTGCTATACAGATGTCCACTGGCAATTGGCCAAGAGAGTTTTGCAATATTTAAGGGCCACTTCAAAAATGGGACTTAGATATATAAAATCTAAAACCCCGACATTATGTATAATTGGGTATGCTGATGCAGACTGGGCAGGAAATTCAGTAGATTATAAATCTTATAGTGGCTACTGTTTCACCTTTGATAACAATCTTATTTCATGGGAAAGTAAAAAGCAGAAGTTAACTGCTCAGTCATCTACAGAGTCTGAATATATTGCTCTTGCTGAAGCTACTAAAGAATCTCTCTTCTTAAATGAATTGACTAATAATATATTTCAGTGTGGAATGCAGACTATCACAATTTTTCACGATAACATGAGTTCTATAAAATTAGCTTACACTTCTGGTTTCAGTGCCAGGACAAAGCACATGGGTGTGAGGAAGCAAATGGTAAGGGATTGTGTTCAGGATGGATCAATTAAAATTGAACATATGTCAACTGATTTGATGCCAGCAGACATGTTAACAAAGGGCTTAGGGAAGGCAAAACATGCTGAATTCTGTGATTATCTTGGAATGTCATCAGGTGAAAAGATTTTCTCTGAAAGTATTCGGATTAAGGGGGCGTGTTGGAATAATGTATAATCCTCATGCTTTATTCTGTGTTTATATTTAATTCTGCTTGGTACATATTTGAATCTTACCTCCCATTCCCTGCCTTGTAAATAATAACATGTACAACTTACTTCCTGTGAATCACTTCCTGTTGCCTGTGAACACCTCTCTACCTATAAAAATAAAAGCTGGAAACTCACTTCCGTTTTAGCTGCTACAGCCTACAGACGTGTACTTATTTCGCTCCTCAGTTATCCTTTCGAATCGCTTCTAAATATCGTTGAACAATCTATATTATTACAACACTTTAGACTTACATTGCAATGCTGCTGCAAAATACTAGTGTCCAAGACATTAGTTTTCTTTGCCTTGCCATCAGCTGGTTGATCCCAGTCTGTACGGTCATCCTTTGGACAATTTTTAACCGTAATAGCTATGTGGCCTCCCTCCGTTCTTGACACACTCTCATGAAGAAATGACGTCTGAAAATTATTTATGAAAATTAAAAGTTATATTGCATGCAGCTTTCACTGTCACAATGATAATTTATTTAAAACTTACTTCCATATGATGCTAGAAGTAGGAGTTGTATTTTTATGGGGTATGATGGGGAAAAGAAGGGTTTCAAACTTATGGACATTAATCAGCCTAGGAAATATTTTGTAGAAAGAAGTGTAGTGTTTGATGAAAATAGATTCCCTGCGAAGGAGATAAAGAGAGATAGGGGAATCAGAATTGGTAACCAAGGAGAAACTTCAAATTCAATTCCTTCTTATATGGAGGTGGTGACTCCCACACTCCCCACAAATTTTCAAAAGGACTTGTGCTCAAGTTATGGCACCAATGGTCCCCAATTACAAAATGACCCGTGCTCAAGTAATGGCACCAATGGTCCCCAACTACAAAATGACCCGTGCTCGAGAAATGGCACCAATGGTCCCCAATTACAAAATGGCCCGTGCTCAGCTTATGGCACCAATGGCCCCCATATATCAAATGGCTTGTGCTCAACTAATGGCACCAACAGCCCACACTTGTCAAGCTCAAGTGATACATATTCATCTACCGATATATCACGCTTTTTAGCCCGTCCCGACACGTTTCTTTAGAAACGGCAGAGGCCGGGCTTATAGTCTTATGCCGGATGTTCGTTCGTTCGCTAGTGTGTACGCCGACTTATCGTTCACAGAAAAACTTCAAAATTGGAGGATAAACTCGTTTCCTAACGTAGAATCACGTACAGTGGCAACAATTTTCGATTTGTATCGCATTTTTGATTAATGAAAATTTGTCTGTTCTTGCTGTTTGAGGTTAGGGTTGGCCGCCGCGCGCACACCATTACCATATCGCGGCGCGCACAGGGACGGGCTCAGGTTAACGATTTAAATCGTAACAAATACATCTGCTATCGGGCACCTCTAGAAAGACTTGAGGCGGGGGCCGAAGGCCCCGCAAACGCCGCCGGCAGGCCAAGCTGGCCAAGTCTCCCTGACGAACCGAGGTGCCGGTGGAGCGGAGCGGAACTGGCACCGAGGTTGACGGAAGGGACGGGCCAGCTTGTCTCATGATCAGCCCAGCTGTAGTAGCCTGACTGATTCCACAGATCTCATAGATGTCGAAAATACCAGCACCATATCAAGTGTTGAAGAGTTTGTAAATATCTCAAAAAGGACAAGAGTCCCCAAACAGTTCCCCGATTTTATTATGACTAATAACAGAACAAATTTGGCTTCCAAATCAACAGTGTCAGATATTAATCCTCATGTCTTTGTGCCTTATAGTGCTCGTGAAGCCCTGCAAAGCCCAGAATCAGCACTCTGGGTCCAGGCTATGATGGATGAGCTGAAATCTTTCAATGACTGCGGAGCATGGACCTTGGTGGTTCCCCAAGGCAGTTCAAAAATAGTCGGTAACAAATGGGTTTTCAAAAGAAAAACTAACCCTGATGGTTCCTTATTATACAGAGCCAGGCTTGTGGCGAAGGGGTATACTCAGACCTATGGTGTTGATTATTATGAGACCTTTGCTCCTGTTGTGAAACGATCCACTCTTCGACTGCTTTTTTCAGTCGCTGTAAATTTCAATTTAAACATTGACCATTGGGATGTTAAGACTGCTTTCTTAAATGGTGACCTGTCAGAGACTGTGTATATGGCTCAACCAGAGGGTTTTGTAGCAGAGGGTTATAAAAATCATGTATGTAAATTAAATCGTGCTATTTACGGTTTGAAGCAGGCTGCTAGAAGTTGGAACTTAAAGGCAGATAAAGTTTTAAAGGACCAAGGTTTCGTCAATTTTTGGGACGAACCCTGTATATATATAAAAAGAAGGGAATCTTCTATTATCATCATTGCATTATATGTAGATGACTTTTATGTATTCTATGATAATAACTGGGACAAGATTGAATTATTAAAGGTGCTTAAATCTCATTTTGTCATTAAGGACCTGGGAGAAGCAAAGACTTGCTTGGGAATTAAAATTGAGAGGGACTGGAAAAGGGGTTCCCTTCTCCTTCATCAGGAAGAATACATTAATTCAGTTCTATCAAAATTTAATATGTCTAACTGTATAGGGGTCAGCACTCCCATGGAGTACAAATTAAAGTTTGAAGAGTTAAAGGGTATTAAGAAAGGGGAAGAGCCTTACCAGGAACTGATTGGTTGTTTGCTTTACCTGAGTGTCTGTACCAGACCTGACATTTCTTATTCAGTGAGTTTTTTGAGCCAGTTTAATAATTGTCATTCTAAAGTTCATTGGAATCTTGCCAAGAGGCTATTGGCCTACTTGAAATCTACACCAAGGGTCGGTCTAAACTATAATAAATCTGAGAATCCCACTTTCTGTTTAATTGGATATGCAGTTCACAGCGTGTTGGAGTCATACAGACAGAACCCATGTAAAAATACATTTTTAACCTTAACAATATATTCATATAAGTGGTGATAAGAGGCCCAAATATAGTCCTAGGCCATGCTACAGGGTTCTGTGTGTACGACCCTAGCACACTGTGGACTCATAAATCAGTCCTGATTTGGCAATGAGCTCCAACTCAACCCAAGTGTGGAGACTCTACTTTTACCATGAATAAACAGATTTGTGCTGGAGTGAGAAGGTGCTATTCACCTGAAGTCATTAAAAGACAGAAGCTAGAGCACAAACCCTAAAATAAAAATGAAAGTGCCTCATGGACATACGCATACTTTGTCAAAGCACCAGTGACTTCTGTGAGTGTTCCTGTAAAACTTACCCTCTTCTTTGGTAAATATTACTTATTTTTCTTTCCAGATGAGCAGAAAACTGTCTCAGTTACTTCTGGTGAGTTGTGAGTTTAGGTGCCTTCTTTTCAGTAGATTGGTTCATCTTGTATTGTTCTTTCATCATTCACTGATTTTCTTGTACTTTGTTGCAGTTAAAAAGAATGATCATGAAGATGAGGGTTCTTTACTCAATCTTGATGATGAAGAGGCAAGCAAAAGCCAATTAATTGGAGAAGGGCCAGTAAGTATTTTATTCTGTAGTGTGTATATGGCTCATGATCATCGAGGAATTCCTCATTGGGGAGACCAGGTTCTGTGGTTTGGTCTCCAAAGTCGATAAAAAAAAAATTCCTATGGTCTCTAATTTGAACCACCCATTCAGATTTTAGTTGATTAATTTAAAATTTAAAAAACTAAAATCTGAACGGGTGGTCCAAATTCAAAACAAAAATTATGGGGAATGTAATAGAACATAGGAAAGAAGAGTTTTTGATTTTAATGGTTATGACCACTAAACCTGGTCTCCTTCAATGTGGAGTTCCTCCTTGATCTGGAGAGTAAATTGTTTGCAATGTGCAGCCAACGCAATTGACTTTGCCAAACAAATTCACACATTTTCTGTTTGATGATTGCACTTCTTGTTTTAATTCCAGGGCATGACACTACTCAACAAAGACATATACTGTAAAGTAAAAATCTTGAAAGATGCTATTGGCAAGTCAAGCTCTGTCAATCATGTCGCCAGGCGCCTGCTTCTTGGTGTGTTTAAGACTGAAGCCATCGTGAATTGCACCCTTACTGGGCAGGAATGGAGAGCCGCCCCAACTGGTTCTAGTAAGGAGGCGAAGCAACTGTACAGGCCAGCAGTTGACGCAATCATAGGTAAATATCAATGCTTCCCACCCTGTCATCCCGTGTGAAACAGGTGCATGACTTTCGCGTGAACGCGGTCTGAATCTAGCCTGACCAGTCAAGGCGAGATATTATGATGTGATCCAGACAGCATTCAGGCGACCGTCTTCTGTATTTGTTTTTTGTCGTTGAGAAATAATCTCTAGGGTCAGAGGATGTGCTTTGCCTACATCGTCCGTCCAAACCGGAACGCAGATATTGCCCCGTATTTTCCGTACAACCTCCACCTCCAGGCCTGGTGTTTTCAATGAAATCTCTGTGATTTGTCTTACAATTAATGCTGTCTTTACAGAGTATGCCAGAGGTGTCGGCTCCCAGCATAAGCACTGGCCGAAGGCTGGTAAAGATGATACGGCCATCAAACACTCAATGTCTCAGCGACTGGGGGAACTGAAGCGGGCTGTGAAAGCAAAGGGCTTGCCTGCCCTAGAAAAATTAACTTAAATAATTGTTTCTTTTATCTTTCAAAATATACATTTGTATATTGATTTCTTTAAATAATGTTGCAAATATTATTTTAGTTACATTTTGACATTGTTCTTTGTTTACAAGAACACATTTTATTATTGTTTTCAGTTGCTTTCAGAGGCAATTTTTTATTTTATTCAATTATGTTTGAGAGCTGTGTACTTGTACCCAATTTTTATAAAAAGTTCCTACTTGAATTTAATTAAAAAAAATTGAAACTGATTATCTTGATTCATTGCCTGTCCTATTTTTCCATTGAGAGGCACGTCTGCTCGAAGCAGAAAGTGGATTCTGCATTAGATTTACCTGTATATGGCTAAATTTTCCTTATATATGGTTCTATATATGTTTCCATATATAATCATATATGCAGTATATATGGGCATATATGGTCCTGTATATAATCATATATAGGGCTATATATATGATTATATATGGTTCCATATATGATCATATATGGCCCTATATATGATCATATATGGAGCTATATATGATTATATATAGAGCCATATATGATCATATATGGAACCATATATAGACCTATATATAGGACCACATATGGTCATATATATGGACTATATATGCTGCATATATAGGTTATATATAGGATTGCATTTACCTTAGATTTTATAACTCAAGTAATTAATGTCACAAGCCTAGAGGCACTCCCAAGCAATAATTCCGACCTCATGTCAGCATTACGTGGTATAACTTCCATTCAAACCACTGACGGCTTATCATTGTCATATTTTAACCGGCTGTGGGAAGCCGAGCAGAACGCTAATGAAATGCCAATAACCTCATACCTATTCGATACTTTGTACATAACATTGTTTGTCATTATATTAATAGCACTAGGAGTAGTAACATTTGTAATATATCGTAGAATTAGCATCTTCCGGTCATCTACCGTTCGAAGAGTTCTTGCCATAGTTAATGATCAGGAACCAACTTATATAAACACAAGGGAAACTAAACTCAGTAAGGCTAAAAGTGTTCCTGTTTTGTAAATAATAACGCCCACTACGGGACAGTGACAAAGTCACCATAGTATGAAAAATAGTCCCTAAGTATGGTAACTCTCGCGTCCTGCATGTATACGCTATGAGAAACCACGCGATACCCACAATGGGCGCGAATTAGTTTTAGTTCAAACGGGTTTTGGTCATTCTTCTTTATACTTGTTAGCTTTAAGATTAGTATAAGAACGCCTCCTTGGATACATAACTAATTGTTCGCAGTGAAAATGTATCGGGCAAACGAATCAGCGCGCGATTTCCACGCGTTCCTTGCGAAAGGCCGTACGGATATTGCCGAACTGCGAGCCTTCCACCGGGACATCGCCGCGCAGCGCACGTTCCTGAAGGAACGACAGACCAGCCTCGCCGAATCAGAACCAGCCAGGGCCCGATTCTTCGGCGCAATCGCTGAAAAACTATTCGATGAACTTCTGCTGGTTTGTCAGTTAGAATCCAGGATGTCTGAGCGTGTCCAGCTACAGGCACGCTATTGGTCGGCCCTGATCGTCGAGCCACGAGTGCAGCCACCCACACCTGCACCGGCCACCGTCTGACGCCGTTCCAACCAGCCATCCCCCCACGCCGAGACGGTCGCCCTGCGATGCAGCCGAACGGACAGCCGTACGCCATCGCGCGGTCGCCTACTCCTGCGCCCCGCCGGGACACCGACCTCGTCACCCAGGACGGCAGCACGGACCGCACACCGCCGGCAGCCCCAAGGAGCTACAGGCCGCGCTGCGACGGACCCCCAGCAGCGCCGCGCCGACACTACGAGTCCGCGCCGCGCCAGGCCACGCCTTGCGTGTCCACCTCGTCCGACTCCACCCCCGGCACCGATCCCTACTGCATCCCCCGGGATCCTGCCCATTCCTGATTTTGGCAAATCGTTTCCGAGGCCACAAATACCACACTCCCGCGCTTGTGGCTAGTGCAGCCGCTGACCTTATCAGAGAAGGTCGGGTTTCCACAAGCGCCATCTTTCCCGACGACAACAACAACTCGGGCCTATCACCAAGAGGCCAAGGCTTCGCTGCCCGTGGTCGAGGCCGAGGCCGAGGGTCACCCTCCAGCCGCTGGAGTCGCCGCCAATATTAGGCTGCCCACGCAACCCTTCGCCATCAGTCTGCAACCACCCGCACCGCCAAGCACATCACCATGGAGCTCCCAGAACTCAACGACAACACCGTCGACGCAGACGTCGCTAATTTCCTCCGTCTACACCCGTACATCGACGAACTCTCGGCAGAAAAAATCGCCATAAAAAACAGCAGAGCCAGGAGGCTACTGGACAACGGACTAAGGGAGAAGAACGAACACAAGATACGACGCGCGCTGTCCGACTCCCTCGACGCGACCATCGCCACAGCGCACGCCGCCAATACAGCTGTCGCTCTCCACACGTCACGTGGCCAACAGGCAGTCCGCCTCCTCCTCGCCCAGAACAGCCACCTCCAGGATAAGCTGAGCATCACCCAGAGGGAACTGGAAAGCTGCAGGCAGAGACTTGCGGCCATGCAGAACAACGCCAACAGCCCCGCCACCCAACAACAGTCATCGGGCGCAGCAGCACGACGTCGCAAAAGACAACGCCAGTATGGTGGTCTGCCATACCCCGCCATACTCCCACCCCCGCGACGCCGCGACTCGCCATCGAGCCGCCGCCACCGTCACAACGAAGACAAAGCCTCGCTGCCATCATGCCGCCGCCGGAGACAATCATCGGGGAAATTCCACTCTCCCCGATAACAGCACACACCACCCAGCGTACGCCGCTGGACATGCCGGACTTGTTGTAAACAGCCCTTCACCAGGCCCTTCCTGAGCTCGGAGCGCCACAGCGTAGCCACACTCGCGCTCCAGCAGCCCAGCTAGAAACATCTCCGCCGTCCCCGCCATCCCATCACCACAGCAACTATGGTTGTACCAAACTTCTCCGCGAGCACTCGCAGAGCCATCTACAACCTGGCCGTGGCCCTCTTGGCCACCATCACCCCTGCCGTTCCTACCGTCAACCGAGCACCGACGAGACCCCGGCGCAAACCTCGACTATCGCCACGCCGCGTCGTCCCATCCGAAACGACATCCGAGTGGGAGACGACAAGCGAGGCCACCACGGACGACGACGCCACCACGGACAACGACGCCGCCACCGCCGACGCCCCCGCACCATCCCGGGCAGTAAGACTCATCCCCGCCGGCGACGAGAGCTCCAGTGACGACTTCGGGTGGACCGACAGCGAGAACGAGCTCGACGCCGATTTCTTCAACTTTGCCTACCCCGCCGGCTGGTTCGCTCGGGACTGGTCTTCCGACGACCCCACCGAGACCGTCACCAATGACCTCGTGGAGGCCGCCGCCGACATTCCCGACGAAGCCAGCTGGGCGACCCACATCGAGGCCCGCCTGAACGCCGTCGACCTGTCCGACGCCCACGTCGAGGCAGACACCGACACCACAGCCCTCGACGACTACGACTACGCCGCCGATATCGACGACGACGACCCCGCCAACCTCGACGGGAACGACGACATCGCGGCTATCAACGACGAAATATGGAGGTACAATATTAGGACGAACAGGCTATAACTTTTAATTTTTACTTGCTTTCCTTAAAATTCAAACAGAAAGGGCATTTTAGACCCAACCTAATTCTCACAGTTGTTACCCTGCTATCGGGAACTGTTTTGGCCGCTTTCCGGCAAAATTTTCTTAGTAAATTCATCCCACATTTTTACCAGTGGCATGTAGGAGTCAACTTTGATGCCAGGTACTCCAGCACGCCACAAACCGGAAAAAATAGTTTGTTTTTTTTAAAAAAAAAAAAAAAAAAATCTTGACAGCCCGTCCTTGTGCCCTCCCTATCTCGTCATGTTTCTTTAATTATATTATTATTTTTGAATTACTAGCTTTAATTTCTATCGCGATTTCATATCGCCAAACTTTCAATTCCTTCTACGTTTTGAATTTTTCATACTATCGGTATACTAATATCTTCCTATACTCCTTATACTTAGACATTACATTCCTATACATTTATATACCTTGATATTTACTATGTATTAATTTTTCATACTATTAGTCTCGATATTTCCTATGTGTATTACTAAAATTTTCATCCTTTTATCCTAATATTCACTATACTCCCTATCTTTATAATACAATTTTTTCTCTTCTTCTCATATACCATCGGTATTTTGATATATACTGTGTATAAATTTTTCATACTCTTAGCCTTGATAGTTCCTATGTTTATATCTTTCATACTTTTAATTTTTCTCCTATGAACATCTTGTTTTGTACGTTAAGCAATCTGCACAATCGGACCCTTGAAAAAATAAAATTTTCTTTCAAGGAAATTTTATTTTTGAAAAAAGAGGAAGGGAGTGATGTAGAGCCGCTACTCGGCCTACATATTTAGTCTATTATCACGCGACCGTTTTCCATGGACCACAGATAATAAGTAACCTTTCAACTAGCTTAAAGTTCATGTAGTAACCCTTGACCATTCGAAGTCCAGCTCTAGCCTCTCATATCTCTGTTCAAAGTTCAGTTCTCGCCTCCCCCACTCCAGTGCTGCCTCCAGCCACTGGCCGCACTCACCCCTTTATATACTCAGCCCTTCCGGACTGAGGGGCATTCAGCCAGCCGCCGTCACAGAGTGCGCATCGACCATTCACCAAAGCGTGTGCGCCCCCTTTCTCTGCCCGTCGTAATCTTCTGCTACTGTGAGTGTCCATGGAGGCCTAGGGATTAGTCTTAAGTAGCTTAAGTGTTGACTGTGTAAAAGTGTTCTGTTTTCTGCCATGTTCTCTCATTCTGAAAATCGGATAATACATACGTTTACGCTATTGAGCACACCTTAGATTCATGTGTCCGTGTTCCGTCATTCTGCTACCACTAGTTCGAACCCTACCTCACTTGTAGTTGTATGATTCAATATTAACACCGCTACCAGAGGCCCATGCTACCGTGAACTGAGATGGCTATAGTGATTCCCCCATTCGGCGTCCAGGTCCGAACCCACCACTGAACCGCCGGTTTCATTGACCGAGCTGTGTGTCGGGGTCGGAGGTCGGAACGGGCTGAATGAGTCCCTTAAATGGAAGGAGTCGCTGGCTGATCAGGGCATGTTGACATGATCCACTATACGCCATTCACTAAGTGGTGAGTTGCCGATGTTCAGGGGCATTCCCCGGTACATAAGCAAACAACTCCCCTACATACTTCAGAATGAGAGAACATGGCAGAAAACAGAACACTTTTACACAGTCAACACTTAAGCTACTTAAGACTAATCCCTAGGCCTCCATGGACACTCACAGTAGCAGAAGATTACGACGGGCAGAGAAAGGGGGCGCACACGCTTTGGTGAATGGTCGATGCGCACTCTGTGACGGCGGCTGGCTGAATGCCCCTCAGTCCGGAAGGGCTGAGTATATAAAGGGGTGAGTGCGGCCAGTAGCTGGAGGCAGCACTGGAGTGGGGGAGGCGAGAACTGAACTTTGAACAGAGATATGAGAGGCTAGAGCTGGACTTCGAATGGTCAAGGGTTACTACATAAACTTTAAGCTAGTTGAAAGGTTACTTATTATCTGTGGTCCATGGAAAACGATCGCGTGATAATAGACTAAATATGTAGGCCGAGTAGCGGCTCTACAGCCGATGTTCAGGGGCATTCCCCGGTACATAAGCAAACAACTCCCCTACAGACTTCAAGAGCGCAACGAACAGAAAATACGACGCGCGCTGTCCGACGCCCTGGACGCCATTGTCGCGACCGCCCACGCCGCCAACACCGCGGTGGCACTTCATACATCCCAGGGTCAGCAAGCTGTCCACCACCTGCTCGCCGTCAACCACCAGCTAGAGTCACAGCTAACGAAGGCCAACGAGCGCATCAAACAACAGGAGGCAGCGCTCGAGCACACCAAAGATCAGCTGAAAAGGCACCGAGAAACCGGAGCAACGATGCATAATCCACCTGGCTCCTCTGGAACTGCAGCTAGGAAACGACTCAAACTGCAACGGAAGCTACTACAACAACACGGCCCGCTCCAGCAAGCCATTCCACCACCCCCCGCGATGACACGCCTCGCCATCGCGCCACCTCCGCCACCACCGTCAACAAAACTCGCTGCCATCATGCCACCGCCGGACAACATCGGGGACATTCCTCTGCCCCCGATAACGACAATCAGCGCCAGGCGTACACCGCTGGACATGCCGGACTTGTAAACAAGCCCTTCACCAAGACTTTCCTGGGCTCGGAGCTCCGCAGCGCAGTCACACTCGCGCTCCAGCAGCCCAACCCGCAACATCTCCGCCGCCTCCACCATCACTATGATCGTGCCCAACTTCTCCGTAAGCACACGCAGAGCCGTCCACAAGCTGGCCGTGGCCCTCTTGGCCATCATCATCCCCGCCGCCTGCGCCGTTCCCGCCGTGCCAGACAGGCGCAAACTTAGACCATCGCCACGCCGCATCATCTCCACCCCAGAGACGTCTTCCGAGTGGGAGACAGACAGCGAGGACGCCACCGACACCACCGACGCCACCCACACCAACGACGCCACCACCAAGGCCGCCCCCACACCACCCAGGAAGGTGCGCCTAATTCCCGCCGGTGACGAAAGTAGTGACGACGACTTCAACTGGTCGGACAACGGCGAGATGAATACCGACTTCTTCAACTACGCTTACCCCGCCAGCTGGTTCGCGACGAACTGGTCCTCGGACAGCCCGATCGAGACCGTCACCACTG
This sequence comes from Odontothrips loti, assembly GCA_038380765.1. NCBI lineage: Eukaryota > Metazoa > Arthropoda > Insecta > Thysanoptera > Thripidae > Odontothrips > Odontothrips loti. Next base: position 466,419 of record JAZGLN010000145.1, read on the forward strand.
ACCTCGATCAGGTTCCCGCCGCCCACAACGTCCACACCGAGGTCAGCCCGGACGCCGGCAACATGGCCTTCATCCCGGACGAGGCCAACTGGACGGCCTACGACGAGGCCCGGATGGACGCTGACGACCTCTACGACAACGACTACGAGGCCGTCATCCCCACCGAGACCGATTGGACGGCACACATCGAGGCACGGATGGCCTCCGTCGCCCTCAACTCCGCTACGCCCGCCGTCGACACCGCCAAGGCCACCGGTACCAACACCTACGCCAACTACGACGGCGACGACGAGGACAGCGAGACAGACGCACTCAACGAGGAGATACGGAGGTATTTTATAAATTCTAAATTGTAAATTTTTTTGGCCACACACACACACAACTCTTCTTTCTAACGGGCATTCTAGACCCAATTAAATTTTTCATAACGGCAGTTGTTACCCTGATATCGGGAACTATTCCAGGCCGCTTCACGGCAACAATTTTAACTGAATTTTGGCCAGTGGCGCGCGGTAGTCATCCTTGATTGCAGGAATTACCAAACGCCACACCAATTTAATAATTTCTTTAATATTAAAATCACTTGCGTACAATAACCTCCCTATCTCATCCGTATCGTCCACCTTCTGATGTTTATATATATATTAAATATATAGTTTTAAGTTTTCCTTTTTTGATGTGCCTTATATCAATAGCTACATTGTATATTTTTTTATTATTGACTTGTGTATTGCCATGAATCTAATACCATAAGTTTGAAATTACCTTACGCTAAATAGTTTAAGTAACTAGATTATACAAATTTTTTTCTCTCAAATTTTATGATAAACAAATCCAGTTAATTTTTGATACCTTGCTAAACGAGCACCGTCGCTTCACAATTATTCTTTCTTTTTTTCTCATTTTTAATCTAAGTCATCGGCACGACCGGACTCTTCTGAAAAATAAAGTTTTCTTCACGGAAATTTTATTTTTGAAAAAGAGGAAGGGAGTGATGTAGAGCTGCTATGCAGCCTACATATTTAGTCATTATCAGTACCGAATGTTTCCATGGACCATAGATTATACTTCACCCTTTGCCCAGTACAACGTTCACATAGTAACCCTTGTCCATTCGAAAGTCCAGCCCTAGCCGCTCATATCTCTGTTTAAAGTCCAGTTCTCGCCTCCCCCACTCCAGCCCTACGTCCAGCAACCACCCACTATCACCCCTTTATATACCCCGCTCTTCCCATACTGGTCATTCATTCAGCAGCCAGCCATAGCTCTGAAACGGTCGTGTGTTTCCCCGACTCCAACGTGTGTGTGTGTTCGCCATTCTCTTCGCTCGCCGCTTCATATCTTACTGTAAGTCCATGGAGGCCTAGGGCTTAGTATTAAGTAGTTTAAGTGACCGCAGTGTTAAGTGTTTAGCTCCGCTATGTTTCTCTTGTTCTCTGCATTGCTATTATTGAATATATGACTTACGCTATTGAGCAAACCATAACCTCATGTGTCCGTGTTCCGTCATTCTGCTACCACTAGTTAGAACCCTACCTCATTCTTGATCGTATGATTCTCAATCTCACACCGCTCGCATCGGCCTTATGCTACCGCGCACTGTGAAGACCTATAGGGTTCCAGCTGAGATCCGCTCAAACGAACTGGGACCGGGACCGCTGGCCGTACAGTCTAAATGGCTGATGGCCGTCAGTAGGATATTCCGGAACGAATGAATGGGACTTGTATGGGAGCGCTACCGATCAGTGTGTGTTGACATGAGCCGGTAGGCACGTCGCTCGGGAGTAGAGAGTGTTGCCGATGTACAGGGGCATTCCCCAGTACCACACAAACAACACCCCTACACTATGTCTTGTCGCGGGCTCGGCCCGCCGCCTCCGCGGGTCGCAGCGCCTTGACACCTGCAGGACAGCCATCGAAGAAGCTCGCCGCGGGCTCTCAGGAATCTGGGCCGTCATCGAGGAGCTCAATACCAACGACAACGACGCGGCCCGCCTCGAAACGGCCCGCCTCATCGCCGTCACGGGAGGGCTCTTCAGCAGCCCCCACCATCGCCACACCAAGGAGCGGCGGCCGACATCTCCACGTCGGACACCACCACCGACACCAGGACGGACGCTGTTCGCAGGCGGCGACGGCGACGAGGTGCACCTGCTGTGGCACGGGCCGCGGCTCCCACCACCCCAGCCCAAGCTCCCACCGTCACTGCCGCGCCTGCCAGAGCCTATGTACCGGCTGGAGACGAGTCGACAGCCGACAGCGACGAATTCCCAGCACTGCCCGAGCCGAGCGGTTGGACATCACCAGAGGAGGAGTGGGACTACATCGGGACCCGCCGCCGCTACTTCTGAGGACTACAAAAACAGTGACTTCCCCGGCGCCGTCCACGACGAGCGCTGGGAACAGCTACAAACAGCGCCAATATCCGGCGAGTTGCGTCGGGAGTTGGAGAGGATAGTACTCACATCCAACGGGTTGGCCAGTGAGCTCTACCCGTTTTTGCACAAAATTTCAACCATTACAACAGCTATATCGGACTGTTTTCGCCCGGACCGTGTGTCCTATGGCCGGCGCCTATTAGTAGAGCTCAAGTCCCTAATAATTGCCAACGTGAGCGCTAAATCTAAGCACTCGGTGCGCAGCCAAGGCACGCAAACCGGCAGTGGCAAAGCAGCCACCAGGCGCCGCCACCGGGAAGCCCAGAAGGCAATTCAGGGCGCGGTCCCCACCCCCCGGACAGTATCCCCAATAGGGATAGTAGAAATGGCGTCATCTCCATAAATATTAAAACAGTTCGATAAAGCCTGATGATTTTAAACTAATTTTTTTTATTATTTTTCTTACCCATCGTTAAATTTATTTGAAACCTGGCTGGCAAGAGTGTTGATGCTGTGTGTGTCTCTCTGTTCCAGTACTCGACCCGCCCGTGTGACGCCATGCAAGGGAGCCGCCGCTGGCCTGCAGTCAGTAGTCTGAAAGACGACGAACGCTCGGGGCTAGCAGTGCGGGGCTCCGCCACGCACTAATCCGGGGTCACCGCGCCGCACCTCTGGAGGGCAGTGAGACTTCACTTTTGCTGCCAACCTTTGCATATTTAATAGTAAAGTAACGTGCCAAGTAGTTTCTACTTCGCATTTTAAGTATTCTCACATGCTGTAGTGTTGGGTCCACCGTAGACCATTGGGCTACGCAATACTCATGAGCAAGGTTAAATTATTGAGTCCGGGGTGCATCAGCGTTTGTGTTGGTAGTAGATCAGGGTGCCCTGCGCGGCCCCGCTGGATGCACCCGGGACAGACAGAGAGGTCACCGGGCAAGCAACGGGAGTGGACGTACTGGACAGCGCGCGTCCAGGAGGTGAGCACACGTGGAGTCACAAGCACTGGGAAGGCTTTATTTAATTGTACTTGATTTTGATTGTATCTCTTTTAAAGTTGAGGTTTAGTTGCTCGATTCGTTTTGTAGTTTCTTTCGATTGCAAATACATTATTGATGGAATTGACCTGCTAAACCCTTTTGCATTTCTTATCATCATTTTCTTGAATCCCAGACGAACACGTTTCATTTCTCACTTTTCGTAAACACCCCGCCAACACCCCTTCCCCTCCTCACCCCGCGGTGGCCCTACACGCCCCCGCGGTCTGAGTTTAAGAAGGGTGGTCGCGGTCACCTCGGGGCCAGTAGTTTGGAACCCCTTCTGGAAGCGAAGCCGCTGCTGGTGCCGCCCGTCCGTGCCCCGTCTGTCATCTCTTTGCCCTCTGGGCTGCAACTGTGTGAGTGTTGTTTGGCTGAGGCCTGTATCTGGACAATGTTGCCCAAAGTATATTATACCTAAGTGCCGACCTATGCTGTGTGGTTATTCCAACCAAGCCCCCCCCCCCTTCCTCCCCGTTCACACACACTTGCAATATCAGGGACGAACCGTTATGCCTTCATTTAAGCCTGTGCGTGCTAGCTGAGTCTAAACCGCTGACCCTGGAAGTATGAAAGGAGCAGATCGAGCCGCTGCATAAGCTGGTTATCGGCAATGGCACCTGAAGTCTCTAGGAGTCTAATGTACTAAAGGAGTAGTTGAGTCGCTGGACAAGCAGTTATCTTCTCACACCTGACGTCATTAGCAAAAGCAGTACGATAAAGCAAGAAGCCTTGGTCAGCCGAAAAGGGGCTCGACAATGACCCATGCCGCGGCTCCGGCTCTCGGTACAGGTTAAGCGCTACAAGCAGCAGGCTAACAACATTTCAACTGGTCCCGCTCATTCGCAACCAACAACAGGAGCGACCAGCACACGCAGACAACGACGCAAGCTGCGACAACACGGCTCCAGTAGGGTATTCCGGAGTACAGCTTGACCGGTAAGGAGAGGACGACAAGAATCACAAAAGCGGATACGGAAGTCTACGGCATGAAAAGTTACGCAGCACGTGCCGCGCCGTCAGCCACGAGCCAACTCGAAAATTTGGAGGCTTAGCTCTCGCTGTTGATATTTATCTATATGTAGACTTCCATATCCGCTTTTGTGATTCTTGTTATCTTCTCGTTCCCGGTCAAGCTCTACTCCGGAATACCCTATTCCCAGCCATCATGCCACCACCTGCAAGTGAGTACAGCAGACCCGCTGTGACGTCACGGTTGGCCATAACAGCCCGCCGCCGCCACCGTCACCAGCAAGCCCAAAAATCGCTGACATCACGCCGCCACCCGTCCGAGTCGAGGATATTCCTCTCCCCGAGACAAAGGCTGCCCGTGCCCGGCACAAGCCGCTGGACATGTCGGACTTGCTAACAGCCACTCGCCAAGCCCATTCCTCCACCCGAAGCGCCGCAGCGTGGCTACACTCGCGCTCCAGCAGCCCAGTTACCAACATCTCCATGGACATCCCGAAGTTCTCCGCAGGCACCCGCCGTGCCCTCTACAAGCTGGCCGTGACCATCTTGGCTGCCATCGCCCCAGCCGCGGACCCGGTGCGACCCCAGCAACGGCGCCGCCCACGGACAACGCCGCGCCGAACCCCTGCAAGGACCACCTACACGTCTTCAAACTGGGAGACAGTCACCGTCGCCGAGACGGTCGACGACGCCGAGGAAGACGCCGACGCCACGAAGGACGATGCACACATCCGGACCACCCGCGCCGCACCACCCAGGCAAGTGCGACTGATCCCCGCCGGTGACGAAAGTACCGACGACGATTTTGGGTGGTCGGACGACAACGACCTGGACACCGACTACTTCAACTGTGCATACCCCGCCGGCTGGTTCGCCCCGAACTGGTCGTCGGACGGGCCCATCGAGACCGTCACCACTGACCTCGGGAAAGCCGCCGCCACCATAGCCGACGACGGCGACTATCCGGACAACACCGAGGCACGCCGCCGACTACGAGGACGTCTACTATGACACGGCGGTCATCCACGAGGAAATACGGAGGTATACCGTATCCTAACCCGGTTTTACCTACTCAACGGATTAACTTTAGCGCGCTGTGTATTTTGTTTTTCGTATATAATTTGTGCCTTTTTAATTGTACAAAGCTCTTGTAATAGGGTATTCTGGATCAGGACTTGACCAGAAACGAGAAGAATAGGTGAAGCGGAGACGGAAGCTTACGGTAAGGAAAGTTACGCAGCATGAGCCACGCCGTCAGCCACGAGCCAGCTCAAAAATTTGTTGGCTCAGCTCTCGCTGATGATATATCCCTACCATTTGGTAGAATCACACAGCGCCGGGACTACTCCACGCAGCATAAGAAAGCACTTCCGTAGGCCACGCAGTGGAAGTCCGCTATGTGACCCAACCAAATGGTCGGATCATGTCAGCGTGAGCTGTCATTTCGGGCTTCTGAAACTTGAACTATTATCTTTCAACATTCACTGAAAGTCCATTGATTCATAGATCTACAACACACAACTAAGTATTAGGCACTCAGACATACTCCAGACCAAAATGCTACAAAAGTTAAACGACTTTCTAAATTTCCTGGTTTGGGGCTGAGTTATTTTAAACTGCGAATTGTAAGATGCCTATTTTGTTGTTTTTGTCGGTATGTAAATTCAGCTCGTTTCTAGGTGTTGTGGACATGGTCAAAAGTAGCTGGTTTGGATGTTGTGGGGTAAATTAGGCATTTGTAAACTAGTCACCTCCCAGAGTCCCAGACTGACTTTCAGGACCCACTATAAGGGAACGATGAAGCTACTGAGCCATCCAAATTTCTCCCCCACAAAAGCATTCTTCCAGAAATGTCAGTTTTGGAATCAGGATCTCATAACACGCATTTCTAGATGGGTGTGAAAATAACAAAATGCGTTTTATGAGATCCTGATTCCAAAACTGACATTTCTGGAAGGATGCTTGTTTGGGGAAGAAATTTGAACGGCTCAGGAGCCTAAACGGTTCCTCATAGTAGGTCTTGAAAGTCAGTCTGGGACTCTGGTGGATGACTAGCTTACAAATGTCCAAATTGCCCCACAACGTCCAAACCAGCAGCTTTTGACCATGTCCAGAACACCTAGAAACGAGCTGAGTTTCAATATTGACAAAAACAACAAAATAGGTATCTTAAAATTTGTCGTTTAGCTCAACTCAACCCCAAAAACAAGGATTTACAAAAGTCGTAAAACTTTTGTGGCAAATTTATTAGTTATTTGAAATGAATTTAGTTTATCTGAAATTGGTTTCTTCCAAATGTAACTTCAAATTTGCTTCCAATAAAAGCTATTCTAAAGAGTGGGTATGCCACATGCCACCCTATTTGTTGACAATATATTTGAAAAGTATCCCAGAGAAGACGCAGTAATTCAGGAAAAGCCGCTGTTACCTTCCCACGAAAGATAGGGCCACTGAAGACAAAACTATTTAAACCCTTAATTTAACAAACTTGTTGAGGGTATGAATGTCCAGAGGTCTAGCTTTGAGAGCAAACAACCATAATGCAGATGGCAGAGCCATCCTGACACCCGACACTAAAAACCATAAAAACCCTGATGTCAACAATAAAAATCATCACAAAACCAACACTGTGAACCCCAAGATTACGACCCATAGTACATGTAACTCTGAGAATCCTAATGAAACTGACACTGAGAACCATGCTGTTAATGGAAAAGCCATCCCAATGACTCATGCCGACATCTCCTTGAAATTTTTCAAGCCCTGTGGGGTAGTTAAGATGAGGACGATGGTGTCAGACAAATGTTCGAGTAAGTCAATTCTTTTTATGACCTTTTCCTTTCAAGTGTTGGATGTGATGTTGGTTCAGCAAACTTCAGCAAACCGAAAACAGTAGACCTAGTTTGAGGCCTTTCAAATACCACGTGGTACAAAATAGGCCACAATTCGACCCCCCTCCCCCTGCGTGGTACGGCTAACCTAACCTTCCCATAATATAGGAGCGTGACTTTTGACAGACCCTCCCCTCTAAATCGGTCACGTGGTATTTGAAAGACCCCTTTTGTCACGTATGAAAGGAATGAAGTACTGGTCCTTGTCCCAAGAGACACTTGTCTGTAACTTGAGACATAGCTGTGTATTATTTCTAAAATTTCCTCTGCGCTGTTGGCTCTGTCCTTTGGTAATGCTGCTCTTGTCTGTTTCGAATTTTAACAGACCCCACAGTATACCGCTTCTTATTGTCAAAATTTTCGAATTCAATTTAGTTCCGGGTCAGACAAGAACCCTTTCGGGGTCCTGATCCACGGCCCGAAGTCTAGTAGCGGTGTGACGTCATTTAGTAGTAGCCCTGTAGCCCTCTACAGGGCAAAATATAAATTTTCTCAAAAAAAAATTGGAAAAAAATCTCTAATGTCAATTTGATGAAAGTAGCACCCTACGATACTGAATTGTCAAGGAAAACGTCGTATCTCTTACGGTTTCGGAGGTATTGGCATTGAAAGTGCAAAAATGAAGCAAAACCGCGGTATACGCGATTTTTGCACATGCAATGCCGATATCTCTAAAACCGTAAGAGAAACGACGTTTTCCTTGAAGTTCAAGTACTTTCGGCAGATACTTTCATCGCATTGACTAAGGGAATTCATTACAATTTTTTTGGAAAAACTTTATTTTTCACTTTGTAGAGGGCCATTTAGGCCCCCTGCGACACCACTAAATTACCTCACACCGCTACTAGACTTCAGGCCGTGGATCAGGACCCCGAAAGGGTTGTTTTCTGACCCGGAACTAAATTGAATTCGAAAATTTTGAAAATAAGAAGCGGTCTACAGTGGAGTCTGTTTAAATTCGAAACAGACAAGGGCAACATTACCAAAGGGCAAAACAAACAGTGCAGAGGATATTTTAGAAATAATGCACACTGATGTCTGAAATTACAGACAAGTACAAACACTTCATTCCTTTCACATGACAAAACTAGGTATACTGTTTTCGGTTTGCTGAAGTTTGCTAAACTACCATAACATCCAACTCTTAGAAGGAAAAGGTCATGAAGAGAATTGACTTACTCGAATATTTGTCTGACACCATCATCCGCATCTGCCTCATAACTGCTAAATGTTGTTGATTTGGGTGTGGGCAGCTGATTCCCTTGTTGGCCGGTGTGATGTCTGCTGTCTCTTGGTGTCATCCCATCCTTGATGTCAATGCTGTCCACTGCAAATCACAAAGGGGAATGAGGCTTTACATTTTTTCATTGTTTTCGAACTAGAATCAAACAGAACATTAAGCAAAAGACAAATATTATACAAGGTAACATGAGAGGAGAGGAATGCCATCCTGATATCTCAGCAAACTCTGAATACTTTTAAAATGATATGCCACTCCCTACTAAAAGTGCATCATTTTCAGAACCCTTGATGCCATCTCTATGCGTGCCAATAAATTTTAGAACCTAACATTCCCTTCCTACCTTAATCTCAAAAAGTGGCCCCTATGCCTCCAAAATTAAGGACTGCATGATGAAGGTACATATAAATTGAGAATCATGAACAACCCTATGACCAGGACAATGGAACGAAACGCAAACAGAAGTCAAGGAAACACTTAACTATTACAATGCAAAATAGAACACAAAAATTGCACGAGTAAAATAAGAAAACTAAAGTGAACACATGGTTTAGTTTCTGAAAACCAACGTCAGCAAACATGCCAGCTTCGACTGACTTACAGGCAAGTTCAATATACTTTTGTTATACACTGCCGGTCAAAATTAGCGCCCCACTTTTTCCGATGCTTGCCATTTCCACGTTTTTCAAGCTAGGAAGTTGCCGTTTTGCATGCAGTTGCCCCCATGGTTGTACTTGAAGGTCCCAAAGTGCCAGATCCCGGAGCCACCCCTTTCGGAGGGGGTTGGCTGTTCGACTGCGGCGGGGTGGAAATTTCGACCTAAAAAGGTCCCAAAAACGCCTTCAAATTTGCTGGAATTTCAAAATTTTTGGTGAGCAGTGCTAAATGACGGCCCTTGACAAGCTGACGTCAAAATTTTCACGATCGGTCATACCCACCCCCCGCCCCACCTACCCCCAACCAACCCCCACCCCCTAAAGGGGGTTGGTGTGGCGGGTGAAAAAAAAATGGTCGCATTGCAAGCCCCTAGTCCCGGGCCATCTGCACACCAAATTGCATGCCGCTAGCACCAACCCCTGCCGAGCAACCCCTAAAAAACCAAACTTAATTTTTGAAAATTTGCTTTTTGGGGCACTTATCGGTATGCGAGGGGTCCAAAAATTTCGTCAGAGATGGACTAGGGGTGGAACATCAATCTCCCGTCAAGAAATCCAGCGCTTAAAATTCGCAGCCCTTAGCATGGGGGTTGTCACCCCCGGCCAACCCTTGCTACCCCCGGTAGGGGTGGAATTGATTTGGGGCTACGAATCGTTGAGGGCACTTCTGATGCACCCCCCTCAAATTTGCAGCACGATTCGACTACCCGTTCGTGCTCCAGACCCGCAAAACCATCAAAAATGCCAAAACGCACCCCTAACTTCAACCCCCCATATCGCCAATTTCGGATGGGGTAGGAAACCCGGCTAGCAGGATGGCGGTTGGTCCCGACCCTTACCTCGATAGTACTGAGCGGAAAAGTCGCTGCGGCAAACGGTTTACCCGTGGGGAGTGTTAAAGTGAGAGCATTGCGTTCCGGCCGGCAGATGGCATCCAGAGAGAGTACGCCGGAAGATGCGCGCGCCCTGCCGGCGCTTCAGTCATGTCACTTGCCTGCCTACCAGGCGCTCGGTAGCAGCGCAGGCCGGGCGAGGAACGCAATGCTCTCACTTTCACCGAAATGGCAAGCATCGGAAAAAGTGGGGCGCTAATTTTGACCGGCAGTGTAGTTACGGGCTCCCAGCTAACCGAGGAGACTCAGACGGCTGTCTTGTTGACTGACCACACAACAATTTTGGAAACTTGAAGCTCGAGACCGAGCGGGACCATCTTTGTTTTTCGAAACAAAGGATATGACCAGATTATGTACGGTCGCTCCAAGACAGCGGCAAACAAAGTAAACGCTCTCCTTTTTCATCTTCAGAGGGAGCGTTCAGCCCTCCAAAGTTGGAGAAAAGCAGCTTCAACTATACCTTGTCGAATCCCTGGAGTTGTCATCCACCGCCGCGCGAACCTTCGCGAACTACCGGTGGCGGTAGAGTCGCGGGAAACTCATCTTTGGCCAGGGCTTAACTTCCGATTCAAGCGTGCACGAAAGTAAACGTACGGGTCCTCTGTCTGAGCTGCCGGGGAGAACTGAACTGGAACTGGCGCTAGCTCTCGCTTCGCTTTTTCGTGCGCCGCCGCTCTCGGCCAGCGGCCGGCTCGCCGAGGCGGAGGGGAAGGGAGGGGGGAAAGGGAGAGGGGGAACGAAGGGAGAAGTGGAGGGGGGAGGGGAGCGGGAGTGTGGCCGTGGCCACCGGGAAGCCGGGAAGGCCCGGCTGGGGGACACCGGGGACGAGCCTGAGACGGGACAAACACTTGGGCAATCACAAAGTGTACTCGATGCAGCCAGAGTTGGCACACCGGCATCAAAGGTTTTGGAGACAACGCGTCGGATTCTTTGTGTTAAGCTATATAACGGACGGTCGTTCCGGTTCATCAGAAGGTTTTACTGCCCAGTTCGGGCTGCCGAGATGGCCGGGAGGTGGCGACTCGTTCTTTTATGAGTCCTCCTCGGTCTTCGACAGCCCTTTATATATTGCCCTGTCCCTCGCGGGTGCGGGAAGCATACCAACCCTCATTACCACGCCTAAAATGAATTCGGAGATGAAAGCGAGCCGGTGTGCCAACCGGTGCCAACTCTGGCTGCATCGAGTATACTTTGTGGGGGCAATGGGGCGCCCCGACCGTGACTGCGCATGGAATACCCAGCGGCTGCCCAGTGCACCGCGTTTGGGGTCAGGCCGGGTCAAGGCGCCATTCACTCGGAGAATCCGTTATCGACAAAGTACGGCTGTGATAACAAAGATCAATAACAAGTATTTACGAATATTTAGTCACTTTTGAGCATTTTAGGTTCAAGAAGTCGGGATTTCCGACATTACAAGCGAGTATTACAAAAGTATTACGAAGTATTAAAGGACTGTACTACTGATACTTGCACCATGTTGTAATATTTGTGTCTTGTAGGCCTCAGATCACTTCAATAATTTCAGATTAAGTTTATGGAACAGGAACATAGATTTCAGTACACAGGGTAAGGCGGAAGGATTTAGTTCTCATTTATTCATCCTTTGTCTCCGGACATGAAAGTAGTTCAAAGGGTTACTGGAGATGAATACATTTGCATAAATTAGTCCCTAATCAGATGTTCAGCTGTTTCATACAAGGCAGTGAGTTATGTAGGGACAATACAAAATGTGTTTGAGGATTAACATCTATATAATTATTTACAAGGTAAAAGGTATTACACCGAAGAGACAAATAAACTGAACTGACACGTTAGCGTACCACAGGAGTGGATCGCCGGTCGCCCCGGGCTCTCTCCTCTCCGCCGTGCCAGCATGGATGTGCAGAACCACCCGGGAGTAGCTAAGCACTATGGCAAAGGACAGGGGCGGACTGGCTCTCAAAGGGCCCGGCGGGGAAAGCGGCTAGGGGGGCCGGATTTGCCTACCTTCCAGGGGTTTTAAACAAGAAATCACTAGTTAGGTGGTTCTGTTTAATAGAAATTTATTGCTGATTATCATATCAGTAAGATTCGTTTTGGTTAAATATAGTACGAAGCTATACAAGATACACAAAGAAAAGTCGGCTGCGCTCTGTGACGAGGCCAAGGGGGCCCGGGACCTGGGGGGCCCGGGACCTGGGGGCCCGGGGGGCTCGTGCATGGCAAGCCGTTAAGCCGTAAGAGCTCCAAAGAAAAAAAAAAAAAACAGAAAAAAAAACGCTCAAACCGACGGTGAGGTTCGATTGAGAGCTTTCCGTTTTTCGCGGGTTCTGCCACGAGCACCTCATGGTGCCCACGCACTGAAACGGCACTACACTTGCAGTCTACTCCACCCGCACTCCTCTTAGCCACTGCTGCCCAACTTCAATTCTCAAGATATGGGAACTAACACTAAATTAAGTCTTCATTCATGAAATGCTCCCGAATTTAGGGCATAGACAGTACACGGTGGTGTCTTCTTGGTGTCTCCAATTATCTTGGAATAAAACGACTCATGAAAAATGCTTTACAATCAGTCACCTAGTCATTTGTAATCTTGCAGTCGCTATGAAATCACATCATCAGGGCTGAACTGAAACTTTTGAGAATCTAAATGTTGTAAAATGGTGATTGATTCAGATTCAGATTTCAGGCACTGGCTCTTCACGCACGCCGAGAACGTCGCCAGCGAGGCGGTGGATGCGGCGGACGACTGCACGCCACGCATCTGTGCCGTGTGTGGCTACAGCGCGCACAGCCCCGTATTCAGCTAATAGTGATACAAATTAATGGATCTTTAGCATCTTGAGCAAGACAGATGTTTGAGCACAGCACGTCAATGAACCAAAGTTTCGTGATACAAAGATTTTAACTTCCTGTTTCCTGTTCTACGTTTGTATTTGAACTGTGCCTTTTTTTTTTTTTTTTTACACCATTTCCAACTCTCTGTTAGTAGGGCCCACGAAGCAGCATGACATTTTCACCACACTAATTTCTGAAAATCGGTCTTTTGCTCTCATATTGCTCAAACATTGTTTTTGAATCAGTTTTACTGGGTCAACAGCTGCCTTCTTCAAATAATTTTGATCCTCTCAGTTATAGGGTGTTGTATTAAGTAATCTTCACATTCTTAAGTTGTTGTAAATATTGTGAATAAACTGTCCTCTGTACTGTGTATATTTGAATATACCGCCATATGTATATTTTTCATACTCTGCTAATTGAGTAACTAGCTAACTATCATAGTCACTGCCTGTACATAATTGCTCATGTATCTGTGCACTCCCACAATGCACTTCGACTCCAGCTGCAGCCATGTTGGTCCAAAAATAAAACTTCACTTCCTGTCCAGACCCAGCTCTGTGTACATCGCTTGTTATTACCTGCTCCTTATATCTCCTTACATCTTTAGAATCAGTGAAAAAGCACATTCCATACCTGACAAATACAACATAGGGGGTCACTGGGAAGCCACCCTTGAATGCTAATCTGGGGTCTGCTGTGAACAGTTCATAGATGAAAACAGTCGTAAAAATTGGGCAGTCTGCAGCAACTTTTTCAAAGAGGTCTGCTACTAATTGTTGAATATACAGACCTGAAATATAAATTGGAGACACCTTGCACCTGTACCTTCCACCTGAGTTAGTTGGGAAAGAATTACGAAGGGTCTTTTGGAAGTGCTAAGATCAGGAAATAGAATAACGCAGGTGCGAACATTACATCCACTTTAGCCCAGGCATCCTCAGAAAAATCCCTGCTAACAAACTTGTTTGTAGGACGCCCTGCATATTTCACCTGGCTCCAAGAAATATTACCAAGAAACACAAAATTTCGAATTGAAGTGGCAGCAGCAGTGTTGCCCGGCACCAACGACAAGGACGTGGGAGTGGACTGGCGCCATTGGTGTTGTTTTATTCTATCTGCTCACAGTACAATTTAACAAGCCAACAAAATTTAACAAGCCAACAAAAGAACACAAGATAACGCTTAAAGTGATGTACGACCACACAAAATTGATTCGACTGAACAGTAATTTTATCAAAACCATGGGATATCCCAGAAGCTAAGAATGTTAATTCGACAGACCGTTTACATGCTTGTGCTAAATGTAAAAAAACGGTGTCCAAAAAAAATCAAGAATGACTTCTTCATTAAACTACAAAGCCCATTTTATCAAAAATGCCATTGAAAACTGACACGGGAGAGATGTTGGTTCAAACGAGAGAACTATCCACTGTCAGTGTCGACAAAAAAAAACAAACAATGTGAGTTTTTGTAACAAAGAATTCCTCAGGATCTGGCTCAGAACATGAAAGAATTTCGAGACTGAAAACCAGGAAGCGTTTATTGGAATTCATGACCACTGTTGGCAATTTAAACAACCTCATCAGATCTGTTGCGGATTGACAGTGTTTTTGAACAGGGTGCACTTCCTTTCAATTCAAATCATGTACTCGAGAGTTCTCCAAGTGGGCTGCTGTAAGTAGTGCCCTTGTGCCCGGTCTGGACTGCAGTCTCCTCAGGAGGTGCCTGCCTCGCATAGGCAATGAAGACAACGTCGTCGTCCGAAGCTGCAACAACATAGCATGCTTCCTGTCAAAAGTATTTGCAACCACTACTTCTCACTGTACATTACATGTACACGAGGACTTTATAGCAAATGATCATGATTGATGCAGGCTATGTTATACCATGTCGTGCAACAGGTTACACTAATTTTAAGTGGATTTCAGAACCTACCTATTAGAATTGGGATACTGGAATATACTGAATTAAGTATCCCAATTTCATGTACAAGATAAAGGAACCTTTTTTTTTTTTTTTTTTTTTGAAGGGCCAAAGGGGAGGCTAAAGTAAGCTCGACTTGACCTCTTAACTCAAGACCATTTAAGAATTGTTCACTATTATGCAGAAATTTCCACAAGAATTTGTGGTGTACTGTTCGTGGCGGTCTGGGGCTAGCAACCGGTGGTCACAGTGCACCTTGACCGCCGGACGGCGAATGGTATCCACGGCATACAAGGTCAACTGTGATATGCTACGGAGACCCGCTCCGTTGGCTATAGGGTAAGTGCAAGTACAACAAATCACAGCAGGTAAAAACATAACACCCCCCAAAACAGAAATTTGCGAAGTTTTGAAAAATAAAAGAATATCAGTGTCCTTGACTGAAGAGTGCGCAACTAAGTCGTTGTTAATTTTTCAGAAGAATCAAAGTAGAGGAATCGTCTTCTAAATTTAAGCATAAATTGTTTTCGGTGTGGTGATTTATTTACCCGCACTTACCCTAAAGTGGTGAACCCAAGGCGCGTCAAACTTTATTTATTTTGATTTCGTACCTGAGTAATCGGGCAGCTTCTCGGCCGGGCGCTCACACGAGTGACCTCTCGGGTGGCGCTTGCCGCACACGCCGCACGCGCCGGCTACGTCCTGGTTCCGGATGTGTTCGCGGCAGTGGCGGGTTAGGGCGCCTCGGAAGGGGAACGTGCGGCCGCACCACCTGCACTCGAACAGGGCACCGGTGCCGGCGGCAGCAGCGGCAGCGCCAGGGACGTAAGACGTCGCCGTCGCCGCCCGCGCCAGCGTCTTGGAAGCAGCGTCGTGGACAACGGCGTCCTCGTAGCCCTCCTTGGCCGCTGAGGAGAACATTGACGCGACGATCCGCTGGCAGAGGTGCTCCAGTCGTTTAACCGAGAGTTCGGGAACAGGGAGTTCCCTGCAGACAGAGGAAAACCTAGATTTTTATTTGCAAAAGTCTTTAGGTGACGGCTTTCTTGCGTCACGTATACAGAAAATAAATACATGAGCTGGATGAGCTAAAATTTAGCTGCGAGGCGGACAGCCAACGGGAGCTGAGCAAAAGGAGCTAATAGTTTGTTGGCACAGCTAATTATGAGCTGATGCAGCTAATGCGTCAGCTGCAGTGCCGGACCCACATCGACTGGACTAGTCATCGACGTTCGACGTTTTCAATATCTCGGACAATAATTAGTCGTGGAAACTAATTGTTAGCTTCCTTAGCTTATTTTGTTGGCTGTCCGCCTCGCAGCTAACTATTAGCTAATTCAGCTGATGAATTTTTTTCCGTGTATCTCCGACTACGTGACGCCAAACATCTTTCCAGGAAGGCTTTATCAGAAAGATTATAATGGTTGCGCATCTGTGTGTGTGTGTGAGTGAGTGAGTGAGTGAGTGAGTGAGTGAGTGAGTGAGTGAGTGAGAGGGTGAGAGAGTGAGTGAGTGAGTGAGTGAGTTTGTTTGTATGTCAACTAGACAAAGAACAGAGGTCAACTGGCGCGCGCGACGCATCCACCAGGCTACCAGGCCCCCTGGAGTATAAAACCTGTAATAGAGTATACTATCCAACAATACCTCTAAAAAGCCTTGAAGCCCCTTTTCGTCAAAAATTCGGTGATGATCCTGTTTGGGACCGTCCACATATTACATCATCACGTAGGGGGAAGGTGTCGGAGCTGTGCCTACGCTGGATTACGAGGGGGGGGGGGGGGCGTTCTGATTACGTAATTAACTTTGGTCCTCACATCACAATTTTTTTTGGAACTAAAACTGCACGGAACTGCCGCAGCGCCGCATCGAAGTTACCCCGCTCGCGCGATGTGAGTAGATACTCCACGAGCTCGTCGGCGATTGAGTCGCCCGGGCCCGTTTAAAATCATACTGAAAAATTTTGTTTACCACTCACCATCTATATCTTCAAACAGTTAACAAACGCTGGGTTCAAGATTCTTCACATTCTCCGCAAATTCGGTTGATTACGTAATCTTGACGGGGAAGGGGGGTGAGGCCGCTGATTACGTCCGTTGACATGGTGGAGGGGGGAGGTCGAAAATCCCCAAAACGTGATTACGTAATATGTGTGTAGCCACACACGGCACAGATGCGTGGCGTGCAGTCGTCCGCCGCATCCACCGTCTCGCTGGCGACGTTCTCGGCGTGCGTGAAGAGCCAGTGCCTGGACACCTCCTCCCACGAGCTCAGGCGCAGGCCGCACCAGAAACACTGGTACGCCCGCAGCCCGGGGGTGGTGCAGGCGCGCGTGCTCGTCCAGGTGCAGCCGGCTTCGCGCCCACACGCCGCAGACGCCGCAGCATGCGAGCACGTACGGCCGGTCCCGCCAGTGCACCTGCCAGTGCTGCGCCAAGCTGCTCTGTTCGGCAAACCCGCGGCCGCACGACTTGCACGAAAAGGGGCGCTCCGTCGCGTTGGTCGCCTCGGATGGGTCTACAGCGCCGGCCTCGACGCGGTCCGCGATGAAGCCCTGCTTCGACTCCGGCGCGCCTTCGCCACCGATGTCCTTGTCGGACTTGGTCATCACGATGTACTCGCGGCACAGCAACGACTCCGCAGCCTTCACCCTGATTTTTCCGTACGGCTCGACCTTGAATTTGACATCGCAGTAGTCGTCGGTGCACACGAGGGACTTGCCGATTCGGACCTCAAAGCGGCCGTCCTCCGAGGCTGAAACAGACGAAATCACATGTCAGGTACACGATGGCGATTGTCAGTTGTCGGTAGCCACAGCCCCCGTTACAAAAGCTCCCAACGCACACGACACTACTTGAGGCCTACGTCGAAGCCCATATGAATATCCACTTACGCTAAACATTACGGTCACAAACCCACGCCGAGAATGAAGTACCCCATGACCAACAGATCTACTACTACCACCAAAATAAACCAAAACTTCTCACTTAAAGTGGACTTGTTTTAGAAAAGCCTTACAATTGATGGATACCATTATTATAAGCTGAATACCCGAATTTCGAGCCGAGTTTTCAGCGCGTGAAACATTAATTTTACGAAGACCTGTAAAGAAAAAGCAGAAGCAATGACACGATGAAGTACGTATCCCTTTTAGAATGTTCAGTTTGTGTAACTGCTTTCTCCAAAAGCAGTAAAACACAGTAACACTTTCAAGAAAGATGTGAAAGTGAAAAACAGTGGCGCGGTTTCACTGCTTTCTCTGAAGCAGAAGAAAGAGGAGGTGGTGCTTTATGTACTAGTTTCTGTAAGAACTTATTTGAATGCGTGTATTGTAAACTAGGCTCTGATTTTAAGAAATAGCAACAGCTTGTGGATATTTCCGAATAAGATGAACAAATGGGATATAGTTGTTGGTTAAGACAAGATTAAGTAAGCAAGTTTATTGTGTGTACACGCTGACCGTGCTTAATAACATCACAAGGTTGTAAAGGAACACATATTTTCTGAGGAACATGTATCAGAGGTCCAAGTGACTACTGTCTGGTTCTGCATGAGGAAGGCAGGTGAACTAGGATTAGCTTGTTAATTACACATTTTAAACTCACTGCCTTTCTTTTTGGAGGGGGAGGGGGCGAAACAGTGTATTTGGCAATAAGTACCTCACACTGTCGATTCTAGGCGGTTTACTGTTTATTGGCAAGACAGTATACCGCCTTTCCAGGAAGCCAGTGACTGTTTGGTGCCAAGTGCACTGCTTTCCTCACTGCAGGAATTTTCTATCTTTTTAAAAAGCAGTGTACGTTAAGAAAGACAGAACACCGCTTTTCGGAGGAAAGCAGTGTACTCAGCTCCGATAAAGTCACTTACTTTCTGGAAAGGCAGTGTACTGTCTGGTTCCAATAAACAGTATACCTCTTTTTTTTTAAAGCAGTATCACCACCGGAATACACTACTGCATTGACTTCTGCGAAAAACGAAATATGGAGCATAATAAGGCCGCCCACGTGGGGATTTAAAGGCCGGTAATATTACCGGTAAGATTCGGTAAGTTACCGTTACTTACGGTAATATTACCTGACCTCGAAAAAAGTGGTATTTTTCGGTAATATTCAGACTTGCAAAACTCTGAAAATTAGCTGTGCTTGCTGTTACAAGTAGTGAAAAGTGTATCTTTTTGGTTCTTACCAACACTGCAAAGCTTGAACCTACTCTAAAACACATCCTTCAAGATTATTTTTGCATGTTCAAGCAATTATCTAACTTCTCGCTGGAAGACAGCCGTGGCCATATACAATCCGTAATTCTGACACAAACTCATATTTCGAGTGATGAAAGGTATGAAGTGTTATAGCACATCAAGCATTGCAAGGATTGACTACTGTGACGGCGAAAACGTAGAAAAAACACACTATTTTAACAAATACCCGCTGTAAATCAATCTTTCTCATTATTACCAAAAATACCCGTAACTTACCAACCTTTCCGTAACTTACCGTAAGATTGAATCTTACCGGTATTTTTAAATCCCTAGCCCACGCATGAAGCGCCCTTTCGTCGCATATTCCATCTGTCCTCCAATACTGACAAAACTGTGGTCCGTGCAAAATCAGACAGAGCGTTAGAATGCCAAGACGACAGATTGATACCAGTTCCACAAGCGGACAAAAAGAGCAACGAAATGGATCATGTCTGTGCACTCCTCTCAGCCACTGCAGTAGGAGCAGTGTTGCCCAGCGCCAACGACGGGGACGTGGGAGTGGACTGGCGCCATAAGGGTGTTGTTTACCTGTATACAACAGGTTATGGTATCCAGTTTACCAAGGGGCGATTCACTCGTGTAGTACTCTGTACAAATTTTTGTAGTACCTCTGCAGTACCTGTAGTACCCCTGTAGTACTTGTAGTAGTCCTGCAGAACCTGTAATACCTTCGTAGTACCTGTAATACATCTGCAGTACCGGTGTAGTACTTGCAGTACCGGTGTAGTACCAGTAGAACTCTTAAATAGCACACACAGGGGACCATATCGGAGGGTCCTAAGGACAACGTCCGTTCTCCGGCGCGCATCTCAACAACGTCCGATCTCAGAGAGCAAGTCAACAAAGTTCGATGTCTCTATTCGCCCTCCGCGCCCCTCACCTGTAAGCGGTTGGCGAGGGGCGAGGAGGGCGAATAGAGACATCGAACTTTGTTGACGCGCTCTCTGAGATCGAACGTTGTTGAGATGCGCGCCGGAGAACGGACGTTGTCCTTAGGACCCATCGCTAGCGCCACCCCGCCTGGAACGATGTACGGTATGCATTGGGAAGGGAGGGGGTGGGGGAGGAAAAAACAGTTCACATGCACTGTGGAATCATCTAATAGGCACATCTATTTGATCTTGTCGCGAACGCAAACCACCTTTGACAAGTCTGAGAACATACAGCGGGTGTGGGGTGGGCAACCTGGACTTGTCTATGCACGCGTGTCGTGGGTAGGCCAGCCCGCACAGGTTCTACAAAACAGGTACTGCAGGTACTACAGAAGTACTACAAGTATTAAACCGGTACATACAGCAGATGTATTACAGGTACAACAGGGCTACTACAGGTACTATAGGGCTACTACAGATACTACAGTGCTGCTAAAGTTACTACATGGCTACTATAGGTACTACAGATGTATTCCACCTTACGGATGAAAGAACACGGTACTTGTAGTGGACTCCGGAAGGCACTGATAGGAAAACCCTCTCAACTGCACTGTGCTTGCCTGGACACCCGGCACATTAGTAGTACCTGTGTAGTACCTGTAATACTTGTGTAATACCTGTAGTACTACTGCAGTACTTGTGCAGTACTTGTAACACCTGTAGTACATTGTAGTACTTCTGTAGTAGCTGGAGTTGTAGTAGCTGGAGTTGTAGTAGCTGTGGTACCTGTAATACACTGTAAATATTTTTCGTCATATGACGACAAAAGCTGTGACGATTCACTGATCACCTGAATATGTCGTCACTTTACGATGTTTATTCGTCACGCAACGACTTCTTCGTAGGGTTAATAATTCGTCACATCTAACCGAACTTCACGAAAACATACTTTTCTATCGGTTAATGCCAAATAAAATCGGTGACGAGTTATGTGTCACTTGGTCTGTGACGACTTATTCGTTTTTCAGATTTAGCCAGAGGATTGTCGTAAAATGACGATAAATATTTTTACAGTGTACATGTAGTAGTTTAAATTTGTAGTACCCTGTACACCGATTTTCCGAGTGAATCGCCCCTTGCAGTTTACGCTAGCCACTGCGCCAGTGAAATTAAGTGCTTAAAAAGGCATTTCTTGTGTTTGTGATTGGTGCTTGTGATAACCTTGTCTGGAGACAAGAAGACAGCAGAGCCAGCAGTCTACTGATGGCTCGAAGGAGACCACCACTACTGCTACCACTGTGATCCAAAATGGCCTCCCGCCGATCCCCATGCCGCAAGGGGAAGAAAACTGGACTTGAGTATGTGAACACCTCAGTGAACGCGTGTGAGGCCTGGAAGGCCTTGTGCGATGTATTTGAAGGATCGAGCATCCACCAGCAGCTAGCCCTACTCTACAGACTGCTGGAAACCAGCCAGGACAAGTCTTCCGACCTGGACAAATACATCTATGCGGTAAACTGTTGGAGAAGATGGAGGCGGCCGAAATTGGCCTACCCGAAAGGACTTGAAGACCGATGACCAGCATCAGATGATAAGGACCGTCATTGAGCGCACCTGCGCCACTACATCAGCAGATGGCAAGCCGCTCCCGCCGTTCCTTAAAGGTGGGTTTACGATGACCAGGTCTCGCGTCGCGCCTGAGGGGTTCGCGTCGCGCCAACCGATCTGCCCCCTGGGACCTTATGAGAGCGTTTAGGATGCAGGCTCGCGTCGCGTCTAGCTCGACGCCGCGACGCGAGCGTCAGAATATCTGGCGTGCTTGAAATTTGCCACGACGCGAACGCCAGCCGCACGTCAGCAGCCAATCAGAAACGAGAAGAGCTCGAGTAAGAGAACCATCAGCAGTCGGAGCGGTTTGTTGAGAGCGATACGTATTGGCGGGAGTTTGAGTTGTTATTCGAATTTTTTTTAATTCAACACTCATAGTGTAATAACAATGTCCCAGTAACCTTCAGAAGAAGAAAAAGAAGCCGCGAAGCAAGCGGAAATGCGGCTGCGAGAGCAAGTGATGGAGGAAGTGAGGGTTAACAAGCTTTTATATGCCATAGGGGAAAATGGGTACAAAGACTCGAAAAAGAAAAACCAAGTGGTGCAAGAAGCGGCTGATGAGTTAAAAAGTAAGAATAATGTAGACATTCAAGGTAATCATCTGGCTTCTGCTAATGCTGAGATTTTGCCAACCCCTCTGCTGCTTATTAAAGTCACAGTACCCATACCCATAACCTGTACTCTGCTGCACTCCTTAGTTCTCTCTCTTAATTCTTGGTTGATGAAGCTTATAGTTCCTATGCATTCTTTTTCTAGTGACTGCCGACCAGTTCAGGAGGCACTACAAATACCTCAGGGACGGCTTTGCAAAGGAGAAGAAGTTGAGGAATAGCGAAAATTAAAGTGGTGCGGCGGGGAAGTCAGATAGAAAACCTTTCCCATTCTATGAGAAGATGGCTTTTTTAGAGCCATTTCTCAGAGTGAAACCGTAAGTATATCGCTGAGCTGCATGCTTCTCTTTGTGGCATGTGTACAGATTTTTTTTTTTTTAAACTGATTGTTTCTTTTTATGGTGTTGCAGAAGCTTCAACAACTTTGAAGAAGCAACTCGGTCACAAGAAGATGGTGACCATAGGATGACGAAGAAACGAAGACGAGCTTCTCACCCAGGCCGAAGAGGTGGCTGAGATGCTTCTTGACGAAGTAGTGGGAGAAGACGGCGTTATAGTACTCAAAGATACCCCACGGTCTCAGCAGGTGCGTGAGCTACTTGCATAAGCACCAGTGCTGGCCAATGCCAAAAAAAAAACAACAAAAAAACTACACTTTTTCCCGATGTGCCTTGCCATTAAGAGAGGGAAAAGAAGAGGGAAGGGTAAGACCCTCGGCCTTCGACTTCAAACAAAAAGGTGAAGCCAAATGAACTACTCAAACCGCCCTCACAAACCCTGGAGAAGCTGCCTGTTTTGGGGGAGAACGGCCAAACTATTAAAGATAGACGCAAAGTGCTTCAGAAATTGTCTAAAGTTATTAATTCAGCTGACAAGGCGTTGGGAGTGAAGGAGGAAACTTCCGAGAATTCTTTAGTATGTGCTAAGATACAGATAACTTTAGACAAGGTGAAAAACATAAGAAAGCAGGTGCAGTGGCGGCGAAAATTTAAAAGTTGGTGGAAGAAACAGAGGATGAACTTCTAGATGAAATGGAGGCGCAGTAGTGCGACACAGTAGGACTCAGAGCTGAAGGCAAAGCTGCAACAATGTTGTGGGATAACTAACTTTAAAAGATTTCTCAGCTCTGACATTAGTTTTCTCACACATTGTTTGTTGCATTACTACCTTTTTCTGTAATAAAAATGCCAAAGTAATGACTTTGCTGTTAAGTGTTAATTATTTTTTGTTTCATTTTAAAAATATTTCATAAGAAATTGTTTCTTTATGTTTCATTATTTTTGTGACTGATGTTACTGTATTGACTATTTTTCTTACACTATATTTACTATATTGAGATTGTTTGGTCAAGATTAAATTTAACAAATATGTCACCCCTTTTCCAGAGTGCAAGTGGTGCAAGAAACTTAAGCCCGGCAGAGGAGGCAGGCCAGTAGACCTTGAACTGGCCCAGCAACCACCCAGTGGGTAGACCAAGTCAAGTAGAAAGTGAACCATTGGCCCAACGCTGGTTGCAGCCCACTCTATAAAGATGAAGACGAGAGGCCACTGGCGCGCCGTTTGGATGAACTGTCTTGGAAAGAATACGTTGAATACTTGCGGAAGCTGCGAAAGCGGTTGAAAGATATTCTTTCCTCTGAAAAAGAGTATGAATCGCTGGAAGCCGTGTGGGCTGAAGCCGAATGCCCTGATGATGAAACTTACATTTTGGCCATTCGAACGCAGCTTATTCGACCGCAAGTACTGAATAAGAGGGCAATGTGTGATCCCTGTATACCTTGAAAAGAGAGCCGGACTGGCCCAAGGCCCTACTGCACCCAGAGAAAGGAGTTCTTGTTCCAAGTCTAAGAAATGTCTTGACCTTTTGGGGATTGAACTAAGCAAAATAATTACTCACGTGAAGTTATGTTGTGTTGGATTAAGAATTTTTCTCTTGGATCAAAACTTTTTTGGTATTGGTTCAACATTTGTATAGACTTAGTTACAACAATGCCCAAAAACGGATCAAGTAAATATTACTTGTTCCAAGAAACGGTTTCCCTGAGTGTGCTGGGTGTGTACCCTGACAGAACGGAGGCAGCCAGCTTTCGGACCAGGGTGCCAACCAGCAAGCTTAGGGAGCTGAAAGTGTTTCCCAATAATTTTTCTTCGTTTGCAATGGGTTAGTGAAAGAGATCATCAATTTTATGCCAATTTTCTGGAAAACCTATTTATTTATTGACAATTTTTTACTGCAGATAGATATTCGGAGTTTCTCGTGGACATGGAGTATGAGAAGGCACTCCCTGTGCCCTATAAGAAAGCATCTATGGTGCTTTCCAAAATGTGTCGAGTGGCTCGGGATTTCCGAGGCCGTAGAAACAAAGAGTAAGTCATATTGATAAATTTTGCATTCCCTAATAGATTAGCATAGCTTGATAAATTATATATTTTCCAAAATGATTGAGGACATGCAGTTTATGTCTCTTCACCAAAAAATTTGCTGTGTAAATGTCTAATTGGTCTTCTTGTCTGTTTTCACAGTGGTTCTTCTGAAACTCAAAGCAGCAGCCGTGAGAGGAGCAAGAAGCGTGATATAAAGAACCAGTAACCAGGCACTACTTTGCAAGGTGATACTACAATTGTCTATTCAAGCAGCCAACTTCACTTGCTGAAATTGTATACTAAAGTGTGCTTTCTGCTTCAGTTTGTCAACATAGTGTGACTAAAAAGGTACAAATGAAGCCAATTCTTAATGGTTGTCTAGTCTTTGTTTGCAGCTGAATGTCGTGACCAGCTGTCCTCCAGGGCAACAAGCTCAGTGGCATCAGCGGAGTGTGAGAAGGTACAATATGTTACTCGTCTTCATTGTAACACCCTTTATGGACATGCTTATCTACTGTTGATTTTCTTTTATGTTCCAGGTCCACCTGTGTGATGAAATCTTCATCACTCAGTCAGAATACCGCGCCCTGGGTGAGATGCCTGGCAACGACAGTGACTGGGCATACAGGCTGCTGTGTGCTGCTTTCGCACAACCTGAGGAATGGCGCCTCAATAAAAAGCCGGGGAAGAAGCAGTTCTCCAAAAATTTAAAGAGGATAGCACAAGGTACACACATACATACTTTGTCCCGCTTTTAAATTTAATCTGTCCCTCATCAGTATGAAGGCCGTGACCAGCGCGGATCTGAACAGCGACGCCTTCGTGTTCAGCTCGGCGAAGAAGGGGCTCGTCTTCCCCAGCCTCACGCTGAACTCAGCCCAGTTCTGGATGGAGATCGACCACGACCTGTTCGCCATGGTGCGCACGCTGGGCAGGCCCACGCTCTTCATCACCATCTCCGCCGCCGAGTACCACTGACCGCTCGATGGCAGCGGGTGGCAACTCGGCTAGGCCGGCTGATACCAACTTCCCCCGAGTCCGGGCGGAGGGCCCGCGGCGGGATCGGACTGCACTGGCCTCTTCCAACGGCAATATATGAATGAAACTGGACTCAAACACCAAACCCGGGGCGAAAAAACCAAAGCTTAGGTTTCAGAGAACACGCCACTATTTTTTTCAGACCGGGAAGTGCCACGGTTTATTTACATTAACAAATACAAAATATGGCAGCGACTAGGTAAAGTTTACACTTAAGGCTGAGCCTAAAATTTCATACCATAATTTTTTAAAATGTTTTTTAACCCGCTGGGGACGAAAACTGAGACCTGGAGCTGTTCCGGCATGCATTAATTACCGCCACATGTGGGTGATTGACTCTCCCGGCTTTCAACATAGACTCGCAGTTTAAGTTTCAATTTTAGTTTGAGTTTCAGGTTCCACTTTTAAGTTTGAGACATAGTTCTATGGCCCTAATAAGTCACCATTCTCATGCATTCAGTACCGCAACATGTGGGTGATTCACTATGTTTACTATCCCGGCTTTCAGCGTTGACTTGCAGTTAAGGTTTCAATTTTAGTTTGAGTTTCAGGTTCCTCTTTCAAGTTTCACCTCTCTCGTGAACATGCTATCACCCGCTATCACCTCTGTTTACCTCTTCCAATTTCTCATACATTGCGAGCTTCCAGGTTAGCCACCACACAAAGACATCTTTCAGACATGTAATAAAGAAAGAGCAGCGGTAAAGTTGGTTAATTTGTCGTTGCAATATTTTGATGATTATATTTTTACCTGGTTATAATGCCTTGACCATTTCTGGTCGTTAATTTGTAAAAGTGCGAAGAAACAATGTCGTCTCTTTGTTTTGTGCTGTTGGCCCTACCCTCAGAGAGCTGTTGCGATCGGATCGGTGGGGTCGCTTTCTTGCCTGCCTATAAGGGCTTCGCAGTTAAAGAGGAACTTATAGCCTGAGTTTAAAGGGCTCAGCCAATTGCATTTCTGTATAATAGTCCATAACCCCAATCAGTGTGTGAATTTTTCTTGATAATTTGCTTCTGCTAGTATATCCAGTATCTACATAGGGACGTACGACCGCAGATCTGACTTCAAAACTTTCGTTTCAGAATGCTCCATCAACTAGTAGTAATACATCAAACGAGCAGACGGATAGCTCTAATTTTCCCACATCAGATGCTAGTGAAACAATGGATACAGCAGGAAAGCAGGTAAGTTTATTCTGAAGTGGTTGTGAACATCTGCACATCATAAATATCAAATTAATCATAATTTTTTTTCATTGCTTTGCCTCAGGATACATATTGCTGCAAACCATTAACTGAGGCACATCCGTGCTCTGTGACAGAGGGATTTTCAGAAACTGGACCAGAAACCGAAGCAGACGAGGTAAAACGATAGTTCTTGAGCACTGGTGTTATGATCGAAATTTTTTTGACCCTAGACTTCAGGAACTATTGAAATATGTGTTATTCTTCTGTGGTGGGATGTGTCAATTACTCTGCTACAAATATTTTGTTTTATTGTGAAGAGTACATTTGTTCCCTTAGATTTCTGCTGGAGATCAACCAAAACAGAAAAGGAGACACAACAAGAAGTTTTTGGCTTATAGAAGGAAAAACCGAGGAGTGAAAAGAGTAAGTTATCAAAACAGTCATAGAGCTCATGAATTCTAATCCTGTATGTGATTGCTTTTCTTACGATCTTTTTCTTTCTTCACTTTTCTAGGCTGGCATTCTGAAAATTGTTGCCAAAATGGATTTTGAAGACAAAACTGACTCTGATTCTGATTCTAATTGTGAGTCTGATATCAGTATTCCAGATGATTTCAGCCTTTCTGATGTGGAGATAGAAAGTGAAGAGGCAAACAGAAGTGTAGTTAAGGAGGATTCTGATTCAGATGTGAGTAAACTTAAGAATTTGATTTGGGAGTGAATCTTGCAATAAAATGTTCAAAAATATTTGTGAGTCACAATGGGATTTGAATGCCAACTTCAAGATAATCAAGCTATAAGATTAACTTCATTTCGTGATGAATATACTTCAAATGCATTGACAAATAAAGAGTGACTTTGAAAGACAATTGATAGAGGCAGCTTAAAATTATACACCTGGAAATTTTGTTACCAATTTCCAAGTGGTTATTTTGTTGTTCTGATTTTATTACAGCATGCCAACTATCCAGGGAAACTGAAGCTGAAAAGAAGAGTGAACCAACAGCAGCTGATTCTGATGTAAGAGTCTTTTTTTTTTTTTTTTTTTTTTTTGTTATATATCGACATATGTAAACTACAATTTAATCCTTATCTTATATTTTCTCTCTGATAACTTTCCTTTCCGTTTTTTTTTTTTTTCTTTCAGGTAACCATTTCATCTCTTGTAACAAACATGAGGCTTTTGTTGACTGATGAGTGGTCTATTGACTCAGTGCAGGGCCACATTCTGAGGATGGTCCTTCTGAATTCATTAAAGAAGGCTGCAGTTGACAGAAATATTTATTTTGATATCAATTCTAAGGCTGTTGGAATTTTCGTTCATGGTGTGCCAGTGTCCCCAGATAATCGTGTATTTAAGTGTCATATTGTCCCAGATGAAGAAAACATTGGGTCAATATCTGATTTTTTGTCTGAGCTGGCCATGAGAATTCAGTTAATGAAAGTTTGTGAAGGCATTGCAGAAAATCAAGACTTGTGGGATGTTACCAAAGGCTATCTAGACTATTCTACTTCAATAGAAGATCCTATTTACAGAAATGGATCGTGTCATCTTTTGATTAAATCTAACAAACAAATATGCCAAAGCTGCCAGGAAGAAATGAAGAAAATAGAAAGGGAATTAGAAAGAAGAGAAAAGGGAAGTGATCCAAGGACACCCGACAAATATTTATCAAAAAGTGCTCTGAAAGAGAAGAAGGAGAAGTATAAGAAGATGTTTCGTGGTGAAAAGCTGAAGGCTGATAGATTAGAAAAAAGGGTTGACGCTCTGCAAATTAAATTGGACAGTGTTTTGAAAGATGATCTGACTGGCTTGTTAAATGCCAATCAGAATAAGATGACTCCCATCCAGAAATTATTTTGGCAACAGCAGATGGAAGCTTTGTCATTAGATGATAAACGAGGTATGCGTTGGCATCCTATGCTAATCCGCCTGGCATTGCATTTACATTCCCTTTCTGACAATGCATATGAGTTTTGGAATGATACTAAAATTTTAACTCTGCCATCAAAAAGAAGGCTTTATGATTATAGCCATTTTGTTGTACCAAAGGAGGGCTGTCAAGAAGAATATTTATTGCAAATCAAAGACAAGATTGCTAAATGTGGGCCAGATGAACATTTCTCATTTATCAATTTAATGTTTGACGAAATGCACCTAAGATCTGGGTTAGTAGTAAGGCGGTCAACTGGAGAACTGATAGGCTACACCGAATTGGACAATGTCGAAGAAGAATTAACTAAAATGCAACATGAATTAGACAACTTGTTGTATATTTATAATCTCTTACATTCCTGTAATATTGTTACCTGCTTAGTCTTGTATATACATTTAAACATCCCACCATGTACATATTTCTCATATCATGTAACTAGCTAATTATCATACTGCATTCTCACCGCCTGCTTATAACTTGTTCTCTACCTGCCCAATGTCCTGTACTGTATCCCGGAATAAATGCACTTCACTTCCGTTTCTCACACAACCGTGTCTGGACGTATTTTATTTCGCTCTCCCGTATCAAAACTCTTATCTATCATCATCTACTAAAACTGAACATTTATACAACAGGTTATGGGCCCAGTCCCGCCTACAACTGCGCGAGTGTTTTTATCTGTATAATTCATACAGATTATTTGATATTTATATCGTGCGCTGAACTTGTGTTTTGGAGGTTAGAACACGTGTGTGCTTGCCGTGTTCTACAAGTGAAATTCAGTGCATTGTGAGTTGTGCTAAGTGATTGTGACTTTGTTTTTACTCGATTTTCGTACCGAGCTTCTGGACTAAAAAATGCCCCGCACTAGAAGCCAGCAGGAGGGCAGTGAGGGCTCCGATGAGCCGACCGTGCTGCCGGCTGCCGCTATCATCAATACCGCTACGCCTTTCAAGAAATTGAAGGGAGTAGAGAATTGGAGCTCGTGGAAGTCGCTCATGGAGCTGCATCTTAGTGAATACGATGACTGCATCCACGAGGAGCTGCCGGCCGTATTCCAGGCCGACCGGACCAGCCAGCACTTCAAGAGGGACCTGGCGGCCCGCAAAATACTCCTCTTCGCCATGGAGGAGAGCATCCTCTCTATCGTGGCCGGGGCCACGACGGCCTTCCAAGTCTGGAAGTCCCTGGTAGCAGCTTTTGAGGACCAAGGAGCACGTCGTCGCGCGTCGGTGCTGAAGAAATTGGTGACGCTTCGCCAGACCGGGGACTTAAAGGACTATGTGCTGCAGTTTAAGTCCCTGGTGCAGCAGATCAACCAGATGGGGAGGCCAATCCAGGATGGCGACCTCCTCACCCAAGACCTGCTGACGGTGCTGCTACTCCAAGGGGTGCAGGAGGAGCACCGCTATTATTGCCAGATGCTGGAGAAGCTGAAAGAAAAAACCGACGAGGACGGCAACACTTTCCTCCCCTTCGACCCAATCGCTGATGACCTGCTGCGAGAGGGAATTCGCCTCGTGTCGGAGCGCCGGGATTCGAACCTCGCGCTCAAAGTGCAGCGGGCGCCACAGCAGACGACACCACAGCAGCAGCAGACACGCCGGTTCCAGCCGTACAACCAGCACCAGGGTCCACCCACCGCCAACCGAGGACGCGGCGCCGGACGGGGTGGCCACTCTGGGAGTCTCTCGAGGGGGCCGTGGCGCGGCTCTTCGCGGGGGCGCTGGAACAGCTGGAGCGGACACGGACAACAAAACAATAACTATAACCAACAAAATAACCCCAACCAAATGACAACTGCAACTCCAGGACAATTCCCCATTTGCAAGTACTGTAAAAAGACTAACCACGCTGAAATTAACTGCCGCTTTAAACCCAAACCAGACAGACAAACCAACCAGGGACAACGAGCAGAGACTAACACAAATGCACCTACAGTGTGGAAAGTTGCCATTGCCAAAAGACCAGGAGACAAACTTCCCCAAACTGACCTAAACGCTGGACCAAAATTATTAAAAGTTGATAGTAGTGGACTAACTAATGTTGAAAAAGAAATAAAACACATTGAATATTATCTCGATAGTGGTTCATTTGAAAACTTACAGAATGATATTTCTTCTTTGCAGGACTACAGACCTGTCCCTAGAGAGGCCATCGAATGTGCCGGAGATCAAATTTTGTACACTGAAGGAGCAGGGAAAATTTGTCTGGACGAGGAGGTGCACCCTGGGTTGTCAGAAATTAAGGTCATGTATTCTTCTGGACTGTCATGTAACCTCCTGTCCGTGAGTACGATTGCTAAAAGCAATCTTGTAACAGTGTTCATAGATAACTATGGTGGTGTGTTTCGCAAGGAAGACATTATTATTAAAGGCAAGCCATTATTGAAGGCAAAGGAATTAAATGGAACTTATAAAGTCAAACTTCAAGTCAAGACTTCATGCCATGCTTTAAGAGCTAGTTCAAATTCTGATAATTATAAACTTTGGCATAAAAGATTTGCTCATTTGGGTAAAAATAACCTTAGCCTATTAAGAAATGGTCTAGTTAACGGTATTTCTGAAACCATGTCTGATGACTCTCATCCTTGCGAAATATGCCTGGAAACCAAACAGACTAGGACTCCATTGCCTCAAGGTTTTGCTAGTAGATCAAACGAGTTACTTGGTATAATACACTCAGATGTCTGTGAGGTGACTGATTCTACCTCTTGGGAAGGCTACAGATATTTTGTGACCTTTATAGATGACAAAAGCAGATACACCATGATTGGATTATTGAAGCACAAAAATGAAGTTTTTGAAAAATTTAAATCTTATAAGGCACTAGTGGAAAGACATTTACAGAAAGGCATTAAAATTCTCAGATCTGACAATGGAACTGAATATTGCAACAAAAACTTTGATGAATATCTTAAAAAGGAAGGAATTATCAAGCAGCTTTCTGTTGTGGACACTCCAGAGCAAAATGGTGTCGCAGAGAGAGCAAACCGTACTTTGCTTGAAAAGGTCAGGGCTCTGCTGAAGGAAGCAGGCCTTGATCCCAGATATTGGGCAGAGGCTCTTGAGATGGCTGTCTACCTCAAAAATATTTCTCCCACAAAAGCCGTGGAAGGCATGGTTCCAATTCATTCTTGGTCTGGTTCGAAACCTAATGTGGAGAATTTAAGGGTGTTTGGCTGCTTTGCCGCAGTTCATGTTAGTAGAAAGAAAAGTAAAAAGTTAGGAGCTAGAAGTAGGAGTTGTATTTTTATGGGGTATGATGGGGAAAAGAAGGGTTTCAAACTTATGGACATTAATCAGCCTAGGAAATATTTTGTAGAAAGAAGTGTAGTGTTTGATGAAAATAGATTCCCTGCGAAGGAGATAAAGAGAGATAGGGGAATCAGAATTGGTAACCAAGGAGAAACTTCAAATTCAATTCCTTCTTATATGGAGGTGGTGACTCCCACACTCCCCACAAATTTTCAAAAGGACTTGTGCTCAAGTTATGGCACCAATGGTCCCCAATTACAAAATGACCCGTGCTCAAGTAATGGCACCAATGGTCCCCAACTACAAAATGACCCGTGCTCGAGAAATGGCACCAATGGTCCCCAATTACAAAATGGCCCGTGCTCAGCTTATGGCACCAATGGCCCCCATATATCAAATGGCTTGTGCTCAACTAATGGCACCAACAGCCCACACTTGTCAAGCTCAAGTGATACATATTCATCTACCGATATATCACGCTTTTCTCATGATCAGCCCAGCTGTAGTAGCCTGACTGATTCCACAGATCTCATAGATGTCGAAAATACCAGCACCATATCAAGTGTTGAAGAGTTTGTAAATATCTCAAAAAGGACAAGAGTCCCCAAACAGTTCCCCGATTTTATTATGACTAATAACAGAACAAATTTGGCTTCCAAATCAACAGTGTCAGATATTAATCCTCATGTCTTTGTGCCTAATAGTGCTCGTGAAGCCCTGCAAAGCCCAGAATCAGCACTCTGGGTCCAGGCTATGATGGATGAGCTGAAATCTTTCAATGACTGCGGAGCATGGACCTTGGTGGTTCCCCAAGGCAGTTCAAAAATAGTCGGTAACAAATGGGTTTTCAAAAGAAAAACTAACCCTGATGGTTCCTTATTATACAGAGCCAGGCTTGTGGCGAAGGGGTATACTCAGACCTATGGTGTTGATTATTATGAGACCTTTGCTCCTGTTGTGAAACGATCCACTCTTCGACTGCTTTTTTCAGTCGCTGTAAATTTCAATTTAAACATTGACCATTGGGATGTTAAGACTGCTTTCTTAAATGGTGACCTGTCAGAGACTGTGTATATGGCTCAACCAGAGGGTTTTGTAGCAGAGGGTTATAAAAATCATGTATGTAAATTAAATCGTGCTATTTACGGTTTGAAGCAGGCTGCTAGAAGTTGGAACTTAAAGGCAGATAAAGTTTTAAAGGACCAAGGTTTCGTCAATTTTTGGGACGAACCCTGTATATATATAAAAAGAAGGGAATCTTCTATTATCATCATTGCATTATATGTAGATGACTTTTATGTATTCTATGATAATAACTGGGACAAGATTGAATTATTAAAGGTGCTTAAATCTCATTTTGTCATTAAGGACCTGGGAGAAGCAAAGACTTGCTTGGGAATTAAAATTGAGAGGGACTGGAAAAGGGGTTCCCTTCTCCTTCATCAGGAAGAATACATTAATTCAGTTCTATCAAAATTTAATATGTCTAACTGTATAGGGGTCAGCACTCCCATGGAGTACAAATTAAAGTTTGAAGAGTTAAAGGGTATTAAGAAAGGGGAAGAGCCTTACCAGGAACTGATTGGTTGTTTGCTTTACCTGAGTGTCTGTACCAGACCTGACATTTCTTATTCAGTGAGTTTTTTGAGCCAGTTTAATAATTGTCATTCTAAAGTTCATTGGAATCTTGCCAAGAGGCTATTGGCCTACTTGAAATCTACACCAAGGGTCGGTCTAAACTATAATAAATCTGAGAATCCCACTTTCTGTTTAATTGGATATGCTGACGCAGACTGGGCAGGAAACCCATCTGATTTTAAATCCTACAGTGGATACTGCTTCAAAGTTGACAATAACTTAATATCTTGGGAAAGTAAAAAACAAAAACTTGCAGCTCAATCCTCAACAGAGTCCGAATATATTGCAGTCACAGAGGCAGTAAAGGAGTCAAAATACTTGAATAAATTTATCAGTGATTTATTTAATTGTGGAGAACAACGAGTGACAATTTTTAATGATAACATGAGTGCAATTAAATTAGCGTATTCCACTGGATTCAGTGCTAGGACTAAACACTTTGGATGCAGGATGCAGCTGGTGAGGGATGCTGTGCAAGATGGTGAAATAAATTTAGAACATATGTCAACAGATGTAATGCCAGCAGATATATTAACAAAGTCACTTGGGGCTACAAAGCATGTAAACTGTTCTTTATACCTAGGATTATCTGTAAATTCCAGGATGTTGCAAGATTAAGGGGGTGTGTTGTATATTTATAATCTCTTACATTCCTGTAATATTGTTACCTGCTTAGTCTTGTATATACATTTAAACATCCCACCATGTACATATTTCTCATATCATGTAACTAGCTAATTATCATACTGCATTCTCACCGCCTGCTTATAACTTGTTCTCTACCTGCCCAATGTCCTGTACTGTATCCCGGAATAAATGCACTTCACTTCCGTTTCTCACACAACCGTGTCTGGACGTATTTTATTTCGCTCTCCCGTATCAAAACTCTTATCTATCATCATCTACTAAAACTGAACATTTATACAACATTTTGTGCTTGTGACTTGTGCTTGTGATAACCATGCCGGAGACAAGAAGACAGCAGAGCCAGTAGTCCGCTGATGGCTCACAGGAGACCACCACCACTATGATCCAAAGTGGCCTCCCACCGATTCCCATGCTACAAGGAGAAGAAAACTGGTCCAATTGGAAGTTCCGCGTCGAGATGCATCTCGGCGTGGAAGGTCTGTCGGATTGCCTAGTGACAGCACCCGACCCCACCGACGCCGCAGCCGTCCAGCGTGATTTTCGGGCAAGATCACGAATTTGCCTGAGTGTAGGAGACTCTATTCTAAAATACGTGAAGACGGCAGTGAACGCGTATGAGGCCTGGAAGGCCTTGTGCGATGTGTTTGAGGGATCGGGCATCCACCAGCAGCTATCCCTACTCTACAGGCTGCTGGAAACCAGCCAGGACAAGTTCTCGGATCTGGATAAATACATATATGCGGTAAAGGAACTGTTGGAGAAGATGGAGGCGGCCGAAATTGGTCTACCCGAAAACGCGGCGTCGGGTATACTTCTGAAGGGGTTGAAGAATGATGACCAGCATCAAATGTTAAGAACTGTCATCGAGCGCACCTGCGCCACTAAATCGGCAGATGGCAAACCGCTCCTTAAGTTTGCCACCGTCATGGAGCAGCTCATGCGTGAGCATATCAAGGAGAAGTCCGAGAGGGTCAACAAGGCGGCCCTCACAACGAACCCCAAGGCGGCCAAGACAGCAGGACCGAGTTCGAGAGGTGGCGCCAATCCAAGATGGCAGCCATATCCGGCGGGACCAGGAGGCGGCCAGCGAGGTGGACATCGGGGCGGCCGTGGAGGCCGTGGCGGCCATCATACCAGCAGGCCGTGGAACCAGCAGACGACGCAGCAGCCGCATCAAAACATCAGCGGCGGCCAGCAGCAGCAGGGTCAGGCAGGCGGACCCTCCACCTGCCGATTCTGCAAGAAAGACAATCACCCGGAGAAGGTTTGTTGGTGGAATCCTGACAATCCTAAAAACAGGCTGAATAAAAATCAAAGCGCCAATGAGCAAGTAAGTGTATCTGTCTCGGGGCCCCCAAGTGGAAGGTGGCCATTGCAAAAAGAGTAAATTGTGATAATGTGCAGACTGATGTGGCAGCAAAAGTGTTGAGGGCTGAAAATGTAAATGACAACATTAAATCTCATACATTCTATCTTGATAGTGGTTCTTTTGACAATTTGCTGAGTGACCCAACATGCATACAAAATTACAAAACATGCCCTAAAGAGTCCATTGAATGTGCGGGAGATCAAATTCTTCACACTGAAGGTGCAGGTGCCATCCAACTAGACCCAGAATATCATAAAAATCTTTCTGAAATACAGGTTAAATATGTCCCAGGACTAAGCAGTAATTTACTGTCAGTTAGCACTATCTCCAAAAGCAATCTAGTTACAGTTTTCATGGATAATTATGGTGGAGTTTTCAGAAAGGAAGACGTTGTAATCAAAGGCAAGCCAATCTTAAAAGCAATAGAAAGTAACGGGACCTACAAAGTAAATCTTAACATAAGCAAAAGTAGTGTGGCCTTGAAGGCAAGCTTTTCCAATAAAATATACTCACTGTGGCATAAAAGATTCGGTCATGTAGGCATAAATCGTCTAACTAGTCTCAAGAATGGTCTAGTAGATGGGATCGCACAGAACTTTACATCTGGAACAGACCCGTGCCAGATATGCTTGGACTCAAAACAAACAAGAACCCCACTGCCAACTGGCAGAGTTAAACGAGCAGTCAAACTGCTTGAGATAATCCACTCAGATGTATGCGAGGTAACGGACACTCTCTCATGGGAAGGTTACAGATACTTTATAACTTTTATAGATGACAAAAGTAGATATACAATGATTGCTTTCCTGAGAAAGAAGAGTGAGGTGTTTGAAAAATTCAAATCTTATCAAACTATGGTTGAAAGATATACAGAAAATAAAATTAAAATTCTTAGGTCTGACAATGGGACAGAATACTGTAATCAACAGTTCACTGAATATTTCAAAAATGAAGGAATTATCAGGCAATTTTCTGTGGTTGACACTCCTGAACAAAATGGTGTTGCGGAGAGGGCTAATCGTACATTATTAGAAACAGTTAGAGCTTTACTCAACCAAGCAGGTCTTGATGAGAGATACTGGGCTGTCGCACTTGAGATGGCTGTGTACCTGAAGAATCTAAGCCCTACTAAATCAGTGGATAGTAAAGTTCCCTTTCATGCTTGGACAGGCACCAAACCTAATGTGGAGGGTCTTAGAATTTTTGGGTGCCAGGCCTCTGTCCATATTAGCAAAAGGAAAAGTAAGAAATTAAAAAGGAGAAACACCACAACGGTGTTAGAAACTTAAGAATGTTATCAGATTAAAGGAGGGTGTTGTATTAAGTAATCTTCACATTCTTAAGTTGTTGTAAATATTGTGAATAAACTGTCCTCTGTAATGTGTATATTTGAATATACCGCCATATGTATATTTTTCATACTCTGCTAATTGAGTAACTAGCTAACTATCATAGTCACTGCCTGTACATAATTGCTCATGTATCTGTGCACTCCCACAATGCACTTCGACTCTAGCTGCAGCCATGTTGGTCCAAAAATAAAACTTCACTTCCTGTCCAGACCCAGCTCTGTGTACATCGCTTGTTATTACCTGCTCCTTATATCTCCTTACATCTTTAGAATCAGTGAAAAAGCACATTCCATAACTTACAAATACCACATATGATACTAAAGAGTTGATCAAATTCATACGTTTAATGAATCGTTTCTTTGATTGTGTAAATGTGAAAGGAGAGGGTGTTATAGCAGAAGAGGAAATTTCAAGGAAGATTCCATACTCTAGTTGTGATGACCCTAGATTTCAATTTTTGGAACACGAGTTCTTAGATTTCTTTGAAGACTGGAAGAAAGACATTGAAAATAGACCAGGCTATTTTACTGAAATGGAGAAGAGCCGTATGATTATTAGTCACCAGGGTCTTGGAGCTTTACAAATTACCGTAAATGGCATGGTTGGTGCTATTAGATACATGCTTGATGTGGCCAAAGCTCCTTCAATCAGTGCTAGAGTGTTCAACCAAGATCCTCTTGAGCAGTACTTCAGTAAAGTGAGGCGGGCTCAAGGGGACAATAGAAATCCCTTTTTAATTGCAGCTCATAGCATAAGACAAAATTTAACTTCTGGTGCTCAGTTTGCCTCCTTGACGGAAAAAGGAAACACACAAGTTCTGAAGAGGAAGGATATGGAAATTGATTCATCGCCGCTGCCAACAAGGAAAATTCAAAAGAAATCCAAGGACAGCACTTAGATTTTTTTTTTTTGTATTGCCCTCAAAAAACTTTGATGGCTTTATTTGGTGATGTTTTTGATCTCTCCTTAGATATTTATGTATTTATGTATTAGTTGTTTTGTTTCACTTGGTGTTACAAGAATATTTGTCAGAGAACGCAGAACGTAGCAAATTATAAATTATGTGGAAATTGTGAGTGAGGATAAATTATTCTTCCATAAAGGAGTGTGTGATGTTTATGTATTCATGTATTAGTTGTTTTGTTTCACTTACAAGAAAATTTATCAGACAACACAGAATGTAACAAATTCTAAATTATCTGGGAATTGTGAGTTAGGATAAATAATTCTTCCCCAAAGGAGTGTGTTTCACTGTGGCAGAGCTCTGCTTGGTTTAATGATTAAAAGAAACAAAGGATAGAGAATTTACTTCATTTTAACAGTTATTTCAGATGCTTTTGAAATTCAATTAAAAAAAGAAGTACAATGTTTCACTTGTTTCCTTTACTAATTCATTTTCAATCCTTAAAATACCACAGTCAATCACAAAAGTTTATTCATTCCACTTGAGTATCACCCTTTTCTACATAATTGCGCTGCAAATGAGTTCTTAGTGCAACAGAAGTGGCACTAATGGTTCTTGCCTGAGCCCTATTCATTTTCTTCTCTTCCAATAATAATGAAGACCTAACAAATACTGATATCACATCTCTCATAAATAAAAGAGACTCATTTTCAGACATATAGGCATTGGTAAGATGAAACCAATGATCTAACAGTACAGGACTACCTAGAATTTCCTCCATCACTGTTTGAGTATTAACATTTCCAATAACTTTAACAAAAGGTATTACTTCAGTTTCTATAGGAATGAAAAAATCTATAGCGTGATCACTAAGTGCAATACAATTTTCTTCACCAGAGAACCAATTTTTTTTATCAAGAAAGTGTCCTCTGCTAATGGGATGTTGACCCTCAATGAAAGTAGACTTAGTACAATCACAATAGGTATGCTGCCCAGACTTTGTTATCCTATTTTTAAAGTAAGTCCTTAGTAAGTCTCCCAGGTGAATAACAAAAGAATCTCTTTCTTCCTGACTCATTGATTGAACTAGAGGTGAAATGTCTTGCTCCCTCACACTTTGCATTTTCTTCAGCACCCACACCTGAACCCTTTTCAGCATTTGAGTTGAAATTCTAAAAACTAAACGTCCTGCACGTACACTGCTTATTTTCAGCTGGCACACATTCAATAATTTTTCCTTAAGTAAAGAATCGTTTTCATTCAAATATGTGTTCATTTTTTTCTGGAATTCTTCGTATTGGTTTGCTGGGAGCAGTTTAGTTTGCTTCTTCAACACCATTTCACAAATAAAATCACAGAGAAAAGAGAAAAAGATCATCCACTTTTCACTACCCCTATTATCTATAAGTTCTTGCACAAAACTTGTTTTAGTAGTATCTCCATAGGAAGGCTCGTTCAAAATATTTGCTAAAACTTCCATAGCACAGTTTTCCAATGCCTCGCCTTTAAATTGGTTGGGCTCTGGCATCCTATTAAGGGCATCTGTAAGCAGATAATATAATATCCACATTAATACAAAATGAGCAGTCAAAATCAAGATTTGCAAATCAAAACCAATAACAAAAGCAAACACGCACCTTTGAGTTTGTGAGAAGCTCGGTGCTTGACAAATCCGCCAGGAGTGGTGAGTACAGCCTGGCAATCAGGGCAGGTGAACGTCTGAGCCTAACAGCCAAGAAGGAATTGAATCATTATTTTATTCAATCAATACAATAAAAGAAGAACTGATTGTTTTTGGATATTATACCGTAGTCGAACTATGAACTTGAGTTGATGGCGCTGTGGTTCCAGATTCATTAGCCTTGTCTTTGTGACTTCTTGATATGTGCGTCTTGCACCCACGTACCGTCCCAAACGTCTTAGAGCAATATGGACACACTGTGGATGGAACCTGAAATAATTTAGAAAAAAGATTCGTTTAAAAAAGTGGAAAACGCTTACTGAGACTAAGGAGTCACGCGACAATAAGAAAATCGTCAAAGATTTTGTTTAAACGCACTTCAGGAGCAGAGGCAGCAGAGGTGCTTGGTCCTGGCAGACAAGGCTCTTGGCTAGGCGGTTGACTGGCCTGTGAAGATCCACTCGCGCTTACGTCACTAAACTCAACGGGATCGTCTTCGTCAGCTTCCACATCAGAGAACAAATCAACACGACTCATGTCGATTGAATTCAAACCACACAACAACACTACGTACGACACGCCAGTTCGTATCAAAACAAACCCAAGACCCAACGTAAACAAAGCTCTTCCGAGCGGTGAATTTTTCATACCACGTCTCGTTTCCGCTGGTGATGGCAGCGGATCGCTGTTATTCAAACTGCTTCGAGTGACCCTAAAATTAATATTAATTTATGTGTAGTGTGTGTGATATGTTGTACAACGAAACCTTGAAAATACTTCGAAGAGGCAATCAAAGCACTGTTTCCAAGCATCCATATGTGTGTAGTGGTCGTAACTTTCGTACATGAACATTTACAAGATACGGCCCCCTAGTGCAGGGTCAACTGAAAACTCTTATTTCTCAAATTTGGTGAATATAATCGAGTAAAGGAGGCTGGAATTAGACTCTACACAGTTTTTTGCTCGGCGTAGGACATATTTCGTTTCAAGATTGGTTCAGTTTGTATTTTATTTCAATTTTTTCGAGTGGTGAGGCCGTTTTAACCTAACATCTTTAAAATTCAATATCTCCTCTCAGGTGAGTGTTTTCGACGAACTGTGTAGAATTTCAAGTGGGCAAATGCGTGAGGAATAATCGGCTCGCTGCATGTTTGGGTGTAAAACGTCTCCGTATCCACCAAAAAAAAAAAAAAAATCGATGAGGCGGGGAGCGCGGCCATGACGCTGCCATATTTTGTATTTGTTAATGTAAATAAACCGTGGCACTTCCCGGTCTGAAAAAAATAGTGGCGTGTTCTCTGAAACCTAAGCTTTGGTTTTTTCGCCCCGGGTTTGGTGTTTGAGTCCAGTTTCATTCATATATTGCCGTTGGAAGAGGCCAGTGCAGTCCGATCCCGCCGCGGGCCCTCCGCCCGGACTCGGGGGAAGTTGGTATCAGCCCGCCTAGCCGAGTTGCCACCCGCTGTCGATGGGCCCTACGAACAAAGTCCGATGTCGTGCGCTGCCGTTCAACAAAGTCCGATCTCTTCCGAGGCTCGTCA
The DNA here is from genome assembly GCA_038380765.1 of Odontothrips loti. Taxonomy (NCBI): domain Eukaryota; kingdom Metazoa; phylum Arthropoda; class Insecta; order Thysanoptera; family Thripidae; genus Odontothrips; species Odontothrips loti. Next base: position 507,494 of record JAZGLN010000145.1, read on the forward strand.
ACAAAGTCCGATGTCTCAGCGGGGCCGTCTCGCCCCTCTCCATTCGATCGCAGGTGAGGGGCGAGGAGGCTCCGCTGAGACATCGGACTTTGTTGACGAGCCTCGGAAGAGATCGGACTTTGTTGAACGGCAGCGCGCAACATCGGACTTTGTTCGTAGGGCCCATCGCGCTGCTGTTGACGGCGCTAAAGAAACTGAGCACGGCACGCGGCCAGGTGGAGGAGAGCGCGGGCGAGGACGTGCAGGGCGCGATCCACGGTGCCGTCCCAGCAGCGGTGCTGGAGGCTGTGGACGGGGTGCTGCAGGACGAGGGTGACTATTGCAGCATCCCCTCGGACGAGCGCCTGAAGCTGATCCGGGAGGACCCCATTGTGTGGGCAAACGCGCTCCGGGGGAAGGACAAGGGGCTGCTGACGGCGGACACGGACTCGGCATACCGAAGAAACTGATCGGCCTCGCCAGGGCGTGCCAGGAAAACGGGGTGAGCAGGATCAGGACGACACAGGGGTTGTCGGGCCCCCTTCACCTCACCGTCGGACTGAAGCAGGGGGACGTCCTCTCACCTTGCCTGCTCAGCCTGGCCCTGGAACACGCGCTGCGGGGCATGTATCAAGACCCAGAAACGGAAAACAACGACCTGAGGATGCCGGCCGTCCTGGCGTTTGCGGACGACATCGCCCTGGTCTGCGGGACGGCAGAGGAGGCGAAGACCATGTCGCAGGAGCTCATGGCACGAGCCCTGCCATACGGCCTGCAAATCAACGCGGCCAAGACGAAGTACATGGTGGCGCGCAGGGGCCCCCAGCAGCTCCCCCCGCCGCTGCGGGTGGACGACAACACCATCTTCGACAGTGTCACTACATTCAAACTACCTTCTCGGCGGACTGCAAGTTCAACGAGGAGGTAAAGGCACGGAAGGCCAGCGGCCACAGGGCGTACGGGGCGCTGCGGGAGGTCCTGCGGAGACAGCGCGCCACCGCGGCCACCAAGCTGCGCGCGTACCTGGCCATCGTACGACCGGCAGTAACGTACGCGATGGGCACCTGGCCCCGGGACCAGCGCGCAGCGCACTCCATCGGCGGCTTCGAAGGCAACATCATCAGGAGGATGGCGGGGGCAGTACACAACCCGGAGAACAACAAGTACGTCCTGCGCAGCATGGAAGAGGCATGCAGAATCCTCAACTTCGAAGCGCCGATCCTGCCGCACATCACCAAGCTGGCCGGCCACGTAGCCAGGGGGTCCTGTAGCAGGGGAGCCCTCGCGGCCTTCCGCGCCCGCATACCAGGGAGGAACCCGGTGGGCGGGGTGCCAACAGCGTGGCGCACAGCGGTGGACAAGACCACGAAGAGCCTGCAGGTGAGGAACTGGGAAGAGGAGGCGCAGGACCGTGATGCCTGGAACATCGTCTGTGACGCCGCGCTGCAGCTGCCGGACCCCTACATCGAGCGGCTGCGGCAGGCCAGGAGGAAGCGGGCCGAGCGGGCAAGTGTGCCGGCCCGAGAGCAAGAAGAAGCGGGAGACGCGGACGATCCCTCCCCCCGTGACTGCTGAACGGGTGAGCTCAGGATACACCAAATCCGATCACTAACCCTCTCTCTCCCTCTAGCGGCCAGTGATCGCGCGGCAGGGGTGTATGTCTGAGGTTGTTTTCAGGACGCGGGTACATCCTGGAGGCGAAGGAGGCCACCCTGGCGGAAGTCACGCCCCCGTCAGTATGCAGTTGCGAAAGTCGTGGTTCGGGCCCAGCCCGAGCCACGGCCAGCCGGGCCGGAAAGCGGCCTAAGGCTTTAACCAACCAACCAACCATTGTGTGTGCACTATACTTTAGGGAGGTCGTGCAGTGCCTCAAGAAGTGGCTCGCTGTTAAGAACGACGGGCCCATGGCAGGCGCGGATCCACGGGGGGGGGGGGCAAAAGGGATTTTGCCCCCCCCCCCCTAGGATGTTATCAAGGCGCCCGAAGGGCGCCTGAAATTTAGGCAACCCGCCGAACTTTTCGCCTTAAAGTAGGCAAAAAGTGGTACATTGCCCCCCCCCCCACAATTCGCTCCTGGATCCGCGCCTGGCCCATGGCATGGCCGACTTTGTCTTCCGGATCGAGTTCCAAGTAAATGTTACAGAGTACTTTGCACAGCAATGTGACCGCATGACAAGAAAATAATTTAATTTTTTTTATTCCAGGTGCGGGGAAGTCCGCACCTCCACTGCCTGCTTTGGCTGAAGAACGCCCCCGATGACCCACTGAAGGACCCGGAGGCGGCAGTCGCGTTCGTGGACAGGCTGCTGTCGTGCTCGTCCACAGGCCCACACGCGTCCAAGAACCGCCACAAGCAAACGGCGACCTGCTTCAACAGCAAGGTGGTACTTCGGCGCTTCTGGGACCGCCAACTGACGGAGCAGGACATGCACCGCCACTGCTGGTTCGGGGCCCCGTTCTGGCCGTCTCCACGCACCCACATCCTCACCCCGCTGCAGAACCCTCCTGCCGCGGACCGCGACAAGGACTTCATCATAGCCGGGGAGCGGAGCTGGAAAGAGCACCTGCAGCAGCTGAGGAGACTGCGGCCGAACAACAGCGGCTCGCGGCGGCGAGGTGAGCCCGCAGACGACTGGGCTGCCTACACGGACGAGCTGAGGGGCCTGCGATACCGCCTCAAGGACATCCTGCGCGCGGACACCTGCCCCGGCACCCTGGAGGAGGTTTGGTTCCAGGCAGGCTGCCCAGACGAGGCCACGCCACCTACCACCTCGTCATCCGGTCCGGAATCATTCGCCCCGTGGTGCTGTACAGGCGTGCCGTGGAGGACCGCTGGACGAATTCGCACATCCCCAGGGTCCTGGGGATCTTCGGCTCCAACACCGACGCCCAGCTGGTGCTGGACGTGTACAGCCTCGTGCGGTACTGTGTCTCGTACATCACCAAGGGCGAGAAGGCGCACTCTGACCTGCACCGACACCTGCTTCGCCTGCGCAGAGACGGGGGTACAACGAAAGGGAGCTTCTTTACAAAATTTCATCGGAAGCCCTCCGCCCTCCGCTACAAGGAAACATCTGCACAGGAGGCGGCCTGGATATTAATGAAGCTCCCTCTGTGTGAGAAAAGCAGGAAGTGCAGGTTTATTGACACTTCTCGCCCAGACGAGCGCGAGCGCTGCCCGAAGTCGGATAAGGAGCGGCAGAAGCTACCGAAGGACTCCACGGACGTCTGGATGCCGGATGTCGACATATACGCGGACAGCGAGCTAGGCCGCGATCCTGGAGGCGCGTCGCTGGCGTGCTTCGTGGCCGCCTACCTCAAGTCCACCAGGAAGCCCGACAGCGAGGGGCGCCCACAGCCCTGGAGGCGGGACTAGACCATCCGGTGCCGTAAGTTTAACAAGGATAGTGACGATGCAGAGGAGCAAGAGGACTATTAGAGGGCTCTCTGCACTCTGCACATCCCCTGGGTGGACGAGGAGGCTGACATCTTGCGGCACGGCCAGGACGGGGGGGTGGTCCTCCCAGGACTTGTACCTCCGACACGAAGACCTCATCCAGGGATGCAGGCGACGGTTCGAGCACAACTTAGACCTCGACGGCGACCTGGAGGAGCAATTCACCAACTGTGTGGCGGAAGACGAGGCCGACAACAATAAGACGACCACCTGGTGCGTCGTTACGTTGCCGGCTCCTCCAAGATAGTCGTCGAGGAGGAAGGGGAAGCCGAGCACATGGACGCAGCTGGACAGGACATTGCTGTCGACCTCCCACACGCAGCCCCCCGACCAGCTAAGACCGTGGCAGCGGCGCGGCAGCGCGGGAATTGGGACCGGAAGCGCAACACGCACACGCTCAACAAGGAGCAGAAGCTGGTGGTCCTCTCCGTCATCGACGGCATCCGTCTACGCAGCAAGGCAAAGTATAGTTCAACAATTCAGTTACGACCGTTTTAGTGCTCGCGAAAAACTCAACTAATACGGCGTCTCTGCAGGCTCATCTGTGTGGACGGGACGGCAGGGACAGGGAAGCCCGTCGTGGCGCGTCACCTCGACAACGCCCTCCAAACGTTCGCCCCCAACAACAACCCTGGCAGCTCCAAGTGCATCACCTCCGCGCCGACGGGCATGGCGGCGGACAACATCGGCGGGATGACGATGCACGCGGCGTACGGTATCCCCTACAACCAGGACGAGAGGGTGGCTGCCAGAGCGAGGAGCGGCGTCGACGACGGTGCGGATATCCTGGATCGACTCCGAGGGATGCCCTGGTGTGCGGCTGCAGAACGAGTTCTGCGATCTCAGTGGCCAGCTCATCGATGAGATCAGCATGGTTTCTCACGCGCAGTTCTTGGCGGCCGATCAGCGCTGCCGGGAGGCCACGGGCAAGAAAGAACCCTTTGGCGGCATCTGGACCATTGTGTTCGGAGACTTCAGGTTAGAATACCACTTGTGCTGTTTTGTTTACAACCCCTTTACTGAGAGCTAGTGTGATATTTACAGACAACTCGACCCGATTGGCGGAGAACCACTTCTGAAGGAGTCCGAGAACAACCTTGCAGGTGCCTACCCTCTGTGGTCACAATTCGAGAACGTCGAACTTACGCAGAACATGCGGCAGGGCGAAGACAAGAAGTTCGCCGACGTTCTGCGTAAGATCGGCGACTACGAAGAGCTCACTGACGAAGAGCAGAAATACATGGAGTCGCGCTTCGTCAGGCTCAATGGTCTTGTAGTGCCCGCCAGTGCCACCCGCCTGTTCTACTGCAACAAATATGTCGACAAGGCCACCAGGACGACCTTGATGCAGGAGCCGGCGGAGAAAATTTTAATCCTGGAGGCATGCGACAGGCTGGAGCAGAACAGGAACACCTTGGGGACAGTAGCGCCGTCAGCCTACCAGCGCGCCATGAACAACGCCCAGAACCTGCTGGACTTCGCCAAGACGCTGACGACGACACAGGCCCGCGGCCGGCAATTTCACAGGTGCGACGCAGAGGGCAGCGGGACCGACCAACCTATCTAGCCAGCATACGAAGGCTTAACAACAGACAGAAGTGGTGTTGGCCGTAGTTGATGGCATTAGGCTGCGAAGTGAGCCTCAATTACTGTTCATAGACGGTGCTGCCGGAACCGGAAAATCAGTGGTTTTGCGATGCATCGCTAATGCCCATTTGCGCCGAACAGGAAAAGCCGCATTTCATGTAGGTGGAAACACAATGCACAGTACATTACGTACAATTTTTCATTCAACCAAGACCAAACTGTTTCAAACCTCATACAGAGGTGTAACTGATCCATCAACAGTAAATCGGAAGTCGGTATCTCAACAACTTAAACCCTTAAAACGCTACGGCGTGAACCCCTGCAAGCCATTGTTAAGAAGTGAGACTCAAACAATCGACCTTTCAGTTCCAAAAATGCCTGAAAACTATGGCGCGTCGCTTTTTTTTCGATGATTCTGGCGCCTGCGCTCAGCATCAAACCATTTCTGGTCAAAAAATCCGATTTTAAAATTCCCTGTTGTCAAAAATGGCTTGCAGGGGTACACGCCGTAGCGTTTTAAGGGTTGAAGTCGTTGAGATACCGACTTCCCAGTCTGACATCTTTTTCTTAAAGGTTGGAACCTTACAAAATCGGCTTCCGCGCCTTCCCACTCTTATCAGAAGAAACCACAGAACGACAAGAAGATACGAACGTTATTTTAACGAGTAACGACGTTATCGTTACCGCTACTGTAACGGTAACGATAACGCGATACAATTTTATTTTGCCTGTAACGATAACGCGTTACGTTACCGGCCCCCTGTAACGATCGTAACGCGTTACCATTACAAGAATATATAAAACGCGTAAATTTACGGGTAAGCATAGCAATGTCATTCACGCCCTCTTTCGCGCCCGAAAGTGTCAACCTCTTTCGCTTTCCGAGGTAGCCCGTTCCGGCGTCTCGCTGCGCCTAGCTGCCGGCCAGCAGCGCTCCTTCGCATGGCCTGGCTACACCGCAACACTACGCCAAGAGCTTGTTTGAAGACCATATAATTTTGCCCAATCTTGATAGGGTTACCTTTATATCATTACGCTTCATATATTACAATTGAAGACAAATCAACACGTGTAATATTGCATGACGTACGAGGAGTCTTTGATTCATGCAGAGAACCAATATTTTATTTTATTTCGGGGGACACTCTGCGTGTAACGGTAACGTCGTTACAGCGTTACCCGTAACGATAACGCGTTACACTTTTCGAAAACCGGTAACGGTAACGCGTTACGCTACTCGAGTTCTTGGGTAACGGTAACGATAACGCGTTACGATTTGAAAGTAACGTTCTCAACCCTGCAGTTCATGGTGTTTCCAAACCAGAATTGGTTACTCTGTTAAGGGGCAACACCTGTGAAATTTTGGAGGCTAAGGATGTTAACATAATTGATAACCGTCTCCTAAAAACGGAAGAGCAAAATGGTACCTACACTTAAGATCTAAACATAAATGCCAACCCTATCCTAAAAATGGAAGAGCACAATGCCACCTACAAACTCAAACTGAAAGTACAACCAGCAGACGTGATCTTTTGATTACTGAGAATTTAGTGAACAGAATTCCCGAGAAATGAGAGTTTATGTCTGGAACTTGTGAAATCTGTTTTAAGTCTAAACAAACTCTAGCTACCTTCCAAAAGACTGGTGCTAGGAGCGCCGACGATTTGCAAGAATTAGTTCACACAGATGTGTCTGATCACTGAAACTTTCGTGGAATAATTACAAATATTTTGTCAATATCACTAAAAAGTGGACAAGATAAACTTTTATAGTTTTCTTCAATTGTCATGATATTGTTGAGAAATTTTAACATTTCAGAAGTATGGCTGAAAGATCTATTGGCAAAATAGTTAGATCTGACAATTGAGGAGAATATTGCATAAATGCATTCAGTAATTATTTCAGACAGGTAGGAATGATAAAACAACTTACTGCGGCACAGCACATACCTAAACAAAATTATATCTCAGAAAGGGCCAACAGAACACTCTGTGAGAAGTAGAGGGCACTGCTAAAAGAGATAGGCCCAGACAACAAATATTGGGCGGAAGCTCTTAGCCTGGCGCTGAATATTAAAAAAAAAGAACACTAACAAAGGCAGTGGCAGGCAAGGATAGGCAAGCATGGATAGGGCACAAAACCTCAAATTCCAAAATCAAGAATTTTTCGGTGTCTTGCAAATGTGCACAAATATGGGTCTTGACAATGAACAACAAGAATTTAAAATACAAGACCAGGAGTCAGGAAAAATATCTACTGTTGGAGTCTATCCTACAACGCTTCCCTCCTAGAACGCCCTCCTTATTTTTTTCTCTTAATTTTCTGATTTTTTAAAAGTAACAAATGATTTGAACGCAAAAGTTTGAGTTCATCTCTGAAGAGAGGGGAAAATAAAAATGTATTGCTAACTTACCTAACTAAGCCTAACCTAACCTGCCAAAATGTCGTTCTAGCTAAGGAAATGTTGCAAATTATAACCCTCCTTAAAAACTGACAATAACAGTTGCGTCATCTCTTGGCGCCATCTTTTGGCAGAATTTCCCGTAGTTGAGTTTCTCATTGTATGAATTTCCTGTACACCGAAGAACAAAAAAAATAAACACTCCCAGTGAAACCGTGCAGCCGTACACACATGTTATCATTTTGTTCTCCTCTCCTATCCACTGAAATCCAGAAACTCTGGAAAAATACACCAACAAGAAAGAAGTAAAAGCCTTCAAAGCAACAAGCCCACTCATATTTAGGAGGGCCAAACACTCCTAAATCCTGTCGTAATTATTGATAGTTTAAAATAAATGACAATCCTACTGACATTTCGAAATTTGCCAATATGACAATCATAACTTCAACCTATGTACCTGCATGTATAGTATACAGCATAGTTTGTTCTCACACATCTGTTCCTGACCCACACAATACAAGTTCTATTGCGGCCCAGGGACACCCTGAATGTGCAGGTCAGGGCGACTGCACCACGGACGGATGACAGATAGGGATCAATCTCAGAATCGGACACGGGGCCACGAAGTCCACGTGCGTGCACTCCTCTCAGCCACTGCAGCACGCGCAGTGTTGCCCGGCGCCAACGACGGGGACGTGGGAGCGGACTGGCGCCTATTTTTTTTTTTTTTTGGGAGGGGGGGTATTTTAATAATTCTTAAAATATAATAACACGAAGCCAACACGTTTACACAACAAATTTTCTTATCGGAACATATCTAGAAGAAATTACTTCATGAAAAGAAAAGAAAAAAAAACTGCAAAACCTCTTAAACACACACACACATACACACACATAGCAAAAAAAGACATAAAATTTAATGCAAGCAGGTATTTACTGCTGTGGCTTTTCATAGGGGGAATGATTTTGATCAAAAATTTCGAAATTGAGAATTTTCTATCTTTACACCTTAAAAAACGACCTCTTTTAGCCCTGGTTGCCTTCTTCCCCTTCTAGAAACCACATCTACGATCACTACATTCAATCGTTGCACTAGCCTCGTTTTTTAGAACCTAATCTTTTTTACATGTCACCCGGTCTTGGCCACAAGATATTTGGGAGGGGTTCTTGAGCCACTTTATTTTAGACCTTGAGAGGGTTCTCTATCAAACTAGCCAGAATACTAGACTGGTACACTCACATACCTTTTTAATCTACTTATGATTCTACCGAAAATTGTTGAAATTCGACTTTTTAAACTTAAGAACTTAGGTAATTTAAAAAAAAAACTCATCTAGCTTTAAGAAACTGTGTTGCAGATATTTTGAACTAAAAGTCTGCCGCAAGGAGCTATCTTAGGACATTATGTTTTACACCCACACTTTGGTGAACTGGTGACCCAAACATCCCTGAAAATTCTGAAACAAATCAGAAAGTCAAGTTTTCGAGCTCTACAACATGAAACTGTCCTCAAATTAGAGTTTGGTACTCTTTTCCCTCGGTATTTTCTGGCAACTTCAGTAGGGTCTCCCTTCGGTAAATTTCAAAGATACATCACTGAAGCACGCATGTGGTTGATCCCCTCACGTAGCCTCCGGCCAGAATGAGGCAGAAGGCGGACGCATGTCTTTCCATCTAGCGCGTCCCCCACTCCTGGGCATAACTCATGAGGAAAGTGGACGAAAAGGTGGAAACTTATACAGACGTAACAAATACGCTGCGACGCTGCGCATGCGCCGTGGAGGTCATCGCTTGTTATTCCTTAAAGTACCTTGCCGTTTGCGGTGGATTCTTGACTATTGGAACAGAGCGTGTTCCTCGTCCGTGGCAGCAGGCGGGTCTCTGCCTCGCGCCTCCGGAGTCACCGCCGAGGTAACCGCCACCGCAGGGGTGCCGTAGGGGCCGCCAGGGGTGCCCGTCGTCCTCCTCCTGTGCTTCTGCACCCAGTGCGGCACCACGCCGCGCCACGACGAGAAGCGGCCGGCGCAGGAGGCACACCTGTACGGTATGTCGCCGGCATGGTGACTCTGCGCGTGACGGTCGAGGTCCCGGGTGCACTGGGGCAAAAAGCCGCACGCGGCGCACTCGGCGAGCACGGTGGGCTCGTCGTAGTCGTGCGTCTGCAAGTGCTGGTCACGGAGGCTCCTGTCGGCGAACCGGCGGCCGCACACCACGCACCTGACCGGCAGCTCTGGCGTGTGGTGCGTGGTGGTCGGGTCTGGGAGCGGGCCGGCCGCAATGGGGACACAGTCCTTCTGTCTCCGCAGCACCAGCAGCACGCGACCCGCTGTGTCCGTGTCGTGATCAGGGAGCGGTGTCCAAGTCACGTCGTCGACGGCGTCCCCCCTACCTGCACTCAGAACACTGCCGTCCTCTGCCTCGGCCTGCCGCGTGGACACCTCGTCCTCCACGACGTCGGCACAAAAGGGGGTCTCCTCGTTGATCTGGACGTGGCTGTCGTCCGTGTCGAAGTGACCCGCGGAGCCCCCGTTGTAGACATGGGTACTGCAGGGGGACTCTAACACCATGACCTCGCTGTGGTCGTCCGCCGCCGCACCGTTGTCACCTGCAACATCACGAGCTCAGTGAAAACACAGAGATTCGAGAGATTCAGCCGACCTGAAAAGACCACACTACATCTTCAAAACCAAACCCAAGCCTTTACGAAACGCGGCCTACTCCGGTCTTGAGGGCCAAAATCTAGGGTATTTCGGAGAAGCTCAAACCGGAAGTGCAGAAGATAACAGGAAGAAAGCGGAAACAGTATGAAGGGAAAACGCAGCAGAGAGGATCTCTACCACGGCGTCGGCCACGAGCCAACTCAAAAATTGTGGAGGCTTAGCTCGCGCTATGCCCCGACCATTTGGTAGGGTCACTCACGTCAGTGCAGACATCCTCCGCGCGGCCTGGGTAAGTGAAGTAGTCCTGCGCTGTGTGACCCTACCAAGACACCAGAAATTTTGTGTTGGCCCGTGGCTCTCTGATGCGGTTCCACTTCGTTTCCGCTTTCATGCTATCTTCTCCACTTCCGGTCTGAGCTTCTCCGAAATACCCGATTCTTCCCACAAACCACGCAAGCATTCAGTTTGCCACGCACACCTGCCCCACAAGAAAAGACCGAAACCGCTCAATTAACAACCCTGCCAGGATGCTGCTGAGACGCCGCGCATTTTTGGAAGATAAATTTGGCCGAACCATAAAAATAGTTGTGCTGGACACAATCATGACTCCTAGGGCCTAGATTGTGTTCGTTAATGTTTGTGTCGTGGGTCCGTGACCATACGGCAATTGATAACCAAAACCTATTAACTTTTTATTAGATTTAACACAACGAGGGTTCTTGGCCTGCTCTTGGTAAGTTTAAAGATAAGCGATGTGCGGCCTAATAGAGTTCGGCCTAATAGAGTTCTCCCGAAGCCCTAAACGGAAGTAATGAGTCGTGACGAAGAAGAACCCAGGAGAAAATATGAGAAATCGCGTGATTTTTTAAGGGCAGTGGGGTTTCTCACACTTCCCCTGCATCTTCTTCATCGTTACGACTTCTCACTTCCGTTCTGAGCTTCTCCGGAGTGCTCTATTGAAGCACCTCGGGTTCGAGCCCTGGGCGATGCGGTGATGGCCAACAGCAACTACAACCACCATTTTCATTTAATGACCACAAGGAGAAAAAAAAACTCAAAAGAACAGCGTAACCTTGGAAAGAACAGACCATTGCCCCAAGAGATCCATTACTGGCGGTTCAAGCTGCACAGTTCTCATGAACTTAAAAAATACTGTACTGAACTGCCCATCCTGGCGCAGGAAACTGGCCAACATATGATATGTGCAAAAGGTCAGGGCGATTGCGCAAATGACACGTTGGAAAGAGTCCCAGGACCGGACATGCACTCCTCTCAGCCACTGCAGCACGTGCAGTGTTGCCCGGCGCCAACGACGGGGACGTGGGAGTGGACTGGCGCCATTGGGGTGTTTTATTTAAATTAAACAAAAAAGAAAAACATTACTTACACAAAACTAAGTTTCGTCATGCATTTCTAACTCAGTGTCAAACAAACAAACAAATGTACCAAGCAGGCGCACCTATGCACCAGCTGGTGCGTTTCGGTACGAACTAATTTTCCAACACGCTAGAAAGTAACCGCCTTATACTGCCGGGAGGCTGGGAGTCCGTGTCTAGTCCGCCGTGGTCACTGCGGCGCCTGCCTAGGTCCCCGCCGGGTTGCTCCTCGTCCTTGAGTGCGCCTTCGTCCAGTGCAGCTCCAACCCGTGCCACGATCTAAGGCGGCTGCCGCAGGAGGCGCATTTGTACGGCTTGTAGCGGATATAACTTTGAGGGTGCTTTTCACGCACGTGACAATCAAGATCCCGGGTGCACTTTGGCTCAAAGTGGCACACGCCGCACTCGGCGAGCACGGTGGGCTCGTCGTGGTGGTGCTTCTTCAGTAAGTGCCGGGCCAGTCTGCTTTTGTCGGCGACCCTGCGCGAGCACACCTTGCACCTGAATGGCCGCTGGGGCGTGTAGTGGGTGGTGCTCGGGTCTGGGCGCGAGCCGGCCGCCTCTGGCACACAGTCGCCGTGCTTCCGTAGGACCAGGACCATGCGGCTTTGGTCTGAGGGCACGCGGTCACGGGGGTCTTCGGCGCGGCCAGATGCGCTGCCCGCGTGCGCCTTCTCCCAGTGGCAGCGCGCGGCCCCCCAGCTGCTGACCCTCCACGCGCACGCGCCGCACCGGAGCACCTTCTCGCCGGGATGCAGCCGCCTGTGCACCATGAGGTCGTGCTTCGTCATCGCCACGAACGCGCACACGGCGCATTCCGCGCGCACCATCGGCTCGCTCTTGGACTTGCTCCAGTGCGAGGACCAGTGACGGCGCAGGCACTCGCGGTCGTTGAACTTGCGGTTGCACGCCATGCACGCGGTCACCGCGGTCCTCTTCTTGGTCCTGACGTCGTCCTGCCAGTGCACGCCGACCCCCCTCAACTTCCACGCACCGAAGTGCCCCCGGCACGAGGCGCACCGGAACGGGTCGGGGCCGTGGGCGCGCACGTGCTCGTCCAGCTGGTGCTGGCTAAGCGCCTCCCGGCCGCACGCGGCACACCTTGCGAGTGCAGGCCGCACCTGCAGGTGGATCCGATTGTGCCGCACCAGACTGACCCTGTCCGCGAACTTGCGGCAGCACCTCTTGCACGCGAACCACCCGTCGTCGGGCGGCGCGGGAGTAGCGGTCGGATCTGCGGCGCTGGGCCCGCGGCGCTGGGCGGAAGGCCCATTGCCGTCGTGGTCACCGCTGCCAGAACTAGCGGCCTCCACCGCGACCGCCGACGCCGTCCTGGGTGACTGATGAGCGTCGTCACCGTCCTCCGGATGCAGCGAGGCCACGTCATTCTCTGCATCGGGCGGCAGGGACTTCACCGTCGCAATGAACGGCGCCCAGGTGTCCGCCGCCGTCGCTCCTCGCACGTCGTTGCCGCCGTCCTCATCGGGTTCATCAGTCTGGAACTCTCGCGAGAAGTTCTCGTCTTCCAAGGTAGGGCTGAAGAGGGACCTCTCCACCTTGATCTTGACGCCGCAAACCGCGGCCACACCGTCATCCCCTGCAACATGATCGGTCAGCGTCAAGATGATTCGATCCAAGAAGTCGTACTCAGTGCTGTCACAGGAGTAGGGGACGTTCATGAACTACGTGACCGGCTGACCCCCTGCCCCCTATCGTGACATGGCTCACCTCCCCTTACCATGCATTAAGGATAGGATCGTGAATACAGCTAACCCCTCCCCTCTCCCCTGCAAATGGTCAAGTAGTTTATGAACATCCCCTAGGCAAAAAGTAACCCAAACAAAAATGTGTCAAGATAGCGCCTACCTCCACCAGTCTACCGTGCAAAAATTAAGAGCCACATCCAGTGGGCAGGCGGAGGTAGACACCATTTGGACATAGTATTTGTGTGCTTCGCCTTTTTGCTTACTTTTCTGGCAACACTGGTCGTGCTGACTGATCATACAGAACACATATATAGCATGGAGCATTAGAGGGGTAAAAAATAAATAAAAATAATATCTAGAAATCGCACTCAGTTTAGTTCTCATCGGGTGCTTCGTTGAAAAACAGGAATTTTGGTATATATATGAACCCGATCGGACCACGGGAAAAGGTCCCACAGGGCGCCTGAATGGGGCCTGAATGCTCCTAACGGCAGTCAAAATTAATGTCTTAATTTGTCTTTGAAAACATTTCTAAGATCAAACAGGCCAAAGTAGAATCCTAAAGGGCTAAAACCACTCTCTCTCTCTCTCTCTCTCTCTCTCTCTCTCTCTCTCTCTCTCTCTCTCTCTCTCTCTCTCTCTCTCTCTCTTACGGTTTTCGAGATATCGTCGTTTTAAGAGAGAAAAAAAAATGTAAAATGTAAAATACAGTTTTAGCCCTTTAGGATTCTACTTTGGCCTGTTTGATCTTAGAAATGTATTCAAAAAAAAATTCGGACATACTAATTTTGACTGCCGTTAGGAGCATTCAGGCGCCCTGCGGGACCTTTTCCGGTGGTTCGATCGGGTTCATATATATACCAAAATTATGTTTCTCAACGAAGCACCCATGAGGACTGAGTGCGATTTTTAGATTTATTTATTTTTGCCCCTCTAATGGAGCATGGGTCCCTGTGAGAGTGCGATGTCACATGCCCTTTCTTTTTTCTTGAAGGAACACAGGTGAGGCATGTATTACATGCGACATATGTCGCATTAGAGGGGTCCAAAAAAAACAAATCTAGAAATCGCATTCAGTTTAGTTCTCATCGGGTGCTGCGTTAAAAAACATGAATTTTGGTACAAATATGAACCCGATCGGACCACCGGAAAAGGTCCCGCAGGGCGTCTGAATGGGGCATAAATGCTGTTAACGCCAGTCAAAATCAATATGTCTAAAATTTTACTGTAAAAATATTTTCATGGTCAAACAGGCCAAAGTAGAACCCTAAAGGGCTAAAATTTCGAGATAACCGCTGTATCTCTTACGGTTTTCGAGATATCGTCGTTTGAAGAGAGAAAATAATGTGAAATCTAATATTGTCTAATTTTCTCTCTTCAAACGACGATATCTCGAAAACCGTAAGAGATACAGCGGTTATCTCGAAATTTTAGCCCATTAGGGTTCTACTTTGGCCTGTTTGACCATGAAAATGTTTGTAAAGTAAGATTTTAGACATATTGATTTTGACTGGCGTTAACAGCATTTATGCCCCATGCAGGTGCCCTGCGGCACCTTTTCCGGTGGTCCGATCGGGTTCATATTTATACCAAAATTCATGATTTTCAACGAAGCAGCCGATGAGGGCTAAACTGAGTGCGATTTGTAGATTTGGTATTTTTGGACCACTCTAATGTCGCATGATCTCCTCTAATCAAATGCACCAAGTCATGCAAGCTTACAGCAGTTCCCAAGCGCAATGGACACAACAGAAGACACCGAGCATGCATGCTGTGGTACAACACAGCTTTAAGGTCCTGAATCTCTCACTTAAGGTGCCTTATAAGAGCGGCCCCACGAGGGAAATATTTTCAGCTAATGGAGGTACAGCTTTTCCTAGACGACAGTTTCCAGCACGTTTTGTTTAGTTCTCGATGTGAGGCACCACTATTTCCTGGACCCTCCGTGGACGAAAGATGTGAAAACCTAAACCAAAAGAGAAACAAAATCAGTAAGGTAGAGACGCTGATCGAAAATAAATTGCAGCGTTCACATGTATTTCTGCTTCCGGAGACCGACAGAATGTAAGCTGTGCAAAATGTCAGGGCGATAAAATGCACAGATGACAGATCTGTACGTCTCCCAAAAGCAGATTTACTACGGTTGTGTGGGCGGAGGACACTGTCCTTGATCGCGAGTGCACTCGTCATAGCCACTTACCAACTTCGTTGGTATTGCACAGAAAACTGCAGCTCAGCAATACGAACTTTCTTACGAAGCATTTTGCGATTGTGTTCGCTCGTAACTTGCGAAAAAATTGTTCGTAAGCTTGTGTGCCGCAATAATTCACATTACGAACTAAATGATCCGGAAGAAAGTTGCTAATGTCACTGATAGAGCGGAGCCGACCGCTTATTGGTTGTGTTGACAATTGTGATATATTCATAAGTGTTGTCTTAGCCTGCTCGGCCAACTGTTTCAATAGACTGCAATGTTTATAACTAGACAATTATTGTCTTATGATTGAGTGATGGTATTGAATGTAATGCTTTCAATAGTTTTATGATGAAAGTTATTGCAGTAAACTCACATTATTTCCTTAATTTGCATTTAATTTTTCCTTCATAGACAGTTGTATTTGATCAGGACACGATAAGCGAGTATTTCACAACTCACAGAATAATTGGCTGGGTGATTACAGTTCTTACATGAAAACAAAGCTAAAACAAAGATAAAATCATAAACCCTGACTTGGTCAGAAGCGCATGAATGTCCCTTCGAAAAATTTAGTTTTTCATTTAAATATGATAATGCATCAGCAGTACTCAAACTGAGCAGCTGGGCTGCTAGACGCACTTTCATCCTGAGTTAAGACTTAACAGTCACACACACTGCTGAGATGAAAACAAAAATAAAATCATGAACCCTGACTTGGTCAGCAGCGCATGAATGTTTCAATGTTCCCTTGCATTCGTGACATGAAACAATTTCAACCCAGAGCCGCTAACTTTGTCTTCAAGATTGCCACCTCACTTCATTACATCATTTATTTGCTGAGCATAAAACAGGATGCTACACTTCTATCATCACTTTCCATTGCATATTTTTGCAGGAGACATCCTGAGTACGACACATCATTTAGCCAGCCCACTCCAAAAACATTCGTATCTGAACAGTGATCCAAACACTGGCAACACGGAAGCGGACTATATATTCCACATTGACCTGAGATGATGTTATATTGCTTCTTCTTTCATACACAGATTTAGAGCGTGCATTGATGTAGTTGGTCTGTTGATGCTGCAAGTCCTTATGATATTGCTGGAGACACTTTTTGAAGATAGTGGGGACAGCTTCTTTCAGCCTGACTCGGAACTTAGATCACTGATTGTCATCAAAATGAGCCTGTAAACGGTTTAAATATAGCAGGTTAATGTTGTTTTTGATTTTTTTTTTCGGAAAAGGATCACTTGTTTTGAAACAAATAAGATATGACTTACCCTACAAAGCACACATTGATCATGAAAATTCTTGTTTGTGTTTGGGCCAATGGCTTTGAACCACATCTGGCTCAACTTGGAATCGATACATCTTCTTACCATTTTGTCTGGAATTCTTGCAAAGAGGAGCGCAACATCTCTGAGGCTCTTCACATCTCCCTATCTGTACAAAAAAAAAGAAAAAGGAAAGCCTTATTATATCAACCAAATAACCTAGTCAAGTGACCCAAACAACAAACAACGCAAAACGTGCTTCGAGGAACTCACCTCTAGTGGAACTGGTTCTTCAAAATCAAAATGGAATAGCGAAATACTTCGCAACTAACTAGCATCAATTACATGCAGAGAAAATGTTGTTTAACTGTCAAATGATCATGATGCGCAGTTCTGTTTTTGCTGCTTTCCGACGGCCAAGTATCATTCAAATTCCAGCTACTTTTGCTGTTTTGAACTGACGTGCACGCAGACCGCACTGATCTTTGTGCGATAATGAAATCAGTTTGGCTTTTCCGAACATCAGTAAACTTATTTAACTGACATTTTCGTCGAATGAACTGATTATTATTCGTCGTCGAAACCAGCTGGGTTTTTGCGATTATCACTCAATATGTCATCTGACGTTACGTTAAAACGCACTGACTTTCGTGTGGCAGGAAAGTTCAGTAATTATCTGCGAAATTCAGTTAAACTATTACGTCCAGGCGCAAAATTCAGTTGATTTAAGAAACTGATAAGAAACTGGGATAATCTGAGTAAATCTCTGGCCATCTTTCAGTCGTCTCGCGAGCCAAACGTGTATAGTGGCCTTCGCCTCATATCTGGTTTTGGACCAGAAGCAGGGCGGGTCCGCCTCCCTGTACCTCCCCAAGAACATGAGCGGCAGTAAGCTGGAGAGCTTCATGAAGTCACGAGACTTCCTGCAGCCGACAAGGCCTGAAATCAGGAGGCAGCGTTTTCAGGAGTTACGTCATCGGTTAATATCAAACCAGTAAGTTGTGCTTTTAAAAAGTGCTGTGTTTAGAGGCACCTGGTGGCTAAGCATCCATCTTGGCGGTATGCACGCGTGTCGTGCGGGTGGGCCTACGTAGCCACTGGCAGGCGCAAGCACTAACGTTTTGTATGTGCAATAATGTGTATTTTTTGTGCTATTACAGATAGCTGGGACGCATGGATGCCTTGCAAAGGCATCTCAGTAATGAGAGGGTGCCCGGCTTCCAGTCGGACACGACATCGGCGGTGGAAACAGACGACGATGTCAACAACTTAGACTTAACAACGTGGGCCGCTCGCGCGACAGGTTCCTCTCGCCGGAGAAAGACCTCTCCTCTGGTGATGAGGTTCATGCCTCGGAGGATGAGGGCGAGCAGCAGAACAATCCCAAGTCGCCGGACGTCGAAGTGGACGGCTGGGACGGCGGCCAGAACGGCACCAAGGAGGGCACCGCCAGCCAGGACGACGGCAGCTTGGACGGCGGCCAGAAGAACGGCGGCCAGGACGCCTTCGACGACGACCTCGAAAGCGTAGGCGTAGTAGGCGATAACGGGGTCCTGGACGGAGACCAGAGAAGTCAGGAGGGAGGGGACAATTACGTGCTCCCCACTGACTTCTAGGAGACCTGCTGGTCACAGCAGGATATTATAGAAAGTAGTCAGCAGGACGAGGCTGACGATTGGTAGGGCCCGAAGAGGCGGAGGTTGCACAGCTCGTCCCCGTCGTCGCAGCAACGGAGCTATCAGCCGCCCAGGAGTGGCTCGATAATTTCGAGTACCTCTCGCAGAGGGCGGCCAACTTCGGTGATGGTGGAGTGCGAGGGCTGGACGCCAACCTGCGGGTCGGTTTGAGGACGAGCAAGACCCCTCAGAAAATCGTGGAGGCCGGCTTTCGCCAACCCTGGAGGCGCGTTAGCGCGCGCGGCAGGAGGCGACCGGAAGGTAAAATGCAAATCGAGAAAGGCGAACAATATGTCGCTGCCGGACATGTGGAGAGGACAGAATGACACGGAGCTGGGTATTTTGTCTGGCAGAATGTGGGCGAGCATGTAAGTCTGGTATATGGTGACCTTTGCCCATTTCAGGATACATTTCCGCACCATCAGATGGGTGGGGCACACTTCAAGTGGTTTAGTCAATGAGGAGCTTCCTTACTAACAGCCACCTGATCCCCTCCATGAAGAGAAGAGAGTTGGTGAAGAGTCTCCCTAAAGTGGAGGACATCATTCAGTCTGCTGCATTCGTTGATGCACCAACACCTACACACAAGATACGAATTCTTAAAGCTGCTCTGGCAGTTACACTCTCTGTCATACCCATGACAGTTAATGCAACTATGGTCCAGTCCGTCAACTATTCATGGTTTGAAGTTAGGGAGCATAGGATAACAGCGAGCAGGTATCACCAAGTGCTGAGAAACATAATTTCAGGCAGGACATTTGCAGCCCTTGCAACTGACATTGATTGGTTGGGGCCAGATTTGCCCGGGATTCATGAAATGGAATGGAGAAGATTGCATGAAGCTACTAAGGCCTCTGAAAGACCTTAGAACGGAAATTAGGGTTCACAGTGGAACGCACAGTACTGTGGCTTCACTCAAGTGGTGTTCTTGGTGCTACACCAGATGGACTTCTTGGCACTAAGTATTGTATTGAAGCCTTGTCCATACAAGTATAGAAAGGAGAGACTTGATGTCTCACAGGATGGCACATACATTATCTCATCAAGAAGGATAGTCAAGGGCAGTGGACTGTTAATAAGGAACATGAATACTACGCTCAGATAGAGGGACAAATACACACGACAGAAATGGAAGCTTGTATTCTTATATTTTGGTCGTCCATTGGTGAGCCCGCTGTGGTTATAGTGCCCAAGGATGATGGACAGCAAGTTTGGAGAAGATGGTTAACTGGTACTACACAAAATACATCCCTGACACATGTGGCCAGTATTGATAGTTCCTTTGCACGTTTTTCTGCTTCTGTATCTTAGTTCTATTTCATGCAGTACATCACTCCTTTTTATGACGAACTTAGTTAATGCTGTTTTGTGTATTGGACTGGTGTGGATAGAAGCAGCGTAACTAATTTAGTAAGGTGTATCCTGTGATAATTTTCGTATACAACAGGGCCTTGCTTTTCACCATGTTCAATTAATGCGAGTTATTTTAGACTGACTACTAGTGCTAGTCCTGCTTCACGGGGAGCCTGGAATTAAAGTGGGGGAGTCATGTCCCTCACAATATGTTTTTTCTTATGCCGCACACTCCCAGTTCTGTTGGTACACGGCACGTGATGAGATTTTATAAACTCCTACCGCTGTCTGTTACAGGCCTTATCTGATCCCTTTCTTTGATAGCTAGGAAAGCCTGTTCTTACTGAATTATCAGTTACTTGCTTTAAATCTTACCATAGATTTCGATCAGGCTCGGTTAGAAAACATATGTGTTGCTGTTTCATTTTTTTTTAAATCAACACCATCGAGTGCAAAATCACGAATGCTACGACGAATGAGAAGAAGGGAAGGAAGTGGATAACCCTTGCCGACTCCTTAAATGTGTTGTCGAAAGCGCATCACAGAACCGCCGACCAGCTCAAATCTTGCTGGGAAAACTTTATAACCGGTTGGTATGTTCTTTGTTAGGCGTGTTGGTGAGGTCGAGGAGGCGCTCATTGAGTTAGTATTTCAGGCGCAGGTGAACAAGACCCCCATGTCCGGGGGCTTCGTGCGTTGCCCAGGTTAGCCTTAGAATCGGGTAACGTGACCTCTGGTTCTGGTACTTCCCCTGCTCCTGCTGTCCTCGAAATGAAGAAGAGGACCATAGAAGAGGAGCAAGAGTTGGCAAGCGCCTGAAGCGGAGGCGCCCCAAAAAGGCCGAGAGTATGTCCGAGGAGAAAAAAGGGGTTTGGAAGAGGAGGGCGGAGGCACGAAAGGCTGGGGAGGCCCCCAGTTAGGAGAAATACAGGTGAAGCCAAGAGGGTTTACACCAAGCTCAACGGGGTCCTCTGTAAGGACCAAAAAAGTAATGCCACTTGTAGATAATAGAATAGTAGAACCGTGCACCAAACTGTATGCAGTCAAAATCCAATTCTGGTTCGTCCAATTTAGGTTCGGATTTTCGTCCGGGCCCTCTGCGACGTGCTTTACTCTCAGACCCTGAAGACCCGAGCGATCCTCGGATTCGACCATGAACAAAGAGCGATGCGTTTGCCCGCCAGCAACCAAGGCCCGAAATGCAGGTGGCACAGTTGCTACCGTTTTATTAACCGAGAAGACCGCGACGTCAAAGTAGGCAAAATCCACAATGAGGCCCCATATCTCGTGAATTTGAGGAAATAGACAAATGCATAGAAAACAAACTGTCCGGAGAGTATCCTATTTTTAATGTTCGCTTTTACACGATCCTCGAACTCGTCGGTTATCAAGGAGGGGCGCGCAAAAACCGCATATCACACTAAAATTCGAGCGACTCTGGTCGTGTCTGGTGGAGTTTTCGGTGGCTTTCCCGTATGCGAGGACCGACACCAGATACATTCGTCGTAAAGAGATTAGCAGAGGGCGCTACCGTGTCCAGGCCTGTCTTCCGCGGCCCTTTCTCCCGGCCGGGCTGGCGCCGGGCGCCTGATGGTCAGTGCGGAATCCGCTGTCACCCGCGGTGCT
This sequence comes from Odontothrips loti, assembly GCA_038380765.1. Classification (NCBI taxonomy): domain Eukaryota; kingdom Metazoa; phylum Arthropoda; class Insecta; order Thysanoptera; family Thripidae; genus Odontothrips; species Odontothrips loti. Next base: position 528,789 of record JAZGLN010000145.1, read on the forward strand.
TCAAACATGTGACCGACCTCCCTGTGGCGTACATGCGCCAGTCAAAGGCGTGGATTACCGGCCGCCTTTTCACGCAGTGGGTTAGGACCTACTTAGGCCGCCGTGGAGAACAGGCAGCTGCAGGAGGGCCGGTCCGGGAAGGTTCTCCTACTCGTGGACAACTGCGCGGCCCACTAATTGGAAGGCGCCACAAGCGACATCGATGAAAAAATTAAAATTAAGTTCCTGCCACTGAACACCACGTCCTTGATACAGCCCATGGACCAGGGTGTCATAGTCAAAATGAAGAGGCTGCTTCGCAGGCTCTGAACAGTATACTTCGTAGTCGCTTTTAATATTTTTTTGTGGTGTATATTATATATGTAATTAAGAAAATTAAAACCCCAGTACACATTTTCTTCCCATTTCTTGCTTGATTTCCCCCCAAAATATTTCTGCTCGTCAATCCGTTTTCTGGACATAAGTCCAAAAGTCATGAGGTCAGCTCAGTTCAGAACAAATCATGCACAGGGAGAAGAGCGGGGGACGGGGAGGGTGCGGGGCGCGCCACACGGGCTTAAATTTGAAGGAAAAAGCAGTAACTTTTACGGTTTTTGAGATATCGGCGTTCTTAGTCCTATATTCGCGGAAATCTAATTTTGATTTATTTTCGAAATAAAAACGCTATGTCAAAAACCGTACAAGTTACAGCGTTTTCAAAGAACTTCTGCAACATTAATTTTTACTGCTGCAAGGGGCAGTTATGCCTCATTCGGGTCCCTGCGCGACCGCGAGGGAGGAGTGCGGCGACAACTTGCCCCACGAGTGGTTGCCCACTGTGGACGGAGCACCTGGGTTTACGAGCGAGGCTGTCCATGCAGTCAAAGCCAAAGTCGAGGTTGCTGCTAAAAATAAGAAAAATCCCCCAAAATTATACGTGAAAGTCGTTGACGAAATGCGTATTATGCCTTCCTTAGAAATAGTAATAAAACAAAAGGTCACGCTTCTAATGGGGACGAGGATGAAGACTATTCGGATGATTCTCCTCTTGCGAAGAAAGTGTGGGTGTTTATGGGTGCATGTTTAAACGAGTGCTGAAAAATCCCCTTGGGGTACCTCCCTATTAAAGGGCTGGACGCCAAGCAGAGGACTAGTAGATAAAGGGTAACGGATTTTTCATGAAAGTGGGGCCACTGTCAGTTCCCTTGCATTCGACGGCGATATGGTGAACTTCTGTACGGCAGAGGCAATGGAGGCAAAACTATTAAGATTGGAACCTGAGAAGATTGTACCCTTTTTTCCCCATCCTGAGACCCACAAGGGTGTTTACGTCGTTCCTGATCATGTTCACATGATGAAAGCAGTTCGCAATACATGGGCTAATCACATTTTAATTGACAGCGATGGGAATGAGATTGACTTCAATTACATAATTAGGTTGCACCACTATCAGGAGAAAGAGGGACTTCTTGCCGCCAATAAGTTCTCTTCGCGGCATACTATGTTTCATAATGAAGTTATGAAGGTATCTTTAGCTGTTAAAACAATTAGCGAAAGTGTAGCTGTTGCTCTTCAGATTTTGTGTACAAGTCAGAAATTAAAACAACCTCAGTTTGCGAGCGCCATGGCAACAGTTTAATTCATGGCGGCCTTCACGCTGCTTCGGGGGACGTTCTACACATTTGTTCAAAAACCGAGGCCGAATTGCGCGCCAGTAAGGCAAGCAAGAAAATGTTTACTAGGGACTTGCTGAGGCATCAGATTAATGTGATTAAAGTTTTGCGCCCTTCGACCTTGGACTCCCTGGGGATCATGTTTTTGAGACGGAGTTTCTTTCTAATCACAGGGCTGACCTTACTAGACTTAAAATTAAAAAGTACTTGCGTACCAGAGTTTGTTCAGAGATTAGGAAATTTAATCTTGATTCACATAAAACACGGGTGCGGAAGAAAAATACCAAAGTAATCCACTTCATAGGTCAATAATGTCGAGAATATTTAATTTTTTGTTCCATTCTGCTATAGGCATTGGTTCCATCGTGTGATTTGTAACGAATTTGTCTGTGATCTGTGATAATCATATTCCACCCATAGCTAAAACTGTGCTTGCAGTCATGGTGAAAGGTGTCTTCTCTTCTACGAAGGAAGTGGTTGCATCGTATGGTGTCCATGACCTATCCAAAGAGTCTCTGTTCGACAAACATTGGACAGTGGTTGAGGCACTAGAAATAAGTGGGGTGCAGGTTCGTGCTAGTGTTTGTGATAGGGCTCCTATTAATCGAGCTTTCTTTCAAATGCACCGTCACAGAATGAAAGACTGGTGTGGTTTGTAATACAATTAATATATTTGCTCCTGAATCGGACCGTGTGTTACATTTCTTCTCTGATACTCCTCATCCATTGAAAACTATTCGGAATTGTTTGGAGTCTAAGGTTCGTAAAATAACCAAAAATAATCAGTTGCTGCGCTGGGGCACTAATACGTCTTTATAATGCAACAAATCATTTCACCTTACGGGAGTGCTTCAAACTAGA